>CM064531.1:26339496-26818086 GCA_032716605.1 Paralithodes platypus | reverse complement strand
TTGTTACGCCTGTTGACTACTGTCTGATATAGATTCATTGGATGGGTTTTCTTTTGAAGATATTTTAACAACGTCGACTTGCTTACTCTCTATGTCCTTTACTCGCTTTTTTTAGTAAGAAATTTTGATGCGAAAGTACACCTAGTCTCCTTTAGTGTGAGATTATCTCGCTTCAGTTCGTCAGCCTGTGCCTTGTGTGTTTCTTATGTGCACTCCAAGAGCAAAACGTTTTCACCAGTTAAACACATAAAACACTTGGCATTTGGATACCCATGACGCGGATACCATTCCTTGTAGTAGTTCTTGTTACAGGAGGGGCATTTAATTCTGATCGGTGCCATGATTTGGGGTTAGTGAGGGAGAATTTGCAAAAACGAAAGGTACAAAATGTTGGAGTGGTCACTTCCCTTAAAAGTTGTTCCGATGTTGATGATGCAGGTTGCAAGGTGTTGGTGGGGGTTGAGGATAGTGTCTGTTACGTCGGCACTTTAGAAATAAATTTGGGACGGGTTTTGGGGGTGGGGGGGGATGGTCCTATGGCCCTTATTTTATACCCCTATTTCCCTCATAAAACCGGGGTTTGAAGGGGGGGGGGGGGGCGGGCCCCGGTGGTACTTGTTGACACTTGGCGGTTAGCTCCGGAGCGGTGCAGCCCGGGGGGAGGGGGGGGGGGACGAACTAGGGATGAGAGGAAAAGAAAGAAAGAAAGAGTGGGGGGGGGGTAAATTATTTGGGATGAGAGGAAAAGAGAAAGAGAGAGAGAGAGAGAGAGAGGGGGGGGTGAGAATGAGAGAGAACGAAAGGGAGAGAGATGAGGAGGGAGAGAGAGAGAGATATATATATTAGCGAGAGAGAGAGAGAGATATGAGCGAGAGAGAGAGAGAGATATGAGCGAGAGAGAGAGAGAGAGATATGAGCGAGAGAGAGAGAGAGAGAGAGAGAGAGAGAGAGAGGAGAGAGAGGAAACGAAAGGGAGAGAGAGAGATGGAGAGATATGAACGCGAGAGAGAGAGAGAGAGAGAGAGAGGGAAGGCGGGGGGTGAGAGTGAGAAAATGGAAGTGAGAGAAAGAGAGAGAGAACGAAAGGGAGAGAGCGAGAGAGAGAGAGAGGATTAGTTTATTGAGGAGCTGTATTCACCCTGGTGGGGCATCCTCCGTAAAACGGAAGTCGTTGGAGGGGAGAGAGAGGCGGGGGGGGGGGGGGCGAGGAGGAGAGAGAGAGAGAGAATTAGTTTATTGGGGGCTGTATACACCCGGGTGGGGCACTCCTCGTAAAGCGGATGTTGTTGTGGGGACACGGCGGTGCCTTTTGTTGGGGGGGGGGGGGGGGGGGGGGGTGGGGGGGAGTTGGGAGGAGAGGGAGAGAGAGAGAGTGAGTAGCGTGAGAGGGAGTTATTGAAAAACTAGGAATTACAATGGATAGGCAGCTGGGAGATGGTGTGGGACAAATCAAAGGAGGTATTTAGACAAGGAGGAGATATTTAAGCTTATAGAGGGATTTTTCTATAGCTTGAGTGTGGCAGACCAAGATTTTTGAAAGAAGGATTTAGATAATGGGATGTGGGGATTGTAATTCAGGATGTTCTATATAGTGAGAGTTAGTGAGAGAGACAAATTTGTGTATAAGAGAGATTTATATGTAAAAATAGGTTAGGTAGTTTATAGTAAGAGAGTTATTTAGATGATTTGAAAGAGACCGAAGGGTGTGAGTAGAGAGAGAGGATGGAGGAATGGGGATAATGAGAATTTATAAGTTATATTGGTAATACTAAGTTACAAGATACTGGTGAGGGCAGAGGGGAAAGGCAGCATGCACGGTGTGGTGGGGCAGGAGGCGGCGCTCGGAGCTCGGAAAGACACTTCCTTCTTGTTCGACCACTACTGACACACACACACACACACACACAGAGAGAGAGAGAGAGAGAGAGAGAGAGAGAGAGAGAGAGAGAGAGAGAGAGGAGAGAGAGAGAGAGAGAGAACACAGAGAAACGAGTGGAAAAACACGAGAACGAGTGAGAAACACGAGAACGGAGTGAGAACAGTGAGAAGTGAGAACGAGTGAGAACACGAGAACGAGTGAGAACACGAGAACGAGTGAGAACACGAGAACGAGTGAGAACACGAGAACGAGTGAGAACACGAGAACGAGTACAAAGGAGTATGGAGGAAATCAAGCAACACGTCCAGCGACCCCTCATGGCTGCTTGCCATCCAAGACACTGATGCTCAAGTGTCCAAACAGTGGTTCAGAGGGGTAAGGGAAGACTGCCCTGGGACAAATGTCCGGGGCAGGATTAGGAGATGTTAGTAGGGGACAGTTGTTAGTAATATAATAGAGGGGGAAAAAATATAAACTTTATTAATTCACAAAATATGCAGTCAGTCGCGGGTTTAAGGCGAGGTGTTTGACTTTAGGCGATGTTTAAAGGAATCAATGGTGCTGCAGTCTATAACATCTCGGGGAAGCACATTCCACAAGTTGACGTCTCGATTAAAGAAGAAATTCTTCAGAACACTCCGGTGCTCGGTGTACTGCCGGCCAGGGCCCCAACGGGGTACACAAAATAGCAAAACACTGGTGGAATTGCTTTCCAGGTGAGGGACTGCTCTGGGTCTGCTCCTTCAGGGCCTACGGTCTTTAATCCACAGCAGAAATGGACCCTGAAGAGTGGGCTAGGGGCATGTCTAGGAGCCTGGAGGCGGTTATTGACATAGCCTCCCCTTTTCGGGAGCTTCCTCTGGAAGCAAGTTATCAAGATTATGAATATATTTTGTAAGAATGACGTTTCTAATCCATAGTTAGCTATACAATTTCTAGTGTGATACCCCCTTAACTCTCTGGTCTAATTCTCTACAGGCCCATGGATCAGAATCAGACCTGCAGCTGGCTCATCGCTACCTCTGCTACCAGGTGTGCATGCGCATGAGGGTGCAGTACAAGGTCAAACCAAGAAGGAAATCCAAAATCATCAAGCTGTACATTGGAGACATTGAGTGTAAAGCAAGTACAGGAAGGAAAAGGAAGAAGAAGTGTACCCAGAAACTTGAGAACTGGCAGGAGTGAGAGAGAGATAGCTGGATGTGTGAGGTAGAGAGAAAGATATGCCCAAGGAATACATTCTATATAATGAAATGCTCTCTCCGCATTTGATAAGTATTTCTTAACATCATATATTTACCTACTGAGGTATTGCGAGTTTTAAGTATATCGGATTTTATGCTTTAGTTAGTCATTTGCTTTTTTAAAATATATGCCATATTATGTTACCGGTATTAATTTAACATTATCACTATATTCTTGAATGTTTTTGCGTGCCATATAATGCTCTTGTTGCATTCAGTACCAATAAATATTAATCATATACCAGTGTAATATTTGTCTATTCCTTTAAATCAAATTTTATGATTGTTTTGCTACCCTATGATATTTCCTTTCGATCCTGGGAACTGGTATATATTGGGACACCCGATATGCAAAATTGAGATAGTTTTCTTCACTATTTCGCTGTAATGGTACTGCCTAGAAGGAGAATTAAGAAGCTCATGACCACACAGCTTTAATCACCAAATAATTCCTCTGAGCTGTAAAAATCAAAGATATAAACAAGTATGTGTGTGAATTAAATATGTTGTTTTTATGTTGTGTTTTCCCTGTTCGGGCTCTATTTCGAGTCGGCCATCACAAGCTATGAGGTATGTGCCTGAGTATATACATAGATACATAAATTAAACAAGGAATATATGACCAATTTAGGTATATTGATAGTGATTTACATCTGACGTAGGGATATTGTGACTCCATCTGCCGCCACTTCTGTGGTACAGTCAGCCTCTGTAGTATTGGATCAGTGGTACCTCTCATCAGAACACCCCTGTGTATTTGCACATAAACACACAAACAAACATCCAGAGGTAGAAGGACATTTCTAGTTATCAGTTTCAATGTAGCATACACAAACTATATGGGTTACTTGTTCACACGCGAAACGATATTAACACAATTCATAATAAAATGGATATATGTATATACAGTATATATATATATATATATATACTGTATATACAATATATGTATATATATGTATATACAATATATATATATATATATATATATATATATATATATATATATATATATATATATATATATATATTGTCACAATGACCAGGGTCTTTTAGGAGTTACTAGACGGTTAAGGTAGTGGCGCCTGACTTATTAAAGCAGCTGTGCCAAGTCTAGTATTATAAAGACCTGGTATTGTGAGTTTCACTCCGATACCCTTCCAATTACTCATGCCTAGTTTTGCCGTGCCTGTAAGTATGTTTGTCTCAATACACATTTGGGTATAATGAGCCAACAGAGTGTTACTAGTTTCGTGTATGAAGTTATGTTTTAAGGGCAACGCTTTAATTTTTCTGCTAGACGTGGTAAGTGAGGAAGTGGAGGGGGGGCGATGTTGCTCCCGTCTCTGGGAGGGAGGGAGGGGGCGGCGAGCTTGCCTGCCCCCACCAGTTCCATTTAATTATGTGACCATTGCAAGTTTAGTTGTGTTGCAATATTAAGATGTACTTTATTTTATCTGCCACACTGTTTTAGTTAATTTGTTAACACAGGAATACTTTAGTATAAATTATTCTTGTGAAGTTTCTTAGTGTTATCATATCGTGTGGTGATATATTACAACCCCCCCCCCCCTCCCCTTAGTTTGAGCCTGGCTCCCGCTAGCTACGCCAGGGCCAGGCATCTTCATTCACTCGTGGGCGGTCAGACAGTATAGGTGGTGGTAGCCCTCTCTAGTGGTACACCAGTCTGCCCCTGTTTATTTTGTCCTTGCTTGCATAAGAGTAACGTAACGTAATTAACAGAGAATCCTAGACATCTAGTTCTCCCTTTTTTATTATTCCTTTCCTCTGATCAGCATTTTTCTATCTTTCCATTTTCATTATAGATTCTGAACCTTCGGTGGCTACTTCGGAATTCGTGATAGGGACGAGCTGGGAGGTTTGCCGGGGTCCTTACTAATAAGCACTGTTAATCCCATAGACAGTCCACACACACACACATCCATAACCCCTACATACTTTTCCCAGTGTTCATGCTTAGGACCCGGTAACAGCTTTGACATTTCTGCCCCAGCTCTTGTTTGCTCCCTATCTCGGGTTTCGAACTGAGGCAACGGAGTGATTTATATTAATAAGGAATCCAGCTTCAGTCTGGACCCCCCCATAGTTTAGTGAGTGTGGGCGGTGGAGTCTAAGAGTTCATAGTTTCGGGCGGTTACTCACTGGGGGGCCCAGGTTGAAGCAGGATATATTGGTGTGATATTAGAGGTGGTCAGGGCAACTTGCTTCCACTAATATCACCCCGAGGTTAGTAGTCATTGTGACGTCTACCAGCGTGGCCAGAATCGCCTCTCGTTAGCCACTAGCGCTCGTCAGGGACATCGAAATGGGCTACAGTTATCCGAGAATGTTGTTCTTTCTTTCCTTGTGCTCGCATTGTCACAGACTGTCCAGTGGTGGTCTTTGTTTTTGTCTGTGACAACGGGAAGTATTTTTATATCATTAATAGAATATAAGATGCATTGTGTAAAGTTAAAGAGAAAGAGCGATAGAGGCAGCGTGGTAGTAGTATGTGCGTGTGTATGTATGTGCTGCCTCCCTCGCTCGGAGGAGTTTTCCCGCTCGCGCGCGGGCTTTCCCGCACCCTTGATTGGCTGGCGGATCCTGGCGCGTTCTAGGGGCCTGCTGCCTTGTGACGTCTCGGCCCGTGATTGGCCGACCATCGCGCCCTTGCGGGCTCCTGTGTAACTAACCTCCTCCATGAGGGTTCCCAGGAGCTCTTCTCCTCAAGACAGGCTTGGTGCGCATGCTTCTAACATCCCTTTGCATACTCTCTCCCGATCACCCCCTTTACCACTGTTTCTCTCTCTCACCTTCTTCTTCATTGCTTCTCACCTTTATTCAATTACTTGTCCCCTTGGGTTCTGCATACGGTTTCCATAGCCGGCCCATTGTATTGTATGCGCCGTCCTCTGAGATATTTACATGTACTTAGAATAGGTTTTGAGGGTTCTTAGTTAGTAGAGGTTAAGAACTTAGTGTGTCTCCATTATTGATTTAGTGTTTCTGCTCTTTTATTTAATGCTAGACTGGGATTAGGTAACTGTAGTCGTTGTCTCCGATGTGTGTATGGTTTGCTTATACCTACACGACTTCGACCGGTCCTGTGGTAGCCTGTGTTGTCTTTTCGCTTGCGTCCTTTACGAGTGCAGCATTGTGTTGACTGAGGGATTTGGCCTGTTCCAGTTCCACACGTTGCTGCCTCTTTGCTTGTCTTTAGAGGGTCGCCAGGATAGAACCAGATACTTGTGATCTGGATCTATCAAGAGAGCACCATAGTCAATTAACGTAACTTAAACGATGCAGTCTTAAGGACATCGCTAGGCTACGAGCCTGTCTTGCTCAACCACAGTTCCTTACCTAGAGTATTCCAGCTAGACATTATTAATCGAGTAGACACTTATTTGTATTTAATATAAGCTCTTTGATATGTACGCATTATTATTCACAGCATTTATTAGTCTCGGTTGTTGTTGAGTTGCACAACCATAGCAGACTGTTTCGTTGATGAGGAAGTATTTCTTTTAGTGTCGAGCATTGCTACCGTTGCGCATTTATAGTATTCTCGTGTCAGTTAACATTATATGTCGTATCTTTTAGTGTATTCCATTTACACGTGTGGTGTACTGCCTCCTGCCTTTATATAGTTCAAGATACGAGCATCTTTTGAGCATCAGACTTTCTTCAGAAGTTTCCAGGTCTATGCTGTAGGAATATACTTCACTTTCTTTCAGATAGGAGTGAAGAGTTTATTGTTATTTAGAGTAACTGTATTGAAGCATCTTTTTATTGTATTAAATCTTGCAGTGATTTAATTGATCTTTCCATAGATTCCTTTTTATGCATTTTAATGTAACTTGCATCTTGTTTGTTATCAGGCTTATACCAGTGTGGGTTAGCCTGCAGTAGAGTACATATATGCCCAGTTAACGATACCCCGTTATCGCAGATTAACTCTGGAGGGTATAGGTGTTTTTGTTCGCCGGCATATAAGTTCGAGGGTTTGGATCTAGCGTACCGTTGTTGCATAGTGCCCTATTACTAGTCCAATCATTAAGTGCCCTTGTTTTATTCGTAGCCCCGGTCGTAACAAATGGCGACCTTGCCTAGTATCTTATCTTAGTCGTCATACCAAATGAACTAAGAAATAATTGCCGGATTTTTGGAAATTTGTGTTTGGAGGAATATTTTGGACACGTTGGAATTTTTGTTGGCAACGTAGTATAGCACTTGAGTTGTCTTCAAGCATTTTTTTTTGAGTGAATAGTGCTACATGAGAGTTTAGGTACTTCTTTTTTTTTATAAACGTTGAGAATTTTCGGTGGACACTATGTCGAACGACGGATCAGTGCACAGTGAGGACACAGTATGGGAAGCAGGCTCCGAGGTGCAGAAGCTGGGTTTGTTAGAAGGCATTAGAGTAGTAACTAGTGAGGAGGATGCAAGGAAGTTTCTGGAGATGCTTATTACTGTTGACCGGGTGTCGGGGATTGATCGGTATGGTCTCCAGTGTTTGGCCACGGTCATGGGGCATTTGGCACTAGCAGCATGACGAGAAGTGACCTGGTGGCCTGTGTGCTCGGTGGGGTGCGTGGGGCTTCGGGTGGAGCTGGAGCTGGGGCACCTTCGGCCCAGCCCCTATTCCACTCGACTCCTACCATGGCGCCCCCTCGGGCTCCGGAGCCGGGTACGTTCCCGCAGGCCGATAGTCACTGGCAGCGTGGTTTGCCCCTGGGTGGATCACTGGGTGGGTCTCCAATTGTTGCATCTCCTCCTCCTCAAGGTTTAACTCCAGATATGATCTTCCAGCTTGAGATGGCTAAGATTCAGGCTGAAGAGAGAAAGGCCATACATGAGGCTGAGCTCAGGCAGCAGCAGCAGCCGTGGGAAGCTGAGCTTCAGGTTGAGGCTACGAAGTACTGTGCAGACATAGACCATGAGAAGTCTCGGGTGAAGTCGACAGGGCAGCGTCTCGGTTCTGGGAATCGAGGTCTTGATCAGTCTTTATTGCACCTTAAGTTAGTCGCTGCATTTCACGAGTTGGGTGTCACCAAGTTTTTCCTGCATTTTGAGAAGAAGTGCCGGGAGCACCAATGGCCTGAGGTTAAGTGGGCAGCCCTTGTTTCCTATAGGTTGGTTGGCAAAGGACTCAAGGCATATGATGCGTTGCCCATGGAGTCTTGCATCAATTATGAGGTATTGAAGGAAGCTGTTCTGCGGGCGTACGAGTTACAACCAGAGACATATAGGTTGAAGTTTCGGGGTGTTACGGAGGGTCGTGAGTGCACTTTTCTAGAATATGCCCGGGAACTGACTGATGCATTGAGAAATTGGCTGAGGTCAGAGAAGGTGACGACGTTCGAAGAGATTGAGCAGTTAGTCCTTCTAGAGCAATTTTTTAAATGTACAGGCAGCGACCTGACTTTGAACCTCAAAGAGAACCGTCCTAAAACTCTACAAGAGGCAGCTGAGATGGCTGACCTGAGATTATCATTGATATCGTGGGTGCGGGTCTGCACAACGGACCGATGCAGTTAACAAGGGGCGCAACACTCCACCCCCCTGAGTCAGTGATGCAACATTTAATAACAAAAGCAGGAGCAATGATACCAATTTTGATCACAAACCGAAAACCGTCCCGTTTAAAAAAGGTCAGGGCCCTTCCCCACCTCAGGGGAAGTCCAAGGGTGAAGTAGAGTGTTTTCTATCTATCTATCTATTGCCTGACGCCGTGATCCCCGAAGGGGTGGCCACGAACGAACCGCCCCCATGCACCTCTGTCCCCAGTCAGTCGACGCCCCTCCCCCCAACCAGCACCACCTTCGTTCATGTACTTCCTCACTCCATCCTTCCACCTCATATTCGGTCTACCTCTCCCCCTCTGTCCCTCCACCTCGCTCTCATACACCCTCTTAGTCATTCTCTCGCTTTCCATACGTTCCATATGGCCGAACCATCTCAAGTTGTTCCTTTTCACACTTTCCAGCACATCTACCTCCACACCACACCTCCTTCTTACTTCCTCATTAGTCTGTCTATCCCTCCATGTAACTCCGCACGCACTCCTTAAGTAATTCATTTCCACTGCTCTCACTCTTGGTCTGAGTCTCTCAACCAACGTCCATGCTTCGCTTCCGTAGTCAGTGTCGGGATTACCACACTGTCATGCAAGGACTTCTTCACTTCCATACTGACCACCCTATTTTTTGTTACTGCTTTTAGCGTTCCTACAACCCTCTTCCCCTGTTGTACCCTCTCCCGCACCTCTTCATCCATAGTCCCATCTTTACTCAACACACTGCCCAGATACTTAAAAGAGTTGACGATCTCCATAGCCTGACCGTTCAGCTTCACCTCACACTCTGTGACTTCACCCCTTTCGAAGACCATAACCTTGCTCTCCCGTATTTACCTTCAAATTCCGTTTTTCGCACACTGTTCCAAACTCATTTACCAGACCCTGCAACTCCCATTCATTATCACTCATCAGAACTGTATCATCCGCAAACAGCAGTATAGGTAGCTTCCACTCAATTCCCTCCCTTTTCAGCGATACACCAACATCCACTGCTCTTGATAGTATTTCTTTCATAACTCCATCCATATATACAGTAAACAACCACGGGGACATCACACACCCCTGTTTCAAACCAACATTCAGGTCAAAGAACTCGCTCTGCTCACTCTCCACACGTACTGCCGCCTTTGCACCCTCATACATGCTCTTCACTGCTTTCAGCAACTTGCCCTCTACTCCGTATATTCTAAGTACTTTCCACAAACCTTCTCTATCCACTCTGTCATAGGCTTCTCCAAGTCCATAAAGGCAACATACACCTTTTGTTTCTTCTCCAGATACTTCTCCACAACACAATTCAGGGTAAAAATCTGATCTACACATCCTCTTCCCTTCCTAAAACCTCCCTGCTCGTCGCCTATCCATTTCTCCGTTCTCACTCTCACTCTCAATCACTACCCTACTGTATACCTTCCCTACTACGCTTAGAAGACATATTCCTCGGTGGTTACCACACACTCCTCTTTCCCCTTTTTGCCCTTATTAGGGGGACTATTATGCCAGTCTTCCAGTCATCGGGTGCACTCCCCTTCTCCATGCTAGTTTGCACATTTTCCATACCCATTCTATCACTATCTCACCACCATACCTCAACATTTCCCCACACACTCCATCTGTTCCTGGTGCTTTCCCCAACTTCACTCTTTTCATGGCTTCCCACACTTCTGACCTCCTGATCCCCACCTCCTCCTCCACTACTTCTCTTCTTCTCCCTCCCATACCATATCCAGCTATGTTTGCTGGCTCTTCATTCCTTTCATTTAGCAACTCACTGAAGTACTCCCTCCATCTTTCGACTCTCTCTTGCTTCTCGGCTAGCATTCTCCCATTCTTATCTTTCACACCCTTACTGTTTCCCTTGCTACCTTCCCTAACTTTCTTGACTTCTTTCCAGAACAGTTTCTTACTCTCCCTCCATTTTACACTCAGATTCCTTCCAAATTCCTCATCTACTCTTCTCTTACTTTCCTTCACTACTCTCTTCACCACCCTCTTACTCTCCACGTACCTCGCTCGTTTCTGTCTCTCGGAATCTTCATTCCCTCTGCTACCCAACCACTCTCTATATGCTTTCTTCTTTTCTTCCACAGCTATTCGTACCTCTTCTGTCCACCATGCTGTACCTTTCACTCCCCTCCCTCTTCTCCTCACTCCACACACCTCCTCACATGCTGCACAGATCTCATCCTTAAACACCTTGCTCATCTCCTCCACTTCCTCCATAACTTCCAGGTCGAACCCACCTAGTCGTCTTTCCACTGCTCTCCTGTACTCCTCCCTGATTTCCTCCTCCTGCAACCTCTCCACCCTCCTCACCATTCCACCCTCCTCTCGCCTCCCTCCCGCTCTCCTCACCCACTTCTTTTGTATCCTAACCTTAGCTACCACTACATAATGATCAGACAGACCCCCTCCAATACCCCTATACACCCTAGCATCCATCACAGATTTCTTCATTCGTTCATCCACACATACATAATCAATCAATGACTTTTGTTCCACCACTGTCTTATCCTTCATCGTAGAGTGTTTTAAGTGTCATAAAAAGGGGCATTTTGGACGTTCCTGCCCTAGTAACCAATCTACAGCAGTCGTGTCTTTGGCTAGCAACATTGGGGTGTCTCTGAGGTCTTCTGCATTTACCCGGGGTGATATGTCAGATGCGGGGGCACAGCCAGTGAAGGAGTGTCCGGAAAGCTCGAAACCTGTCCGCGATGCTTTTTGCGACCATAGAGGGCGTGGCTGCGTGAGTTGGGCTGGTTGCAAGCATGGGTTGGAGTTGTTGCGTGATACAGGTGCATCCCAGACTCTGATGAAAAACTTTACAGGCCAACCTATAAACACGGCACGGGTAGTTGTGGTGCAGGGTATTAATACTACACGGTCATACCCGTTGGTTCGAGTGGAGCTGGAGGTTGATGGTGTGACACAAGAGGTAGATGTGGGAATCGTGGAGAAACTGCCAGTAGAGGGCGTCGACTTTCTCGGCAACGACTTTGCGGTGCCTACTTCGGAGGTTCCACCCTTAGTCGTTGCCGAGAGGGCGGCCGACGTGAGTAGGGAGGGGCAGGAGTTGGTCGAGAGGTGTCAACTACAGCAGATGGCGTGTGTTGTCACCCGATCTCGTGCATCTAAGGTGTCACAGCCTATTCCTCAGTCTCTAGACCAGCGGAGGAACGGTTGGAAGGAGAAAGCTAAAGTTGGGAAAAGTTTTGAGAGTTTTGATCCAGCGGCTCTTCTTGGCGACTCAGTATTAGCACCAATGTTGAGGTCCTGAGTGGCCCCAGAACCTGTCACACTTGGTGAGGAGGTAGGGTGTGAGAAAACTCTGAGACAGCACCGTTACGCACTCAATCAAGATAGGATCGAACAGTCCAGTACCGGGGGAGGCCATAAGTTGCTCCGGGAGCACCTCGATAAATTGGCTCCTTCGGATATCTGTCGGCTGCAGATAGGTGATCCTGAGCTTCAAAAGTGCAGTAACGGTGCAATCGAACTTGAGGAGGACGGGGATGCAAAGCCGGGGGACTTCTTTCGTGTGGAGGGTATTTTGTACAGGCGTTTTCTAGATCCCAGACGGAGTTGGGAGGGTGGGTCGAGAGTGGTGGACCAGATGGTAGTGCCTAGTGTGTGCCGTGATAGCCTACTGAGGTTGGCACATGATGTACCGTTGGCAGGGCATTTGGGTGTACGTAAGACGGTAGCAGCCTTGGCGAAATTGTTTTGGTGGCCAGGGATGAAGGCACATGTTGCGTCATGGGTGGCAATGTGCAGTACCTGTCAGACAGTAGGTAAACCAAACCAGTATATTCCCAAGGCTCCGTTACACCCTATTCCAGTTATCGGGCCACCATTCAGTAAGGTTTTAATCGACATGGTTGGCCCTCTACCCCCTGCTAGTGCAGGCAACAAGTACCTCCTCACAATCATGGATGTTGCCACTCGTTATCCGGATGCATACCCCATGCGAAATGGTACTGCTAAGACTGTTGTTCGTAACTTGCTATTGTACTGCTCTAGGTACGGGTACCCGCAGGAATTGCAGTCGGACCAGGGATCCAACTTTACTTCTAACCTTTTTAAACAGACCATGCAGCAGCACGGTGTTAGTACCGTTGTCTCTTCAGCCTACCACCCAGAGAGTCAGGGGGTGTTGGAGAGATGGCACTCGACTCTCAAGAGCATGCTGCGGTGTTATTGTGCTGAGAATGGTAAAGATTGGGATCTTGGGTTGCCCTATGTATTATTCGCTGCTCGGGAGGTACCTGGTGAAAGCCTAGGGTTTAGTCCCAATGAGCTCGTCTTTGGACATCAGGTCATCTCTCAACATGGTTAGAGAAATTTGGGAGGGCACAGCAAAACCATGTTCCATGTTAAAGTATGTCCTCGAGAGCAGAGAAAGAATGCTGAGAAGCCTTGAGTTGGCAGGTAGGAATTTGGTAGGGTCGGAAGCACTTATGAAGGACAGGTACGATGAGAAGGCGAAACTCAGGGGGTTTCAGGTGGGGCAAGAGGTGTTGATTCTGTTACCTCTGCCAGGTCATCCTTTGTCTGCCAAGTATGCCGGTCCTTATAAGGTGGTGAAAAAGATCTCTGACCTAGACTATCTTGTGGCTACTCCAGATAGGCGTAAAAAGAACCAGCTGTGCCATGTGAACCTGGTGAAAGAGTTTGTGAGGCGCCCCCCTGAGCCTCTCGCTGTCCCTGTGTTGACCTGCAGCGGTCATGGAGGAGAAGGAGTGAGGGACAGTGAAGCTCAGGTGGAAGATAACTGGGAGTGTCATGTCTCTGCGGACCAGTGGGCGGGGAACTCCAGACAGGTGGCTGACGAGGCTCTAGTGCACCTGCCTGAGCAACAGCGTGTAGCCGTGCAGCGCCTGTTTGATTCATACCTCACTGTGTTCGCAGAGCATCCAGGCCTCACAACTCGGGTGGTGCATGACGTAGACGTGGGAGATCACCCCCCCTTTAAATCAGTACCCTACAGAATTTCACCTATTAAACTCCCAGCCCTCAGAGCGGAGTTATAGTATATGTTAGAATGGGGGTTGATTGAGAAGGGGGCAGTTAGGTGGACATCTCCTGTCACTCTGCAGCCCAAGCCTGACGGGAAGGTTCGCTTCTGCATTGAATTTTGGAGATTGAACGAGTTGACTCCCACCAATGCTTATCCCCTTCCCCGTGTTGACGATAGCGTAGACAAGATTGGTAAGCCACAGTTTCTAACTAAGGTAGACCTAGTGAAAGGCTACTGACAGGTGCCCTTGTCTGAGCGGGCGAAGGGGGTATGCGGGTTTGTGGTTGATGGGAACACCTACTGTTGCAATGTGATGCCGTATGGTCTTAAAAATGCCCCAGCAACCTTCCAGAGTCTTATGAATGAGTTAGTAGCTGACATCCCTAACTGCACTGTCTACCTAGATGACGTTATAATATACGATGACAACTTTGAGAGTCACTGTGAGCACATAGAAGCCTTGTTTCGGAAGCTTAGTGAGGCCAGCTTGGTGGTTAATCTGGGCAAGTGCGACTTTGTCCGGGCAACTGGGCAATATCTTGGGTTTGTGGTCGGATTAGGTCAGGTGTGCCCCCCAAAAAACAAGATACAGGCTATTAACCAGTTCCCCAGGCCGTCCACTAAGCGGCAGATCATGAGATTTTTAGGCATGATCGGTTACTATCGCCGCTTCATTCGGGGTTATTCTACTGTGTTAGCTCCTCTGACAGATTTATTAGCAAAAGACAAAAAGTTCAAGTAGGCACCTGAGTGTGAAAGGGCTTTTTCGCTGGTCAAGCACCTACTATGCACTCACCCAATCCTCAGGGCCCCTGACTTTGAAAGACCATTCCAGCTGGCAACGTATGCTAGCGGTGTAGGGGCTGGTGCAGTCTTAATGCAGACAGACGAGGAAGGTTTGGAGCATCCAGTCAGTTTCTTTTCCACGAAATTTAATTCCGCTCAGAAAAACTACTCTGTGGTAGAGAAAGAACTGCTGGCAATAGTGTTGGCGCTCAGGCACTTTGAAGTATATGTTCCTGCCTACGGGCCAGTCGTGGTGATTTAAACCGACCACCACCCTCTTAAATTTCTGAACCAATTCCACAACCGGAATATGAGGCTGACACATTGGTCACTCATGTTGCAAGAGTACAATCTAGACATTCGCCATATTGCCGGTTGTGAGAATGTGATTGCAGACTGTTTGTCGAGGGTGGAGGATTCGACGTAGATCACCACAGGTGTGTGGGTTCGAGTGGAGAAAAATCAGGCTTGCCCCTGTAGAGCAGCCGTCAAAAACAACATTAAAATTAAATACAAAAAATCACATAAAAACTCTTTCTTTTGATAGTTAATTGTAAGTTGCCAATGTTATAGCTAAAGTCCTTAAGTTGAACCTGTCTTTCACTTAGTAGGCTGGGCTCTGTGAAGCTCGCTCTGGGAGCGTAGCAGGCTAAAATTATACTATTATGTTTGGGAGGGGTTATAAGATTTGATTTATGCTAAAATGTTGTGATTTATTTATGATTGAGCTTTGCATTTCATTTCTGGCGGAGTGGCTGGTTGTGGCGGGTCTTGTCTGCGTTCTGCCTTGGCAGATATGGTGCTCGCCTAATGTTGATCGTCCCATATCTTGGGCGGGGTGTGACGCCTACCAGCGTTGTCAGAATTGTCTCCCGTTAGCCGCTAGCGCTCGCCAGGGCAGTGAAGTGGGCTACAGTTCTCAGAGAATGTTGTTCTTTCTTTCATAGTACTTGCATTGTTACTGATAGTCCAGTGGTGGTCTTTATTTTCGTCTGTGACAATGCGAAGTATTTTATATTATGAATAGAATATAACATGCATTGTATATAGTTAAGGAGAGAGAACAATATAGGCAGTGAGGTGGTAGTGTGTGCGTGCGTATACATGTGCTGCCTCCCCGGCTCGGAGGCTCGCGCGCGTGCCTTCCCACGCCTCGTGATTGGCTGGTGTGTTTGGCTGTGTCATGTGACACCTGCTGTCTTGTGACGTCTCGGCCCGTGATTGGCCGACCACTGCATCTTTGTGGGCTCCTGTGTGCATGTGGGTCCACAGGAGCTGCCTTCTTCAGAGCAGGCTAGGGACGCACATGACTAACATCCTTTTTACCACTGTCCCCCATATCTCCACCATTCTGATACTGTCTCTCTTCCTCAACTTCTTTTCTTTCATTCCTCTAATCTTTTAACGTCACAACACTCCCTTTGGGTTCTGCACACGATTTCATATCGGCCCATCGTATAATGTGCGTCGCTCTCTGAGATATTTACATGTACTTAGAATAGGTTTGAGGGTTCTTAGTTAGTAAAGGTTAAGAACTCGGTGTGTGTCTCCATTATTGATTTAGTGCTCTGCTGGGTTATTTAATGCTAGACTGGGATAAGGCTTCTGTTGTCGTTGTCAGCGATGTGTGTACGGTTTGCTTATACCTACACGACTTCGACGGTTTCTGTGGTAGCCTAGGTTGTCCTTTTGGTTGTGCCTTTTTCGAGTGCAGCATCGTGTTGTAAGAGGGCATTTGCCTACTACCTTAGAACACATTGCTGCCTCTTTGCTTGACTTTAGAGGGATCGCCAGGGTAGAACCAGATACTTGAGATCTGGATCTACCAAGAGAGCATCCCCGTCATTAACGTAACTTTAACCATACCGCCTTAAGGACAACTCTAGGCTATGAGCCAGTCTTGCTCAGCCACAGTTTCCTAACCTTGATATCCCAGCTAGACTTTATTCGCCGAGCAGACACTAGTTAGGACATGAGCTCTTTATGATATGTACGCATTATTATTCACGGCATTTATTAGTCTAGGTTGTTGTTGAGTTGCACAACCATAGCAGACTGTTTTGTTGATGAGGAAGTATCTCTTTTAGTGTCGAGCAATATTGCCGTTGCGCATTTATAGTATTCCCGTGTCAGTTAACATTATATGTCCTATCTTTTAGTGTATTCAGTCTACATGTATGGTGTCCTGCCGCCTGCCTTTAGATAATTTAAGATACGAGCATCTTATGAGCATCAGACTTTCTTCACAAGTTTCCAGGTCTATGCTGTAGGACTAGACTTCACTTTCTTTCAGATAGGAGGGAAGAGTTTATTGTTGTTTAGAGTAACTGTATTGAAGCATCTTTTTATTGTATTAAATCTTGCAGTGATTTAATTGACCTTTCCATAGCTTCCCTTTTATGCATTTTTACGTAACTTGCATCTTGTTAGTTATCAGGCTATACCAGTGTGGATTAGCCTGAAGTAGAGTACATTTATGCCCGTTATCGCAGATTAACTTTGGAGGGTATAGGTGTTTTTGTTAGCCGGCATATAAGTTCAGGGGTTTGGATCTAGCGTACCGCTGTTGCATAGTGCCCTATTACTAGTCCAATCATTAAGTCTATCTATCTATCTATTGCCTGACGCCGTGATCCCCGAAGGGGTGGCCACGAACGAACCACCCCCATGCACCTCTGTCCCCAGTCAGTCGACGCCCCTCCCCCCAACCAGCACCGCCTTCGTTCATGTACTTCCTCACTCCATCCTTCCACCTCTCATTCGGTCTACCTCTCCCTCTCTGTCCCTCCACCTCGCTCTCATACACCCTCTTAGTCATTCTCTCGCTTTCCATACGTTCCATATGGCCGAACCATCTCAAGTTGTTCCTTTTCACACTTTCCAGCACATCTACCTCCACACCACACCTCCTTCTTACTTCCTCATTAGTCTGTCTATCCCTCCATGTAACTCCGCACGCACTCCTTAAGTAATTCATTTCCACTGCTCTCACTCTTGGTCTGAGTCTCTCAACCAACGTCCATGCTTCGCTTCCGTAAGTCAGTGTCGGGATTACCACACTGTCATGCAAGGACTTCTTCACTTCCATACTGACCACCCTATTTCTTGTTACTGCTTTTAGCGTTCCTACAACCCTCTTCCCCTGTTGTACCCTCTCCCGCACTTCTTCATCCATAGTCCCATCTTTACTCAACACACTGCCCAGATACTTAAAAGAGTTGACGATCTCCATAGCCTGACCGTTCAGTGCAATCATTAAGTGCCCTTGTTTTATTCGTAGCCCAGGTCGTAACTGCTCAATAGGTGGCGTTCTGAGAGTGAGGGTCTGAGCCTGGAGGGTGAGACAGTGAAGCACTTGAGCGAAGCAACCAGCCGCTTCAGAGATGGAGCTGCTTCGAGCCATAATTGATGCTTCGCATGTCTCACTCCCCAGGCTGGAACAAGACCTCACGGGCTTCACCATGTTGAGCTGTGGAATGTACAGGCTCTCAGCCTATGCCCGAGAGGGAGTAGTTGGAATATAGAAAGAAAAAAAAAAAAAAAGAAAAAATGGCGACCTTGTCCAGTATCTTATTTTAGTAGAAACCAGGATCCATTTGTTGATTATTGCAGTAATAACAAATAATGACCTTGCCTGGTATCTAAGGAAGAATTGCAGGATTGTTGGACATTTATTTTTTGAGGAATATTTTGGACACTTGGAATTTGCTTTTTTGGCAACGTAGTATAGCACTTGAGTTGTCTTCGAGCATTTTATATTTTTGAGTGAATAGTGCTACATGAGAGTTTAGGTATTTTTTTTTTTTATAAACGTTGAGAATTTTCGGTGGACACTATGTCGAACGACGGATCAATGTACAGTGAGGACACAGTACGGGAAGCAGACTCTGAGGTGCAGCAGCTGGGTTTGTTAGAAGGCATTAGAGTTATAACTAGTGAGGAGGATGCAAGGAAGTCTCTGGAGATGCCTATTACTGCTAACCGGGTGTCGGGGATTGATCGGTATGGTCTCCAGTGTTTGTCCACGGTCATGGGGCATGTGGGCACTAGCAGCATGTCGAGAGGTGACCTTGTGGCCTGGGTGCTCAGCGGGGTGCGTGGGGCTTCGGGTGGAGAGGGAGCTGGGGCACCTTCGGCCCAGCGCCCATTCCACTCGACTCCTACCATGGCGCCCCCTCGGGCTCCGGAGCCGGGTACGTTCCCGCAGGCCGATAGTCACTGGCAGCGTGGTTTGTCACTGGGTGGGTATTCAATTGTTGCATCTCCTCCTCCTCAAGGAGTAACTGCAGATATGATCTTCCAGCTTGAGATGGCTAAGATGGCTAAGCAGCAGGAATACCAGCTTGAGATGGCTAAGATTGAGATGGCTAAGATTCAGCAGCATCAGCGGGAGGCTGAGCTTAATATTCAGCAGCAGTAGCGGGAGGCTGAGCTTAAGAATCAGGCTGAGGAGAGAAAGGTCAGACATGAAGCTGAGCTTCAGGCTGAGGCTACGAAGTACTGTGCAGACATAGATCTTGAGAAGTCTAGGGTGGAGTCGACAGGGCAGCGTCTCGGTTCTGGGAATCGAGGTCTTGATCAGTCTTTATCGCACCTTCTTAAGTTAGTCCCTGTATTTGACGAGTCGGGTGTCACCGAATTTTGTATGCGTTTTGAGAAGAAGTGCCGGGAGCACCAATGGCCCGAGGTTAAGTGGGCAGCCCTTGTTTCCTCTAGATTGGTTGGCAAAGGACTCCAGGCATATGATGCGTTGCCCTTGGAGTCTTGCGTCGATTATGAGGTACTGAAGGAAGCTGTTCTGCGGGCGTACGAGTTACAACCAGAGACATATAGGTTGAAGTTCCGGGGTGTACGAAGGGTCGTGAGTGCACTTTTCTAGAACATGCCCGGGAACTGTCTGATGAATTGAGAAATTGGCTGAGGTCAGAGAAGGTGACAACGTTTTTGAACCTCAAAGAGAAAAAACCTAAAACTCTACAGGAGGCAGCTGAGATGGCTGACCTAAGGTTAATGCTGATTCGTGGGTGCAGGTCTGCACAACGGACCGATGCAGGTAACAAGGGGCGCAACACTCCACCCCCCCCGAGTCAGTGATACACCATATAACAATAAAAACAAGAGCAATGATATTAAGTCTGACCATAAACCTAATACCGTCCCGTTTAAGAAGGGTCCGGGCCCTTCCCCACCTCAAGGGAAGCCCAAGAGGGAGTTAGAGTGTTTTCATTGTCACAAAAAGGGGCATTTTGCACGATCCTGTCCTAGCAAGCTACCTACAGCAGTCGTGTCTTTGGCTCGCAACATTGGAGTGTCTTTGAAGTAGTCTGCGCTTGCCCGGGGTAAACGGTCAGAGGCTGGAGCACAGCTAGTGAAGAAGTGTCCGGAAGGCTTGACACCAGTTCGGGATACTTTTTGTGACCATAGAGGGCGCGGCTGCGTTAGTTGGGCTGGTTGCAAGCATGGAGTAGAATTTTTGTGTGATACGGGTGCTTCCTTGACATTGATGAAAAACTTTGCAGGCAAACCTATATATGCGGCACGGGTAGTTGTGGTGCAGGGTATCAATGCTACACGGTCATACCCGTTGGTCCGAGTGGAGCTGGAGGTAGAAAGTGTGACACGAGAGTTGGATGTCCGAATCGTGGAGAAACTGCCAGTAGAGGGCGTCGAACTTCTTCTCGGCAATGACTTTGCGGTGACTACTTCTGAAGTTCCACCCTTAGTCGTTGCCGAGAGGGCGGCCGATGTGAGTAGGGAGGGGCAGGAGTTGGTCGAGAGGTGTCAACTAAAGCAGATGGCGTGTGTTGTCACCCGTTCTCGTGCATCCAAAGTGTCACAGCCTATTCCTCAGTCTCTAGACCAGCGGAGGAACGGTCGAAAGGAGAAGGCTAAAGTTGGGAAAAGTTTTGAGAGTTTTGAACCAGCGGCTCTCCTTGGCGACTCAGTATTAGCACCTATGTTAACATCCGGAGTGGCCCCAGAACCTGCCACACTTGTTGGGGAGGAAGGGCGTGTGGAAACTCCGAGACAGCACCGTTACTCGCAAAAGCACGATAGGGTCGAACAGCCTTGTACCGGGGGAGGTCATAAGTTGCTCCGGGAGCATCCCGATAAATTGGCTCCTTCGGATATCTGTCGGCTGCAGTTGGGTGATCCTTAGCTTCAGAAGTGCAGTAACGGTGCAATCGAACTGGAGGAGGATGGGGATGCAAAGCCGGGGGACTTCTTTCGTGTAGAGGGTATTTTGTACAGGCATTTTCTAGATCCCAGACGGAGTTGGGAGGGGGGGTCGAGAGTGGTTGACCAGTTGGTAGTGCCTCGTGTGTGCCGGGATAGCCTACTGAGGTTGGCACATGACGTACCGTTGGCAGGGCATTTGGATGTACGTAAGACGGTAGCAGCATTGGCAAAATTGTTTTGGTGGCCAGGGATGAAGGCACATGTTGCGTCATGGGTGGCAATGTGCAGTACCTGTCAGACAGTAGGTAAACCAAACCAGTGTATTCCCAAGGCTCCGTTACTCCCTATTCCTGTTATCGGGCCACCATTCAGTAAGGTTATAATCGACATGGTTGGCCCTCTACCCCCTACTAGTGCAGGCAACAAGTACCTCCTCACAATCATGGATGTTGCCACTCGTTATCCGGATGCATACCCCATGCGAAATGGTACTGCTAAGACTGTTGTTCGTAACTTGCTATTGTACTGCTCTAGGTACGGGTACCCGCAGGAATTGCAGTCGGACCAGGGATCCAACTTTACTTCTAACCTTTTTTAAACAGACCATGCAGCAGCACAGTGTTAGTACCGTTGTCTCTTCAGCCTACCACCCAGAGAGTCAGGGGGTGTTGGAGAGGTGGCACTCGACTCTCAAGAGCATGCTGCGGTGTTATTGTGCTGAGAATGGTAAAGATTGGGATCTTGGGTTGCCCTATGTATTATTCGCTGCTCGGGAGGTACCTGGTGAAAGCCTAGGGTTTAGTCCCAATGAGCTCGTCTTTGGACATCAGGTCAGAGGCCCCCTCAACATGGTTAGAGAAATTTGGGAGGGCACAGCAAAACCATGTTCCATGTTAAAGTATGTCCTCGAGAGCAGAGAAAGAATGCTGAGAAGCCTTGAGTTGGCAGGTAGGAATTTGGTAGGGTCGCAAGCACTTATGAAGGATAGGTACGATGAGAAGGCGAAACTCCGGGAGTTTCAGGTGGGGCAAGAGGTGTTGATTCTGTTACCTCTGCCAGGTCATCCTTTGTCTGCCAAGTACGCCGGTCCTTATAAGGTGGTGATAAAGATCTCTGACCTAGACTATCTTGTGGCTACTCCAGATAGGCGTAAAAAGAACCAGCTGTGCCATGTGAACCTGGTGAAAGAGTTTGTGAGGCGCCCCCCTGAGCCTCTCGCTGTCCCTGTGTTGACCTGCAGCGGTCATGGAGGAGAAGGAGTGAGGGACAGTGAAGCTGAGGTGGAAGATAACTGGGAGTGTCATGTCTCTGCAGACCAGTGGGCGAGGAACTCCAGACAGGTGGCTGACGAGGCTCTAGTGCACCTGCCTGAGCAACAGCGTGTGGCCGTGTAGCGCCTGTTTGATTCATACCTCACTGTGTTCGCAGAGCATCCAGGCCTCACAACTCGGGTGGTGCATGACGTAGACGTGGGAGATCACTCCCCCTTTAAATCAGTACCCTACAGAATTTCACCTATTAAACTCCCAGCCCTCAGAGCGGAGTTATAGTATATGTTAGAATGGGGGTTGATTGAGAAGGGGGCAGTTAGGTGGACATCTCCTGTCACTCTGCAGCCCAAGCCTGACGGGAAGGTTCGCTTCTGCATTGAATTTCGGAGATTGAACGAGTTGACTCCCACCAATGCTTATCCCCTTCCCCGTGTTGACGATAGCATAGACAAGATTGGTAAGGCACAGTTTCTAACTAAGGTAGACCTAGTGAAAGGCTACTGACAGGTGCCCTTGTCTGAGCGGACGAAGGGGGTATGCGGGTTTGTGGTTGATGGGAACACCTACCGTCGCAATGTGATGCCGAATGGTCTTAAAAATGCCCCAGCAACCTTCCAGAGTCTTATGAATGAGTTAGTAGCTGACATCCCTAACTGCACTGTCTACCTAGATGACGTTATAATATACGATGACAACTTTGAGAGTCACTGTGAGCACATAGAAGCCTTGTTTCGGAAGCTTAGTGAGGCCAGCTTGGTGGTTAATCTGGGCAACTGTGCAATATCTTGGGTTTGTGGTCGGATTAGGTCAGGTGTGCCCCCCAAAAAACAAGATACAGGCTATTAACCAGTTCCCCAGGCCGTCCACTAAGTGGCAGATCATGAGATTTTTAGGCATGATCGGTTACTATCGCCGCTTCATTTGGGGTTATTCTACTGTGTTAGCTCCTCTGACAGATTTATTAGCAAAAGACAAAAAGTTCAAGTGGGCACCTGAGTGTGAAAGGGCTTTTTCGCTGGTCAAGCACCTACTATGTACTCACCCAATCCTCAGAGCCCCTGACTTTGAAAGACCATTCCAGCTGGCAACGGATGCTAGCGGTGTAGGAGCTGGTAACGCCTTAATGCAGACAGACGAGGAAGGTTTGGAGCATCCAGTCAGTTTCTTTTCCAAGAAGTTTAATTCCGCTCAGAAAAACTATTCTGAGGTAGAGAAAGAACTGCTGGCAATAGTGTTGGCGCTCAGGCACTTTGAAGTATATGTTCCTGCCTACGGGCCAGTCGTGGTGATTTAAACCGACCACCACCCTCTTAAATTTCTGAACCAATTCCACAACCGGAATATGAGGCTGACACGTTGGTCACTTATGTTGCAAGAATACAATCTAGACATTCGCCATATTGCCGGTTGTGAGAATGTGATTGCAGACTGTCTGTCGAGGGTGGAGGATCCGACGTAGATCACCACAGGTGTGTGGGTTCGAGTGGAGAAAAATCTGGCTTGCCCCTGTAGAGCAGCCGTCAAAAACAACATTAAAATTAAATAAAAAAAATCACATAAAAACTTTCTTTTGATAGTTAATTGTAAGTTGCCAATGTTATAGCTAAAGTTCTTAAGTTGAACCTGTCTTTCACTTAGTAGGCTGGGCTCTGTGAAGCTCGCTCTGGGAGCATAGCAGGCTAAAATTATACTATTATGTTTGGGAGGGGTTATAAGATTTTATTTATGCTAAAATGTTGTGTTTTATTTATGATTGAGCTTTGCATTTCATTTCTGGCAGAGTGGCTGGTTGTGGCGGGTCTTGTCTGCGTTCTGCCTTGTCAGATATGGTGCTCGCCTAATGTTGAGCGTCCCATATCTTGGGCGGGGTGTGACGCCTACCAGCGTTGTCAGAATCGCCTCCCGTTAGCCGCTAGCGCTCGCCAGGGCAGTGAAGTGGGCTACAGTTATCCGAGAATGTTGTTCTTTCTTTCATAGTACTTGCATTGTTACTGATAGTCCAGTGGTGGTCTTTATTTTCGTCTGTGACAACGCGAAGTATTTTATATTATGAATAGAATATAACATGCATTGTATATAGTTAAGGAGAGAGAACAATATAGGCAGTGAGGTGGTAGTGTGTGCGTGCGTATACATGTGCTGCCTCCTCCGCTCGGAGGCTCGCACGCGTGCCTTCTCACGCCTCGTGATTGGCTGGTGTGTTTGGCTGTGTCACGTGACACCTGCTGCCTTGTGACGTCTCGGCCCGTGATTGGCCGACCACTGCGTCTTTGTGGGCTCCTGTGTGCATGTGGGTCCACAGGAGCTGCCTTCTTCAGAGCAGGCTAGGGACGCACATGACTAACATCCTTTTTACCACTGTCCCCCATATCTCCACCATTCTGATACTGTCTCTCTTCCTCAACTTCTTTTCTTTCATTCCTCTAATCTTTTAACGTCACAACACTCCCTTTGGGTTCTGCACACGATTTCATATCGGCCCATCGTATTATGTGCGTCGCTCTCTGAGATATTTACATGTACTTAGAATAGATTTGAGGGTTCTTAGTTAGTAGAGGTTAAGAACTCGGTGTGTGTCTCCATTATTGATTTAGTGCTCTGCTGGGTT
The DNA here is from genome assembly GCA_032716605.1 of Paralithodes platypus. NCBI lineage: Eukaryota > Metazoa > Arthropoda > Malacostraca > Decapoda > Lithodidae > Paralithodes > Paralithodes platypus. Next base: position 26,793,523 of record CM064531.1, on the reverse strand, counting down.
ATTTAATGCTAGACTGGGATAAGGCTTCTGTTGTCGTTGTCAGCGATGTGTGTACGGTTTGCTTATACCTACACGACTTCGACGGTTTCTGTGGTAGCCTAGGTTGTCCTTATGGTTGTGCCTTTTTCGAGTGCAGCATCGTGTTATAAGAGGGCATTTGCCTACTACCTTAGAACACAGTGCTGCCTCTTTGCTTGACTTTAGAGGGATCGCCAGGGTAGAACCATATACTTGAGATCTGGATCTACCAAGAGAGCATCCCCGTCATTAATGTAACTTTAACCATACCGCCTTAAGGACAACGCTAGGCTATGAGCCAGTCTTGCTCAGCCACACTTTCCTAACCTTGATATCCCAGCTAGACTTTATTCGCCGAGCAGACACTAGTTAGGACATGAGCTCTTTATGATATGTATGCATTATTATTCACGGCATTTATTAGTCTAGGTTGTTGTTGAGTTGCACAACCATAGCAGACTATTTTGTTGATGAGGAAGTATCTCTTTTAGTGTCGAGCATTACTGCCGTTGCGCATTTATAGTATTCCCGTGTCAGTTAACATTATATGTCCTATCTTTTAGTGTATTCAGTCTACATGTATGGTGTCCTGCCTCCTGCCTTTAGATAATTTAAGATACGAGCATCTTATGAGCATCAGACTTTCTTCAGAAGTTTCCAGGTCTATGCTGTAGGACTAGACTTCACTTTCTTTCAGATAGGAGTGAAGAGTTTATTGTTGTTTAGAGTAACTGTATTGAAGCATCTTTTTATTGTATTAAATCTTGCAGTGATTTAATTGACCTTTCCATAGCTTCCCTTTTATGCATTTTAACGTAACTTGCATCTTGTTAGTTATCAGGCTATACCAGTGTGGATTAGCCTGAAGTAGAGTACATTTATGCCCAGTTAAGGATACCCCGTTATCGCAGATTAACTTTGGAGGGTATAGGTGTTTTTGTTAGCCGGCATATAAGTTCAGGGGTTTGGATCTAGCGTACCGTTGTTGCATAGTGCCCTATTACTAGTCCAATCATTAAGTCTATCTATCTATCTATTGCCTGACGCCGTGATCCCCGAAGGGGTGGCCACGAACGAACTGCCCCATGCACCTCTGTCCCCAGTCAGTCGACGCTCCTCCCCCCAACCAGCACCGCCTTCGTTCATGTACTTCCTCACTCCATCCTTCCACCTCTTATTCGGTCTACCTCTCCCTCTCTGTCCCTCCGCCTCGCTCTCATACACCCTCTTAGTCATTCTCTCGCTTTCCATACGTTCCATATGGCCGAACCATCTCAAGTTGTTCCTTTTCACACTTTCCAGCACATCTACCTCGACACCACGCCTCCTTCTTACTTCCTCATTAGTCTGTCTATCCCTCCATGTAACTCTGCACGCACTCCTTAAGTAATTCATTTCCACTGCTCTCACTCTTGGTCTGACTCTCTCAACCAACGTCCATGCTTCGGTTCTGTAAGTCAGTGTCGGGATTACCACACTGTCATGCAAGGACTTCTTCACTTCCATACTGACCACCCTATTTCTTGTTACTGCTTTTAGCGTTCCTACAACCCTCTTCCCCTGTTGTACACTCTCCCGCACTTCTTCATCCATAGTCCCATCTTTACTCAACACACTGCCCAGATACTTAAAAGAGTTGACGATCTCCATAGCCTGACCGTTCAGTGCAATCATTAAGTGCCCTTGTTTTATTCGTAGCCCCGGTCGTAACAAATGGCGACCTTGTCCAGTATCTTAGTTTAGTAGAAACCAGGATCCATTTGTTGATTATTGCAGTAATAACAAATAATGACCTTGCCTGGTATCTAAGGAAGAATTGCAGGATTGTTGGACATTTGTTTTTTGAGGAATATTTTGGACACTTGGAATTTGTTTTTTTGGCAACATAGTATAGCACTTGAGTTGTCTTCGAGCATTTTATATTTTTGAGTGAATAGTGCTACATGAGAGTTTAGGTACTTTTTTTTTTTTATAAACGTTGAGAATTTTCGGTGGACACTATGTCAAACGACGGATCAATGTACAGTGAGGACACAGTATGGGAAGCAGACTCTGAGGTGCAGCAGCTGGGTTTGTTAGAAGGCATTAGAGTTATAACTAGTGAGGAGGATGCAAGGAAGTTTCTGGAGATGCCTATTACTGCTAACCGGGTGTCGGGGATTGATCGGTATGGTCTCCAGTGTTTGGCCACGGTCATGGGGCATGTGGGCACTAGCAACATGTCGAGAGGTGACCTGGTGGCCTGGGTGCTCGGCGGGGTGCGTGGGGCTTCGGGTGGAGCGGGAGCTGGGGCACCTTCGGCCCAGCCCCCATTCCACTCGAATCCTACCATGGCGCCCCCTCGGGCTCCGGAGCCCGGTACGTTCCCGCAGGCCGATAGTCACTGGCAGCGTGGTTTGTCACTGGGTGGGTCTCCAATTGTTGCATCTCCTCCTCCTCAAGGTTTAACTGCAGATATGATCTTCCAGCTTGAGATGGCTAAGATGGCTAAGCAGCAGGAATACCAGCTTGAGATGGCTATGATTCAGCAGCAGCAGCGGGAGGCTGAGCTTAAGATTCAGGCTGAGGAGAGAAAGGCCAGACATTAAGCTGAGCTTCAGGCTGAGGCTACGAAGTACTGTGCAGACATAGATCTTGAGAAGTCTAGGGTGGAGTCGACAGGGCAGCGTCATATAAGTTCAGGGGTTTGGATCTAGCGTACCGTTGTTGCATAGTACCCTATTACTAGTCCAATCATTAAGTGCCCTTGTTTTATTCGTAGCCCCGGTCGTAACATACTGAATAGCCATCAAGCTCACTCAATATATCTCTGTGCATATTAAACTCATAAACATCTCCATAAAGACATAATCAATATACCAAACAAATCTTAGTCAAAACAGATAAATTTGTTTGACCAGCCATAGCTAGCTCACTCCTACCTCATTGCGGATTCCTTGTCTGCTGCCGATGTATGGTACCCAGTCTGCTGTCATCCGCTCTGCTGTCTCTAGCCTTTTCTGCTGTCCTACTCCTGCTGTTTGTTGTTGTTCCCCAGGCTGCCTGACCTTCTTGATACTGTCCAATGTTCGACACCGATGACTTCTTGACTGCTTCCTGACAATAAAGAATAAATTAAACATATATTTCTGACTTTTCTTGTGTTTGGGGGCGTGTTGCAGGGAGGGTATTGATGTACCAGGGAGGGAAGGAAGGACAAAATAGATTTAGCCAGAATACAGAATAGAACTAGTGTGTAGAATAGAACTGAATACAGAATTGGACTGAAGGAAGATCTATCTGGGATGGGGTTACGATGAACTACCAGGGAAGGGAAGGGGAACCTCGTAGCGGGTGTGGAATGGTTATGTAGGAGACTGAACAAAAAGTATTAAAATATAAGCAGAACAAAAACTAGAGCCCCCCCATGCCCCCCCCCCCCGTTTTTCTCACCACCCCCACCCCAGGACCCCTCATCCCACCCCAGGACCCAACCACCCGCCCACCCACCCAAGAGTCACCCTCCGGACCCCCCCCCCCCCCCCCCCCCCCGTACCACCATACTATCCCGGGGTCTGCCTCATAACCCCCTCAGGAGACCCCCCCCCCCCCTCTCTACCCCCTGACCCCCCTCCCTCTCTATGCCCTCAGGGCCCCCATACAATCCCTGGGTCCGCCTGAGGCCCCCCCCCCTACCCCCTCATGACCCTACCCCCCCCTACCCCCTCAGGACCTCTCCCCTACCCCCTCAGGATCCCTTCTACCCCCTTAGGATCCCCCACTCAGGATCCCTCCCTTCTACCCCCCTCAGGATCCCCCGACCCCTTCCTTGAAACTCCTGTATTTCTGGTGCCTCAATATTTTCTTCATTTTACAGATGTACGGATGTGTTGCTGTGACCAGACTAATGCTGGGATCACAAATTCCCGTATATGCTCCCGACTGCTCCCGTACGAAGGTTTATTGATAGTTGGCAACCGATTACGTAAAACGTAAGGGCATATTACGCAAAACGTAAGTGAAATTGTGTACACTCTGGGGGGTTGGTACGCATGACGGGAGTAGCCACGCGGGTCGGGGAGGTGCTGGGCGCGGGCTAGGCCGCGCCGTTTCTTTTGAAATTCAAATCACGGTCGTGGCTCGCGCTCCCGTATGTCAAAAGTCGGGAAATTTTACGACCATCTGGGCCATCACGGCCGTCTGACTGGAGCAGCCCCGTCAGATGTAAAACGCTCTGCCGTCAGACGTAAGCGGCTCCCGTCAATCGTAAAAAATTCCCGTCAAACGGGATAGTTTACGTTCGTCCGCATCTGGCAACAGCGCCGCACTGCGGGTTGGCGGGAAGACGCGGCAACGTTGTACGGGGGGGTATATAAGGACCGGCGGGACGCATTTCCATCACATCTCTCACCACACCGCAAGAAGCAACCACCACCACCTCCAGCCAACCCTGCCACCCTACCACCCTCTGCATGCTTCACCTTCCCTGCCGTCCGTCACCATGCTGAAGAGGAACATGAAGAAGGCCAGGAAGCCTTCCCCTGCCCCCTCGATGCCTGCCGCCTCGACGCCTGCCGCCTCGACGCCTGCCACCTCTCCGCCTGCCCCCTCTCCGCCTGCCACCTCTCCGCCTGCCACCTTTCCGGCTGTCTCCTCTACGCCTGCCACTTCTCTTCCTGCCACCTCGGCTGACCCCGATGAAATTGTGATCAACGTCGGCGAGAGTGCAGAGGTCATGGAGGATGTCGTCGAGGATGAGGTGGACAGTGATGACGACGACAACGAGGCGGACGACCATGCCGTTGCACCTTCCGGCGGCGAACAGCAACAACAACCGGCAAACCGCCGCCGGAAGAGCACAAACATTATCTGTGCCGGAGGAGACGGAGCGAATGCTGGGAGAGTGGCTGGAGTTCGAGGTGCCTTATATATATGATAAGGGTGATCCCAGGCACAAGCAGAAGGAACACATTGAACATGTTTGGGTGGAGAAGGCAGCCAGTATGGACCCCCCCATCGCCACCGAGGACTTGAAGACGTGGTTCTCCTCTCTCCGCTCCAGGTTCGGCAGGCTCTCCAAGCAGAAAAGTGGTGATGGGGCCCGCAGGATGACGGAGAGGGAGAAGTGGATCGTCACCATGTTTAGCTTCCCGAAGGCACACATCGTGCGCCAAAGGAAGCCCCGGACACTTGGTATGCCTCAGGTACGTGTATATTTTTTTATGTTTGCCAACCCTTTCACTATTAATTCGACGACCACATCCAGGTGTCAATATTTTCCTGGCGAGCGATAGGAAGCCAAGAGGTTTGGCGTCCTCAGGACAGTGACAGGTTTTTGTCTTTTTCTGAATTATTTTGCTTATAATGATGCAAATAATGTTTTCAATTTATCTTGTTCACTTAAGTTTATAGCCTTATATATATATATATATATATATATATATATATATATATATATATATATATATATACTCTATATATATATCTATATATATATATATATATATATATATATATATATATATATATATATGTAACCTAATGTATAACAAAAATTTGTGGTATTCTGGGAAGCCTAATATGTTCAAAGATATTGTTGCTATTATGGTGTGAACTGATGAAATCTTTAGTACTTTACCATAACTATATATAACCTATATATATATATTATCTAACATTTTTGTTAATGAAACAGGTAATAACACAAAGCAGTTTATTCATGTTATGTAAAGGTTACAGGGATGAATGGTTATGTTGAATGGTATTTTACAGTTGATACATAATGTACATGTTACTAATTATACATTCATGTCCCCACAGTCTGCTGCCCAAGCTGCCGACCCTGAGCCTGCTCCTGTGCCTGAGCCTGCTCCTGTGCCTGACCCCGCCCCAGCACCTGACACAGACGATGTTGATGACCCCTCTGCCGGCAGTCAGGAGGACACCACCCAAGCCATCTCCAGGCCTGCGCGGAGGGTGAAGAAGGGGAAGCCTCCTGGTGCTGTTCCTGGAGCCACAGCATATGGAACCCTGGAGAAAGTGAGTAGAGGAAATATTAGTTTCATTGTTCATTGTAGGCAACCCATTGCAATTCCAGGCTATTATTAGAAAATGTGTTTCTGTTTAAAAAATGATTAGAATAACATAAAGTTATGGTAAAGTACAAAAGATTTCATCAGTTCACACCATAATAGCAACAATAACTTTGAACATATTAGGCTTCCCAGAATACCACAAAATTTGATTTGTTAAAATTCCTAATTGGTCAAATATTGAAATAGGTTATGTTTCGTGTGTTGTGCAATGTGTTAATGTTCTCTTCTTCCTTGTTCCCAAACCAGCTCATAGAAACTGCGGAGAAGGTGCGCCACAACCTGGGTGGGGTTATGGATGTGGTTGAGAAGCCTGAAATTAAGTATTGGCACGCCTCCCTGGATGTCATGGCCAAGGACTGTGTGGGGCTGCCGGTATCATTCAACACCGCAGTGAAGATGGAACTCATGGCAGCCATCCACCGGTTCCGAAATGCCCATGAGGAGGGAGTCGCCAAGCCTGGTCCGGACTTAACCCTTATTTAGCGGCGAGCAACATAAGTCGAGTTAAAAAAAGCTGGACTATGTGGCGGCGCTCGACATAACTCGAGTGGCAATTTCAGCACGTAATGTGGCTGAGAGAGAGAGACAAGTGGTGGCAGGAGACTAGCGAGCGTATGACTGCTCCAGACCACCGCGGCGAACCTACTGACACAAATCTCAGCTCCCTCCTCCCTCTCTCACTCGCTACATACTCAATTATGTACTGAAAGTACCGAATTACCTGCTTTTTGCACTCGCGTTGCACGGTTATTGCAAGAAAACTATCCATCATACAAGGATCGTTATGGTGTCATTCGAAAGCTCTGTTTATGCCCTTTCAGGGATAGGTATTTGTTTTACGTTCTGGGTCTTATTTAGGCATGAAAATGATCACGTAAACAGCCCTATTTTGGCTAAAAACACCCCGCTGTGCGGTACACATAAATAAACCGCATAGGCCGCTCGTAAGGTGTTAATGCTCCACGCATACCGGAACTTTGGCTTTCCGGCGCCACAAACCCAACCCCAGGCCCAGCAGCAGCAGCATCCTCCGGCAACCACAGTGGCAGGCGTCCAGGGTCAACCGGTGTTGTACCAGGGCACTCCGGCAAGCACCCTGCCTCACCCCCTGCCGACCCAGCCCAGGCCTGCTGGTGGCTTCGTCTTTCCTGCACACCAGGTGGCAGCTTTGCAGACATTGCTGCAGCCGGCAGCTGCAGCGACACCCCCTCACACCTTCCTGCCACCTGGTGCCTCCACACCAACCCATTCACTGTCGCAGTTAGACCTCTCCCAGTTTGCCTCCTCCAGTTTCTGCGTGGATCTGATGGCGGCAGTAGGGCAATCACCTGCAGGCACGCCCGCGCACTCCATCGATCCCGGCGAGCAGAGCCTGGAGACCCCCACGAAGGAACGATAAAAAGAACCTTCTAGCAGCAACCATCCTTGTCTCTCTTGTTATGGAAATTGTATTTAACAATATATGTATTTTTGTAATGACGTGTGTGTTTCTATTTCCAATATTGTAGCTAAATTATTTATTATTGAGATGACAAATGAAATATATAATGAAAGTAATGAGTAAGAATAAAAATGAAATGAGTAATTGAAACGCAATACTGATAATATGGTTAATAATAAATATGGAAAACCTTGAAAACTTAAATGAAATATAACTGTAAAACATAAAGTACAAAACAAATGAAACATGGAAAACATTAAAAACTTGAATGAAATATAAAAGTAAAAGATGAAAAATAAAGTAAGCAGGGAACAAATGCAGTAATTAAAGGAAATATCAAAATATAAAATAAAAAAACATGGAAGAACCTACAAACTTAAAGAAAATCAAAAGTAACAGATAAAAGTACAATACAAAGCAAACTGGCAAAGACTCGATAAGTTAAATGTAAGATGAAACTGAAATATAAAGCAAAAACCAAAGTAAACAGGGGAAAACCTTAAAAATTTCAATAAGTATTAAAGTAGATATAACTAACCTAAATACTGTCATCCTGCCAAGCCACAGATCCTTGAGGGGAAGAGAAGTATGTCTTGAGGTACTTCCGTTGTTCCTTGGCCTGCCTGGTTGCAGTGTTACGGGTCACGGTTGGGATGTTGGTTCCTACAGGTGGGTCATTCCTCCAGGCGGCAGGTATGAGTTGGTGGGTGTCTGGGTCCTATTGATCTACCTCTGTTCGGGGTGGGTTTTGTCCTCGTAGGATGTTGTGCAGAATGCATGAGGCCAACACAACAACCTCTGCACGTTCAGGTCTCAGAGATATTGCAGTGTGTAATACTCGGAAGCGGTTGGTGAGAATGCCAAAGGCGTTCTCTACCATCCGGCGGCCCCTGCTGAGTCTGTAGTTGTAGATTCGTTCAGCTTTCGTGAGGGATCGTTGGGGGTAGGGCTTCATCAGGTAGGCACGCAGAGGGAATGCATCATCACCTACTAAGAAGTAGTCCGTGGGTGGTCCAGTGGGATCGGTAGAGATGACCTCGGCGGGGGGCAGTTTTGCGTTCTGTCTATCAAGCAACTTAGACAGACGGGTGTGTGCAAAGCCACCACCATCAGACTCTGACCCTATGGCACCAACGTCGACGTAGATGAACTTGTAGTTGGAGTCAACAATTGCCAACAGGACAATGGAAAAAATCTTCTTGTAGTTGAAGTAATATGTGCCACCAAAGGCGGGGTTGCGGATCCGTATGTGTTTGCCATCAATGGCTCCTACACAATGCGGCAGGTTCCATCGTTCCTCAAAGCCGCTGGCAACCTCCTTCCATTCAGCAGGCGATTGTGGCGTTTTGCTCCTGATCTCCGTAGACAGAAATGATGGCCTGGCAGGCGTCTGGAACAATTTGGCTGATGGTGTTGTGGGCAACCCGAAAGGAGTATTGCAGGCTCTTATAGGATACACCCGTAGCGAGGAAACGTAGTGTGATGGCCACCCGCAGACCAGGAGGAATGGGTTTTAGCCAGAACGTAGGTTTCCTCTGAATGAGGGGGGTGACACATTCCACTATCTCATTAAAAAGTTTTTTGTCTACCCGGGTGAAGTTCCTGTATAGTTCTGGACATTCTCTGGCCAACTCTTGCATCAGGTTCTCATAATGGCCATGTTCAAGCCATCGTTGCAGAAATGGCCACACCCACACTCTCCTCTTGCTCCTTTCCTTCTTCTCTTGTTCCTCTTGATAGATGAAGTTTGCTATTGCAAGTAGTTCCAAGATTTTGATGTAGGAAAGGATCCATTGCATTAGCCGTGTGTTATGCCTGTTCTCCGGTTTTATTAGGGAGTTCACAAACTTGAACTCCTCCAGGATGAATTCCGCGATGTTGTTCATGGTGCCATTGAAGGACTGGAAATGGGAATGGTGTGGCCATTCCTGCCCTTTTGTAGTTCCCAGATTCCAACCCAGACCTACGTGGTTGACAAAGACTGTCTTTGTCTGTGTTTGGACAGACGGGGTGTGCCAACGATTGTCCAGAAACGGTCGAGGTAAGTCCTAAAAAGTCCCAAGACATTCGGCCTCAGCTACGCAGGTCTTGTGGGGGCGTGGCATGGGCGTGGCCTGTGTTTCCGCAAATCGGTCAGCCCATGCGGACTAACGGGGACATGCTTACGCAAGTCGCAAACACGTACGTAGTTCATTACGACTACATTATGACTGACGTAACAATGGCCCCGTCACGGTACGTCTGTCGGGAAAATGCAATAATCGTGGTGATACGGGCGTACACGGCCGGACTATGCCCGACAGAACAATAAATTGGCGATTACGCCTAACGGGAGCTGTCGGGAGCAATATACGGGAATGTGTGATCCCAGCATAAGGACCCTGGACCAATGGAGAACGCTACCTATTTGTTTAAAAAAAAAAAAAATTAAATATTTGAGTCTTGACTACTGATTCCAACCTGTTGATGTAATCCAATATTGTAGATCAATCTTGTATATTTCTGATAGATATTCATATTAACTTTGAATGAAAAACTGTGAATATTGTAATCCATGAATAACGAACAGTAATATCAATTAATCTTAATTTTGGAATGAAGACAAATATTTGAACAAATTACTGAAAGCCAATACCCTCGATAAAGAAAACTTTACAAATAATTATATTAAAATTTCGAAATATTGGAATACATTGCCAGATGATAAAAGCGGCAAGTTCACGAAACGAACTACAAAAAAAAATATCAGGGTGAGGAGGGATAAGAACATAAGAAAATGGGAGTCTGCAGAAAGCCGATTGGCCTAAGCAAGGCAGATCCCTGTCCCACACAACCCCAAATCAATTACAAAGCCCAATTATAGGCTCAACACTCTAATACCCTGAGGATCATCTTACCAAAACGGTTAGAGATTAACGCAGGATTATGGGGGTCTGCAGAGCGCTGATTGGCCCAACCCGGCTGATCCCCCTTCAGACCCAACCCTTCTCGTCCATATGCTTATCCAATTTTATCTTAAAGCTCCCTACAGTTTTAGATCCCACTATAGCACTTGGTAGTCCATTCCACCCATCTACAACTCTGTTACCAAACCAATATTTGCCTATATCTTTTCTGAAACGAAATTTATCTAATTTGAAACCATTGGTACGAGTTCTTTCGCTATCACTGAGCTTTAGTACATTTGTCATGTCCCCTTTGTTAATCCCACTAACCCACTTGAACACCTCTATCATATCCCCTCTAACTCTGCGTCTCTCTAACGAATGTAAACCTAATTTCTTCAACCTTTCTTCATACGGAAGATTTCTAATATTATGGATCATTTTTGTCATTCTACGCTGTACTCTCTCCAATGAATCTATGTCCATTCTGTAATAAGGACACCAAATTGGACAACATAATCCATATGGGGTCTCACTAATGACAAGTAAAGTTTTAAGATAACATCAGCAGTTCTGTTACTCACACTCCTAGAGATGAACCCGAGAATCCTGTTTGCCTTATTACGAACGCCTATACACTGTTTTCTAGGCTTCAAATCATTGCTAACAAACACACCTAGATCTTTCTCGCAGTCTGAATTTTCTAATTCTAAATTAGCTAGTTTATATTTAACATTTGTTTGCATCTTCCCTATCTTTAATACCTTGCATTTGTCAATGTTAAACTTCATCTGCCAATTTACTGACCATTCATGTAAGGTATCTAGATCCCTTTGGAGGCACTCTATATCGCTATCTGAATCAATTGATCTCCCCATTTTAGTATCGTCTGCGAATTTACTTATCCTACTATTATACCTAAATCTAGGTCATTTAGTATATAAGAAACAACAGGGGACCTAATACCGATCCCTGGGGGACACCACTTTTGACTGCTCCCCAATCTGACTTGGTACCATTTATGCTGACTCTCTGTTTCCTACCAATTAGCCATGACCTAATCCATCCCAACAACGCCCCACCTATTCCATGTGCCTCAACCTTTCTCATCAATCTCTCATGAGGGACTCTGTCGAAAGCTTTACTGAAATCTAAATATATAATATCGTATGCCTTGTCATTATCTACTGCTTCATATACCTCTGAGAAAAAACTAAGCAAATTAGTAAGGCAAGAACGTCCCTGTGTGAATCCATGCTGAGAAGAATTGATTAAGTTAAATGTTTCTAAGTGGTTTCTCATTTTCCTAGCAATAATTGACTCTAGTAGCTTTCCTATGATTGAAGTGAGACTAATGGGACGGTAATTGGATGCTATTGATTTATCACCTTTTTTGAAAATCGGAACTACATTTGCAAGCTTCCAAGCTTCTGGAACTATACCTGTTTCTAATGAATTGTTAAAAAGAAATGTTAATGGGTAACTTAACTCATCTCTGCATTCTTTTAATACTCTGGCATATACCTCATCGGGACCAGGCGATTTCTGAGGTTTCAGTCTGTCAATTTCCTTAAGCACATCATTTCTACTTATAGTAACCGTACTTAACCTATTTTCTATACTATCTCTATATACCTTACGGACTTCTGGAAGCTGTGCCAAATTTTCATTAGTGAAAACGGATAGAAACTGACTATTTAATGTACTGCACATTTCTAAATCATTTTCTGTCATTTCTCCTATCGAAGTTTTAAGGGGGCCTATTTTATCTCTAACTTTAGATTTATATAGCTGGTAAAAAGACTTAGGGTTATTTTTTGAGTCATTGGCTATCCTGATTTCATAATTTCTTTTGTCTGTCCTTATACATTTTGTAACCTCTCTTGATAGATTCTGATAGTAAGCAAGTAGGTGAATTTCGCCTTTCTTTATTTTTCGATATATTCCTCTCTTTTTTCCTAGAAGGTCTAATAGTCTATTATTCATCCATTTGGGTTGGTTCTGTGTTGATCTAAATTTTCTTTTGGGGATATATTTATTTTGCGCATTGTGGAGTGAAGAAATAAAATTATTATATGTAGCTGTCAAATTATCCTGAGTTAAGACAGGTATCTGAGAGAGAGTATGTTCATTAGCGCACCTGGGTCCACTTAATAGTTTAACCATAGGATCGACTCTTAAGGCTCGTCTTAATCCACCATAATTGGCTTTTCTGAAATCTGGGATAAGTGTCGTATTCTCTTTAGCCTTTCCTGTCCATTGTATGTTAAAATAAATTGATTTATGATCACTATTTCCTAGTTGGTCTCCTATCTCTACATTATTTATAATTTGTTCATTATTACTGAGAACTAAATCGAGGATATTATTGCCTCTAGTAGGCGAGTCTATGAATTGAAATAAAAACTATCCTGTACCGCCTCAATAAACTCTTTTGAATCTGAGTCGCCGATTTGATGCTGCCAATCAATATTCGGAAAATTAAAATCCCCTATAATACACACATTGCTAAACCTTGATGCTATTTTCACTTCCTGCCATAAAGCTGTACCTTCGTTTCTACTCATATTTGGTGGTCTATAAATAACTCCAATAATTATGGTCTCACTACCTTCGCTAACCTCAACCCAAACACTTTCGTTATCAGTATTTAGTCTAATACCTGATTTAATACAGCTTTTTAAAGAACTCCTGACAAACACTGCTATTCCGCCGCCCCTCCTACTTGTTCGGTCACGTTTAAACAAACTATATCCTGGTATATGGAATTCTGCTAAAAAATGTCTTGATTCTGTATTAATCCATGGTTCAGTCAGTGCTATAATGTCTATATTTTCGTTGCTAACAAGTGCTCTAAGTTCATCCATTTTGTTACATAAACTCCTACAGTTTGTATAATATAATCGTAATGAATTTATTTTACTGGTATCGGATTTACATTTATTTCTAACTGAATTCCCATCTTCTGTTACACCTTTAATATTTCTACTAGCAGTACAATTAAAATCCTGTGACTGATATTTTCTATTCCTATCTGATGTACCAGTACGGCAATTTACCCTATCTAGACAATTATTCTTACTCATATTCTCAGGCTTTATTTTCAGCGAAACCCCGCGACAATCCTATCTATTGACCTAGCTAAATTTGCCACCCCTAGCCGAGAAAGATGAACCCCGTCCTGTGCGTACAACTGATTTTTACCATAGAAACGGGTCCAGTTATCAAGGAATGGTATTGCATTTGCATTACAGTATTTTTCCAGCCGACAATTGATACCAATTGCCCTAGATGACCATTCCTTGCTGACCCCTCTCCGTGGCAAGATACTGTGTACTACAGGTATGCCTCCCTTCCTCCTAACTTTATCTAACACCTCCCTGTACTGCCGAAGCAGTACTTCCGTCCTACCTTTACCAACATCATTGCTCCCTGTACTGAGACAGATAATGGGGCTATCTCCAATATCTTTCATGATGTAATCAGTGTCCTCTAACACCTTCCCAACCCCGGCACCAGGCAGACAGACAAGCTTCCTAATATCAGTACAGGTGGACCTAGCTAAGTGTCTGACCATGGAGTCCCCAACAATTGAGAAGGACTTGCCTCTCCTTGTCGATGACTTGGTAGCAGCTGCGGCAGCGGCAGGAACTCCTGGGGCAGCAGTTGAAGGTACTCCTGGGGGGCAGCAGTCACAGCATTCCCTGTTGGAGGCAACTTACTTACCTTTCTCCTGGTTTCCTCGCCGAAGGAAGCACTCGCAGCCTCACCATAACATTCGTCATCCAAGGTGATGAACTTGTTGCTGAGGGCAACTGGTCGCCGTAGAAATTTGCAGGTTGTTGCACTTGTTGGAACAACTGTCCAGGGAGCATCACGATCCCTAACAGCAGTTGCACTATCCTCACTTTTCTTGTCAGCCAAAGTCAGCTTTAAGGCCAAATTCTCGTCTTTGAGAGACTGCACCTCTCTCTCCACATTTTCCATCCTTTCATGCAAAGCAAGACAAAGCTGGAGAATATGAGAGGAGGTAGCAATCTCGTCAACACCAGCCATTTTAAGAAGCGTTAATACTATCACCACACTATGGGCAAAGATATTCACTGGGAGTCACTAGGGACAGGTCCTCACTCAGCAAAGGTCAGGAAGGTACTGTGATGACTTTTGTTACGGCTGGATCGGCAATACATATTCGGGATTCTTGATCGTAGGACAGAAATGGCTTAAGTGACAACGACACGCTCGATTCCAGTCCCAAATACTATATGCTCCAGACAACAAAAGCACCAACGCCCTACAGAGTTATCGTCTACGGTAACGAGGTACCTTAACTCGGCGAAAGTGTACAACAGGGGTAGGCTATGAGGCTAAACTCCCTCAGACATTTATAGGTTACGTTATTACTAAAGAAATGCAATACTCAAGAAACTACGTTAATATTAAGCCTCTAATAATGTAGAATAGAAGCAGGCTAAAGGTATGACAGTGAAATGCTAAATGACAAATGTACACGCCTACTTGAAAGCGCGTGCACTACACTAACTGTCCCCTACTAACATGCACTAGCATGTAGCATACAAGATGTTCATGATCCAGTAGATACCTAATAATACACATGGGAGGAACATAAACAGTAGTCACTTATTATAATAATGAATCTATACTTGGAATAACTAAAAGGTTGCAGGCAACAGTACTGCGCCGGTAGCCTACTACCGCATAGGCTACTTCGCTTCTCTCACTCTGTCTCCCCTCCGAGTCCGTATGCGCCCTACGCAACAGAACTCCGGACACAGCAGCAAAACGACAGTGCAGTTAATTGATACATGAAAGTATTAATAGTGTTGTCTTGTGTGTGAGTAATGTGTATTGTAAAGTGTTATAGATATATACTTAAAGAGAGCTGCAATGCATAGTAAAATAAAGATATATCCCACTCATCATCCCCATGTGTTCTAGCTAGCAGGCCAAGTCACAGGAACAACGAGTCCCAGCACCGAAAGCGAGAACCCAGGAGAAGACTGTAGAGAACACAAGGACAGATAAATTACGTTACTCCTACTATACCGGCACTACGAGCGAGCTGTAGTCTCGGGTGCTACACTCGCTCCAGGCTCGGTATGCAAATCAAGGCTAAGTCCTCGTCCCTCTACAGACAACTCCTGGGCATGGTCGGGCTCTTACACATGGCACCAGTCTAGTCACAAATGGGATGATGAGCAGGGCATATAACTCGTGAACATGTAGAACGTTCACCAACTATCCTCATCAAGAAGATCGCTGTTCACATTAACCCCTTAAATCTAATACATGTAAATATATGCTTGTCCTAAGAGTAATACGAGAGGTGAGTGCTGAAACTCCTTTAGGACCTCAAGGGAAGGTTATGCATTTAAATAGAGAGAAGAATGAAATGAGAGTAATGTCGTCAGAGAGAAAGAGTGCAACCGTGAGAAGTGGGGAGAGAGAGCAAGGGATGTTAGAATCTCAAAGGTTCTAGGCAACCTAGTCCAGGAACACACAGCCAACCTCCAGGCAGTGTGCTGTACGACAACATGGGCCCAGCCCAGGCAGGCAACAATGGACTACCAACCCTATCGCGCCTAGCTATAAGGGCAAGGCTGCCAACCAGTCCATACGTCTGGCAACCACCCGGCCGGCAGCGCGGCGTGTTGCTACCCTCTTGCTCTGAAGCCCAACTCACTCTCTCTCTCTGAATTCCCATTATCCTATCTATCAACTTCTCTATTGATACTACATATTAAATGGAAGGTCTCGACATGGCTTAAAACAAAACCCACCACTGGTTAGCACATGACGAGACCTTTGCAGAGATACAAAGAACATAGTTATAAGTTGTCACACTCAATATACATAGCGGCTGACGGTAGCCAGATCACGGGCGGTACAGTGGAGTACCAAGGAGTACAATCAGGTTGCGTTGCCCAGCACTGGGGTGCGTCACAGCCCCCCCAAGATTTTAGATAATCGACCTTAGAAGCATTATCAAAATCTGACAGGCAACCAACCGACCTGCTACCCTTAGCTGCCACTAATTGCAAAAGGTGCACAACAACTGAAGTGTGAATTATACATAAAACACAATATCGCATTCATTATGCTACAACAATAAAGACTTACAAAACTAAAAAAAAGAAAGAGTTTTCTCGTTTATTTTATTGTTTTATAATCTTTTTGGACGGCGTTATGATAGCCTAATTTTACTCCTGCTCAACCCACACACCGTGCACGACTATCTTGGATCATCAACCCTTGATAGACAATCTGCTATCACGTTCTCACTCCCGGCAATATGCTGAATGTTGAGATTATACTCTTGGAGCATTAGGGACCACCTGGTCAACCGCATATTCCGATTGTGAAACTGATTTAGGAATTTCAAGGGATGATGGTCCGTATAAATCGTCACTACCGGGCCGTAGGCTGGAACATAAACTTCGAAATGTTTGAGCGACAAAACGATAGCCAGAAGCTCCTTCTCTATAGTCGAGTAATTCCTTTGTGCCGAATTAAACTTGCGAGAAAAGAAGCTCACTGGGTGTTCCAAGCCCTCGGAATCAGTCTGCAGTAACACTGCCCCGGCACCACACCGCTGGCATCAGTCGCCAGCTGAAAACTCCTGGAGAAGTCTGGGGCCCTCAAAATCGGATGTGTACACAGCAGGTGCTTGACTAGGTCGAAAGCCCTCTGACACTCCGCAGCCCAACAGAACTTCACTGACTTCGACAGTAGATCAGTTAACGGAGCTAAGACAGTAGAGTATCCCCGGATGAAGCGTCTATAATAGCCTATCATACCTAGGAACCGCATGACCTGGCGCTTAGTGGTGGGCCTGGGAAACATATTGATAGCCTGTATCTTGCTCAGGGGGGGGCACACCCGGCCTAACCCGACCACAAAGCCAAGATACTGCACAGTAGCCTTTACAAACTCGCACTTCCTCAGGTTCACCACCAGCCCAGCATCGTGCAACTTCCTAAACAGGGTCTCTAAGTGCCTTAGGTGATTTTCAAAATCGTCATCATATACTATCACGTCATCAAGGTAGACCGTGCAGTTAGGGATTTCGTCACAAATATCGTTCATCAGGTTTTGAAACGTGGCAGGTGCGTTCTTAAGCCCATAAGGCATTACGTTACATTGGTAGGTCTTGCCATCTACCACAAAACCACAAACTTGCTTAGCTCGGTCCGACAGGGGTACTTGCCAGTAGCCTTTTACAAGATCAATTTTAGTAAGGTACTTTGCATTCCCTATCTTGTCCACGCTGTCGTCAACTCGAGGCAAAGGGTAAGGGTTGGTAGTGGTCAAGCCATTTAGCCTACGAAAATCTATGCAGAACCGCACCTTGCCGTCAGGTTTTGGCTGCAACGTGACGGGTGATGTCCACTTCACATAACCTTCAGTGATCATCCCTCTCTCAACCATGTACTTTAACTCCTCCCGTAAAGCTGGCAACTTTACCGGGGGCACACGGTAGGGCACTGACTTGAAGGGCACATTATCACCGACGTCCACGTCGTGCGTTACCTGAGTAGTGAGACCTGTGTGTTCGGCGAAAACAGAGGGGTATGACCTGAACAGGCCTAGGACAGCAGCACCCTGATGCTCAGGCAGGTGACTTACAGCTTGCCTAGCCTCTTGTTCAGTATTCCCCGCCCACTGTTCCGCGGAAATGACACAGTCCCAGCTATCCTCCTCAGCAGCATGACTGTCCCCACCTCCTTCTCCACCCTGGCCGCTGCAGGCCAGCACAGGGACAGTGAGAGGCTCTGAGGGGCGTCTCACATACTCTTTCATGAGGGTAACATGACATAACTGATGTTTTTTCCTACGGTCAGGTGTTGCAACGAGATAATCAAGGTCGGACAGTTTCTTAGCCACCACATACGGCCCAATGAACTTGGCAGAAAGGGGGTGTCCAGGCAAAGGTAAAAGCAACATTACCTCCTGACCCACCGAAAACTCCCGAAGCTTCACCTTGGCGTCATACTGGTGCTTCATGACCGCCTGTGCATTAACCAAGTAATTACCTGCCGCTGCCATGCAACCTATAAGTCTCTCCCGGCTCGCATCCCCATCTTCCTCCAACTCTATGGCACCATTGCTATAACGAGCTAGGCTAACGTCTTGCAGCTGCTGCTCACTAATGTCCCCGGGCGTCAATGCATCAAGATGGTTTTGTAATAAGACATTACCCCGGCTAGTAGGCTCTACTGCCTTAGTGGCTCTCGCTACAGCTCTTGCCTCACGCGAAGTCTTACCCAACTCTGCCTTGTTACACACCATCTCTGGGCCAGAGTCAACTCCCGTGTTTATTATAGGTCCAAGTACCGAATCACCGAGAGGTGCAGCAGAATCAATGTCCCTTTTCCTGCCCTTAGCAACCTTCTCCTGATCCTTCCTCCACTGTCCCCGAGGTTGAGTGCTAGGCTGTGCAGGAGCCGCAGAGCGAGATCGGGTTACCACACAGGCCATCTCATCCTGTTGGCACCTCCCAACCCATTCCCGATTCTCACCATCCACGTCGGCCGCCCTCTCGGCAACGACTAAGGGTGGAGTCCCGGAAGTGGGCACCGCAAAGTCGTTGCCGAGAAGAAGGTCGACGCCCTCAACTGGCAAACACTCAACGATCCCTACATCCAGCTCCCTGCACACCTCTCCCACTCTCAACTCCAACCTCACAAGTGGGTATGACCTCGTAGCATTTTATACCCTGCATCACAACAACTCTGGCCGCATTTATCGGTTTCCCTGTGAAGTTCCTCAACAAAGTTTTGCGAAGCCCCCGTATCCCTCAACAAGTCAACCCTCCGTAGTTCACTCCCCCAGCTCACAAACCCGTGTCCCCGATGGCTACAGAAAGTGTCCCGGACAGGTGTCGAGCCTTCCGTACGCTTCTTTACCGCGTGTGCCTCAGCTGCTGACAACCTACCCCGGGCAGTTGCTGCAGCCTTCAGAGACACACCGATACTGTGAACCAATGACACCGGCTTAGCGGGAGTGTTACTAGGGCACTCACGTGAATAATGGCCTAGCTTCTGACATTTGTAACATTTCACATCCCCAATGGGCTTCTTCCCTTGTGCGGGCGAAGAAGGGGCCTGACCTTTAGTAAATGGGAGAGGCTTGTGTTTGTAGGTGTTATTAGGTGCAATGCTTTTAGTGTGGTTATGTGTGTCATAGGATTTGTTATTATCGAAAACTCTGGTGGGTGGGGTATAGCTCCCCTTCTGCCCTGACTCAGCCCTCTGAGCGGCACCGCAACCACGAATCAATGATAATCTGAGGTCTGCCATCTTGGCAGCCTCCTCTACTGTCTTGGGACATTTTTCCTTAATGTTCAGCGTTAGATCGGTTCCAGTACATTTGTAAAACTGTTCCAGATAGAAAAGTTAGTTACTTAATTTCCTCAGCCGACTCTGCGTGCTCGGACCGAAACCAGTTATTACATGCATCTGTTAAGTCCCGTGCGTGCTCCATAAAACTGACGTCGCTCTTCTTATTCACGCCACGGAACTTCAATCTATAAGTTTCGGGTTGCAGTTCGTAGGCCCGGAGCACAGCCTCCTTCACCAGTCCATACACGACACTCTCGTCCAGTGACAGTGCATCGTAGGCTTTCAACCCCTTACCCACTAGACGTGATGAAACTAATGCTGCCCATTTAACCTCCGGCCAGTCATACTCACGACACTTCTTTTCGAAACGAGCAAAAAACTCAGTCACTGCTGTCTCATCAAATGCGGGTACTAACTTAATTAAATGCGAAAGTGAGTCTGTAACCCGGTGCCCACCACCGAGATGACGCCCCGTGGTCTCTACTCTAGACTTCTCGACATCCATTTCAGCCTGGTACCTGGTTGCATCCTGATTGGCTTGGATTCTAGCAACCTCTATGCGTTCTATACTAGCCTGTTGTATCTGAGTCTCCTGCAGCTTAAACTTAGCTAGTTCTAGCTGAAATAACATCTCAGGAGACAGGCCTGGGGGGGGAGAGCACAAAATGGGGGATCCACACCGAGACGTGTTTACGGGTAAGCCAGCTTGCCATTGAGAACCCTCCTGCTGCATCGTGCTAAGACTCGCTGGCTGAGGGCCCAGCTCAGGGGTAGAGTGGAATGGAGGCTTGGAGGGAACCCCCCAAGACCCCACTCCACCCACCGCCCCATCGCCATCACCCAACAAACATGCCACCAAATTCTTCTTGGGCCAACTGTCAGGACAGTCCCGCCCCAAAACCGTGGCTAAACAGCGAAGACCGTAACAATCAATAGCCTGCAGGCGCTGTTCGGTCATAGGTGTCCTGCAAAAATGCCCGGGCATCCCTCTCTCCACTTATAACACTCCCCTCCCTAAATATCTGCTGTACTTGCTGGTCACTAGGCTGTACCGTGTTATCCTCCCCCGTAAATGATGAGTCATTAGACATAGTGCTGGTTATACAATTGCTGTTCATAAACAAAAAAAAGTGCTTATTACTAATTGCAGTCTCGACTCACAAAATGTTAAAGATGCTTGAATGACTCTACTCTAGACACCTAACGAAACAATCTGCAAGTCCACCAATACAATAATGACACAATAAAAATTCCTCCAATATGCAAGAAAATTCTAGCCAGCTCTACTAGGTAGCATAGAATAGTTCTCCAAAAAACATGTGATAGGATACTACTGAATCTTGTGCAAGGTCGCCATTTTGTTACGGCTGGATCGGCAATACATATTCGGGATTCTTGATCGTAGGACAGAAATGGCTTAAGTGACAACGACACGCTCGATTCCAGTCCCAAATACTATATGCTCCAGACAACAAAAGCACCAACGCCCTACAGAGTTATCGTCTACGGTAACGAGGTACCTTAACTCGGCGAAAGGGTACAACAGGGGTAGGCTATGAGGCTAAACTCCCTCAGACATTTATAGGTTACGTTATTACTAAAGAAATGCAATACTCAAGAAACTACGTTAATATTAAGCCTCTAATAATGTAGAATAGAAGCAGGCTAAAGGTATGACAGTGAAATGCTAAATGACAAATGTACACGCCTACTTGAAAGCGCGTGCACTACACTAACTGTCCCCTACTAACATGCACTAGCATGTAGCATACAAGATGTTCATGATCCAGTAGATACCTAATAATACACATGGGAGGAACATAAACAGTAGTCACTTATTATAATAATGAATCTATACTTGGAATAACTAAAAGGTTGCAGGCAACAGTACTGCGCCGGTAGCCTACTACCGCATAGGCTACTTCGCTTCTCTCACTCAGTCTCCCCTCCGAGTACGTATGCGCCCTACGCAACAGAACTCCGGACACAGCAGCAAAACGACAGTGCAGTTAATTGATACATGAAAGTATTAATAGTGTTGTCTTGTGTGTGAGTAATGTGTATTGTAAAGTGTTATAGATATATACTTAAAGAGAGCTGCAATGCATAGTAAAATAAAGATATATCCCACTCATCATCCCCATGTGTTCTAGCTAGCAGGCCAAGTCACAGGAACAACGAGTCCCAGCACCGAAAGCGAGAACCCAGGAGAAGACTGTAGAGAACACAAGGACAGATAAATTACGTTACTCTACTATACCGGCACTACGAGCGAGCTGTAGTCTCGGGTGCTACACTCGCTCCTGGCTCGGTATGCAAATCAAGGCTAAGTCCTCGTCCCTCTACAGACAACTCCTGGGCATGGTCGGGCACCAGTCTAGTCACAAATGGGATGATGAGCAGGGCATATAACTCGTGAACATGTAGAACGTTCACCAACTATCCTCATCAAGAAGATCGCTGTTCACATTAACCCCTTAAATCTAATACATGTAAATATATGCTTGTCCTAAGAGTAATACGAGAGGTGAGTGCTGAAACTCCTTTAGGACCTCAAGGGAAGGTTATGCATTTAAATAGAGAGAAGAATGAAATGAGAGTAATGTCGTCAGAGAGAAAGAGTGCAACCGTGAGAAGTGGGGAGAGAGAGCAAGGGATGTTAGAATCTCAAAGGTTCTAGGCAACCTAGTCCAGGAACACACAGCCAACCTCCCGGCAGTGTGCTGTACGACAACATGGGCCCAGCCCAGGCAGGCAACAATGGACTACCAACCCTATCGTGCCTAGCTATAAGGGCAAGGCTGCCAACCAGTCCATACGTCTGGCAACCACCCGGCCGGCAGCGCGGCGTGTTGCTACCCTCTTGCTCTGAAGCCCAACTCACTCTCTCTCTCTGAATTCCCATTATCCTATCTATCAACTTCTCTATTGATACTACATATTAAATGGAAGGTCTCGACATGGCTTAAAACAAAACCCACCACTGGTTAGCACATGACGAGACCTTTGCAGAGATACAAAGAACATAGTTATAAGTTGTCACACTCAATATACATAGCGGCTGACGGTAGCCAGATCACGGGCGGTACAGTGGAGTACCAAGGAGTACAATCAGGTTGCGTTGCCCAGCACTGGGGTGCGTCACACTTTCAATACCTAATGTATCTAGATTCTTGGAGAGGTAGGTAGGAAGAGCTATATGGGTTTGGGATAAGCAGGCAAATAGCAATAGTTACATAGGATAGATCATGATAGTTACATTGGTAGATATACACCTACTATGCATATCAGAGGCCGTCTTACACTGTTATTCTCAATTATCTCTTAAACCATTTGTTGGATTCATCTGATATCTAAGCACAGCGTGTTGCACACCCCTACCTAATGCACGCGTTGTATAGTAGATCGCTATCTGTGATTAATTATGAGTTTACTCTTGATTAATGTTGATTCTGAAGCCAAATCCTGGCATTTAGCATCCACACATTCGAATGAGGGAGGTGGTCCCCCCTCCAGCCCCACCAACCCCCCCAATACAGTCTTCATGTTACTCCCTCCTCGCCTCCCTCATCCCTCTCCCCCCGCCTCCCTCATTACTCACCCTCACCCACCCACGCCCATCGTTATAGTAACGTGTTGTTTATATTGTATTGATGTATATTGTATATTATGTGTATATGTATTTATTAACTACTAATGCATATCGGAGGCCGTCATACACTGTTAGTCTCAATTATCTCCTAAACCATTTGTTGGATTCATCTGATATCTTAGCACAGAGTGTTGCACACCCCTACCTAATGCACGCGTTGTATAGTAGATCGCTATCTGTGGGTAATTATGAGTTTACTCTCGATTAATGATGGTTCTGAAGCCAAATCCTGGCATATAGCGTCCACACATTCGAATGAGGATGGTGGTCCCACCTCCAGCCCCACCAACACTCCACTGGTACACCTCCCACTGCCCAATCAGCTGTGGTTTACGAGGCAATTTCGTAAACACCGACAGGTGCATGATTATTCAAGCCCGAGGAACGCCTGCTACCGTACCAACAATGACCAGCATGTTACTTCATTGTCCCCGTGGCTGCAGGACTGCATTTGTGCTGTGGCTTGTGGCTCTGTATAGAAGTGAGAAGACCCGCGGAAGGACATACATAAGTGTGAATAGGTAAGCACATACTTTGGCCTATTATGTATAGTTACTACGCTCCATTGAAAAACCATCCTCCCATCTGTCTGAGAGTCATAAAATGAAGGAGACCCAGCCCACCAGCTGGTAGCCATATGAGGCACTCCTGCAATACAAAGACTACATACTTATACATCACTGTATCAATTGCCTCATTGTCTCCGCATGTGGGAACTGATGATAAGGTTGTGGGTCAGTGTTACACCCCAATACCCCTTTCCACCACATCACCCACCATTTGATAACGTCTATAATAGACTCACAGATCATTTATTGGGATGATGTTGATGGTAATAGGTCTTCCTGTGCAACAAAACATGCTCTATATAATTTACCTCGTTTTCTATTGTACAATATGTATACATTTTAGAAATATATGTAAATCATTAATACATAATATTTTAAAATTCAATGCAACATATATTGCATTACATAGCTACCTCATGACTTAAACAGGAGGGAACAAATACAAATAATTATGTTTAATAACATGCAGTATTTTGCACACAGGCCTTACGACCGCGTTGCTCACACCATGGGTATGACAGCGGTGGGAGTGAGGAACATTGTCCACCATGCCACCACGTTCCCTCCTTCGACACAGCCACCACCACCAGCATCGGCCGTTTATGATGACTTCACTGTCAGCGCCATTCGCCGCTATGTTCACCTCAAGTTTGCCGACAAGCTATATTTCACGGTCGGTGCCCTGGTGAAGGACTTAAAAACGGCTGAAATTATCCCGGAGGGTACGTCAGAGATGGGAGTTTTGCGGCTCTTGCATACCATGGGATTCCGATACAAGATATCGCAGCGGAAAATGTATGTAATGAGGGAATCACTGGATGTCGTGTTCCGCCGGATTGCCGCTCTCCGGGCTCTACAGCGCCACCGGAAGGAGGGAAGGCAGGTGGTGTATGTTGACGAAACCTGGTTCACCACCAGAATGGGCCACAACAGGGAGTGGGTGGACACTACACAGGCTGCCACCAGCTCCACCTACAGTCGTCAGGTGCCGCACGGAGAAGGGGAGCGATTCGTGGTGGTCGCAGCTGGCATGACCAATGGCTTCGTTGAGGGCTCGTACCTGTGCTACACGGCCAAGAGCACCCATGGCGATTACCATGGTGAGATGAACGGTGAGCTGTTCCTCCGCTGGCTAACGAGGCACCTCCTGCCGTCACTGCCCGAGCCATCAGTACTGGTGCTGGATAATGCACCATATCACAGCCAACTGACGGAGGAGAGTCGATGCCCTACCACGGCGACCAAGAAAGCGGACCTCGTCAGGTGGCTGGAGCACCGTGGGATATCCATCCCACCTGCCGCCACACGCCCTGAACTGCTGCTCCTCTGCCAGCAGAACAGCCCAGAGCCCCAGTAATCAAAGTAAAACAAACCCGAAAGAATTCTATAGTTATATCAGAAAGAAAAAAGTAGTTACTTCAACTGTTGGACCGTTAGTCGATGAAAAAGGAGAATACACCAAAGACGAAGTACAAATGAGTAATGCCCTCAATACCTTCTTTGCATCAGTTTTTACAACAGAAGACCTCAGTGATATCCCTACACCATCGCCGATTCAGATTGATAATTCAGATGTTCTAAGCAATATCACCGTTACAGAGAGAGAAGTATTGAATTGTTTAGATAACTCAAGGTAAATAAAACGCCAGGACCTGATACAATCTCGCCTAGAGCTCTAAAGGAAGCTAAGAATGAGCTCTCCAAACCACTGACATTACTATTCAATAAATCCTTGCAGTCTGGAACTATGCCTGATCAGTGGAAGCTAGCCAACGTAACACCGATATTCAAAAAAGGCAGCAAATCCCTACCCAGTAACTATCGTCCAATTAGCTTAACCTCAGTTGTATGTAAAATGCTAGAAACGGTCATACGAGACAGACTCGTAAATCACTTAGAGGAAAATAACATACTTAAAGATACTCAACACAGCTTTCGTAAAAAACGTTCCTGTTTAACAAACCTCTTAGACTTCTTCCACGATATCCTCAACCTCTACAATGAGAGTAAAGCTGTAGATATTATATACCTTGATTTTCAAAAGGCCTTTGACAAAGTTCCCCATAAACGTTTACTGCTAAAACTAAAAGCGCATGGAATACAAGACGGTGCTTTGAAATGGATAGAAAATTGGCTCAGCAACAGAAAGCAAAGGGTAGTCATAAACGGTAAGGCATCTAAATGGACCAATGTAAGTATCGGGGTACCCCAGGGATCGGTACTAGGACCAATTATCTTTCTAATTTACATCAACGACATAGATGAGGGTCTCACCTGCACAATCTCAAAATTTGCTGACGATACAAAAATTGCAAATAGCGTACTCTCAAAAGAACAAGTTGACGATATGCAACACAATCTAGATAAATTGTCATGTTGGGCCCAAATTTGGCAAATGAGTTTCAATGCGGATAAATGTAAAGTACTACATGTCGGATACCTAAATGAGAAAGCAAACTATTCGATGAATGGCACTCAGCTTAAGAATGTAAACAGAGAAACTGATCTGGGAGTAACAATATCGAGTAACCTAAAACCGAGTCAACAATGTTCAAAAGTTGTTAAGAAGGCAAACAAATAATTGGCTTTATAGGCAGGTCATTTGAGCATAAATCCAAAGAAGTTATCCTAACCCTTTTACAATTCCTTAGTCCGCCCTCTTCTGGAATACTGCGTTCAATCCTGGTGCCCTTATTACCAAAAAGATATAAACAAGCTAGAACGAGTTCAACGTAGAGTTACCAAAATGATACCTAGCCTAAAGAACAAACCATACGAAGAGCGTCTTAGAGAATTAAATATATTTCCTTTAACCCAGCGCAGATAAGAGGTGACTTAATTCAAGTGTTCAAAATCATCAAAGGCATCGACAATATGAACTGTAGTAAGTACTTCACTATCGACCAATCTAATTACACGCGGGGAAACGGTTGCAAAATTATTGGTAAATATTTTAACTCGCACGAATCTAAGAATTTCTTCTTCAATCGAGTTCTCAACTTGTGGAATGGGCTTACCCGAGACGTTATAGACTGCAGCACCGTTGATTCATTTAAACTCCGCCTAGACAAATATCTCGCATCAAACCCGCGACTGACTGCGTTTGTAAATGAATAACTTTATCCTCCCCTCAGTTACTAACCCATATGTCCCCTACTAACTTCTTAGTCCTGCCACGTTAGTGGCAGGGCAGTAGTTCCCTTTCCAATGTTCCCTTACCCACTCTAAACCACTGTTTGGACACTTGATCCTCAGTGTTTTGGAGGACAAGCAACCTAGAAGGGTCACTAGACCTGTTGTTGCTTGATTTCCTTTGTACTCCTTTGTACTACAAGGTGGACAATACCATCCGTGAGTGGGGCCATGAGGTTGTACGGCTGCCACCTAGCCACCCCGAGCTCAACGCCATTGAGCAGGTGTGGGATGTATGAAGCACCACGTGCGCTCCACCCTCCAGCGGTTTACCCGGGCGGACCTGCAGGCCAGGTTGGAAGAAGCCAGGCATTGTCCCAACCAGAACGTGTGGGCGGCAGCTGTTCGACAATCCCGGAAGTTTGAGGACGGGTACTGGAAGTCGGACAATATCCACGAGGGTGTGGAACCCGTCATCATCAACATCGGCAGCGATGACGAGGACGGGGATGACGACGTATTCCTGGATAGTGACTATGAATAAATGCTGTGCTGTGTTGTTTGTCTTATTTGTATTCCTACAAGCTACTTATCGAGAAACAATACTGTAAATTATTATTAATTTAATAAATTATTATATCCCCTATACTTTCTACTTTTCATGAATATAAATATAAATTATGTTACGTTATGAACTACACGTAAGCATTATCTCATGGGACTTTCATCGCAATTGCCCCAGTAGTTAATAAGAGGAAATTCTTCATGTACATATCACTGATGTACTGTAATAATCATATTGCCCCCACGTCGTCGATAATAATACATCATATGCAATATTTCTGATACGCAATCACTATAGAACATGTTCATTTGCTTGACCAAACTTTCTGAATACCTTGCTCTTATAACATAATAAGTATATTACCGTCCTCACCCTATTCGTATCGACTCTGACAACGTAATCTTTTAATGAATATATATATATGCAATTATGTCAGTTACATTATTATAGACTCCCCGCCAGTGCTTCCCACATTCAAACCGCTACCAAATCTCATGTAAATGACCACGATAGCATAGCTATATAAATCTACATTTACAGGTACGTAATTACATTACCTCAATAGGACAAATATGGTTATTCAGACTTTAACAACGAGAGAGACGTCTTACCTCCATGGTCTTTTCACTACTCCTATATTGCATACACAGACATATTAGAATACGCATGAATGGTAATAAATAAAGTTAGTTAATTAAATACATAAACACATAATAGACAATATACATCAATACAATATAAACAACACGTTTACTATAACGATGGGCGTGGGTGGGCGAGAGTGAGTAATGAGGGAGGTGGGGGGAGAGTACAAAGGAGTACAAAGGAAATCAAGCAACAACAGATCTAGTGACCCTTCTAGGCTGCTTGTCCTCCAAAACACTGAGGATCAAGTGTCCAAACAGTGGTTTAGAGTGGGTAAGGGAACATTGGAAAGGGAACTACTGCCCTGCCACTAACGTGGCAGGACTAGGAAGTTAGTAGGGGACATATGGGTTAGTAACTGAGGGGAGGATAAAATAAAGTTATTCATTTACAAACGCAGTCAGTCGCGGGTTTGATGGGAGATATTTGTCTAGGCGGAATTTAAATGAATCAACGGTGCTGCAGTCTATAACGTCTCGGGTAAGCCCATTCCACAAGTTGACAACTCGATTGAAGAAGAAATTCTTAGATTCGTGTGAGTTAAAAGATTTACCAATAATTTTGCAACCGTTTCCCCGCGTGTAATTAGATTGGTCGATAGTGAAGTACTTACTACAGTTCATATTGTCGATGCCTTTGATGATTTTGAACACTTGAATTAAGTCACCTCTTAACCCTTAACTGTCGGCGAGCAACATAAGTCGAGTTAAATAAAGCTGGACTATGTGGCGGCGCTCGACATAGGTCGTGTGGCAATTTCAGCACGTAATATTGCTGAGAGAGAGAGACAAGTGGTGGCAGGAGAGTAGCGAGCGTATGACTGCTCCAGACCATCGCGGCGAACCTACTGACACGAATCCCACCTCCTCCCTCCCTCTCTCACTCGCTATATACGGAATTGTATGGGGAAAGTGCCTAATTACATGCTTTTTGCACTCGCGTTGCACGGTTATTGCAAGAAAACTAGCAATCATAAAAGGATCGTTATGGTGTCATTCGAAAGCTCTGTTTATGCCCTTTCAGGGATAGATACTTGTTTTACGTTCTGGGTCTTATTTAGGCATGAAAATGATCACTTAAACAGCCCTATTTTGGCTAAAAACACCCCGCTGGGCGGTACATATAAATAAACCGCCTAGGCCGCTAATAAGGTGTTAATCTGCGCTGGGTTAAAGGAAATAGATTTAATTCTCTAAGACGCTCTTCGTATGGTTTGTTCTTTAGGCTAGGTATCATTTTGGTAACTCTACGTTGAACTCGTTCTAGCTTGTTTATGTCTTTTTGGTAATAAGGGCCAGCATTGAACGCAGTATTCCAGAAGAGGGCGGACTAAGGAATTGTAAATGGTTAGGATTACGTCTTTGGATTTATGCTCAAATGATCTGCCTATAAAGCCCATTATTTTGTTTGCCTTCTTAACAACTTCTGAACATTGTTGACTCGGTTTTAGGTTACTCGATATTGTTACTCCCAGATCGGGTTCTCTGTTTACATTCTTAACACCTTACGAGCGGCCTATGCGGTTTATTTATGTGTACCGCACAGCGGGGTGTTTTTAGCCAAAATAGGGCTGTTTACGTGATCATTTTCATGCCTAAATAAGACCCAGAACGTAAAACAAGTACCTATCCCTGAAAGGGCATAAACAGAGCTTTCGAATGACACCATAACGATCCTTGTATGATGGATAGTTTCTTGCAATAACCGTGCAACGCGAGTGCAAAAAGCAGGTAATTCGGTACTTTCGGTACATAATTGAGTATGTAGCGAGTGAGAGAGGGAGGAGGGAGCTGAGATTTGTGTCAGTAGGTTCGCCGCGGTGGTCTGGAGCAGTCATACGCTCGCTAGTCTCCTGCCACCACTTGTCTTTCTCTCTCAGCCACATTACGTGCTGAAATTGCCACTCGACCTATGTCGAGCGCCGCCACATAGTCCAGCTTTATTTAACTCGATGTTGCTCTAAATAAGGGTTAAGCTGAGTGCCATTCATCGAATAGTTTGCTTTCTCATTTAGGTATCCGATATGTAGTACTTTACATTTATCCGCATTGAAACTCATTTGCCAAATTTGGGCCCAATGTGACAATTTATCTAGATTGTGTTGCATATCGTCAACTTGATCTTTTGAGAGTACGCTATTTGCAATTTTTGTATCGTCAGCAAATTTTGAGATTGTACAGGTGAGACCCTCATCTATGTCGTTGATGTAAATTAGAAAGAGAATTGGTCCTAGTACCGATCCCTGGGGTACCCCGCTACTTACATTGGTCCATTTAGATGCCTTACCGTTTATGACTACTCTTTGCTTTCTGTCGCTGAGCCAATTTTCTATCCATTTCAACACACCGTCTTGTATTCCATGCGCTTTTAGTTTTAGCAGTAAACGTTTGTGGGGAACTTTGTCAAAGGCCTTTTGAAAATCAAGGTATATAATATCTACAGCTTTACTCTCATCATAGAGGTTGAGGATATCGTGGAAGAAGTCTAAGAGGTTTGTTAAACAGGAACGTTTTTTACGAAAGCCGTGTTGAGTATCTTTAAGTATGTTATTTTCCTCTAAGTGATTTACGAGTCTGTCTCTTATGACCGTTTCTAGCATTTTACATACAACTGAGGTTAAGCTAATTGGACGATAGTTACTGGGTAGGGATTTGCTGCCTTTTTTTAATATCGGTGTTACGTTGGCTATCTTCCACTGATCAGGCATAGTTCCAGACTGCAAGGATTTATTGAATAGTAATGTCAGTGGTTTGGAGAGCTCATCCTTAGCTTCCTTTAGAACTCTAGGCGAGATTGTATCAGGTCCAGGCGTTTTATTTACCTTGAGTTTATCTAAACAATTCAATACTTCTCTCTCTGTAACGGTGATATTGCTTAGAACATCTGAATTATCAATCTGAATCGGCGATGGTGTAGGGATATCACTGAGGTCTTCTGTTGTAAAAACTGATGCAAAGAAGGTACTGAGGGCATTACTCATTTGTACTTCGTCTTTGTTGTATTCTCCATTTTCATCGACTAACGGTCCAATAGTTGAAGTAACTACTTTTTTCTTTCTGATATAACTATAGAATTCTTTCGGGTTTGTTTTACTTTGATTCGCAATATGTAACTCTAGGGTCTTTTTTCTTTGCATAATTAACTTTTTGGCTTTGCGTCGTAGCTCTACAAATTTCACCCGTTCTTCGTCATTTTGTGAGGATTTTAATCTATCATTAGCAAATTTTTTAGCAAGCATGCAGTTTGAAATATCTTTATTCCACCATTTGGGCTTATTATTATGGCCTGGACGCCATATTTTCGATGGTATGCAGTCTTGCACTGCTTTTAGGTAAGTGGTTTCGAATAACTTCCAAGATGTATTTATGTCGTTATTGTTAATTAAAAAGCTCCAGTCAGTTTCTTTAAACATAGATCTAAGTTTATGAAAGTTTGCTTTCTTGAAATTAGGGACTTTTTCGATGCTACTATTTGGTTCGTTACTAGTAAAGTTTAAAGTGAAAGTTATCGTACGATGGTCGCTGTTACTGAATTCATCACCAACATTCAAATTCTCTATTAATTCTCCTTTTGTTGCAAGTACAATGTCAAGAACGTTATTACCACGGGTCGGTGTTCGAACAAATTGATAAAGTGAACTCTCTTGCAAGTTCGTATACAAGTCATGTCCGGAGTGTGAAGTAAGAGTATCGCCCCACTTGGTCACAGGTAAATTAAAGTCGCCAAAAAATACGGTATCTTCTGAGTTACTTACATCTGCAATTTGTTCATAAATTTCTCGGTCAGTTTGCACTGATTGAGCTGGAGGTCTGTATATTAATGCAAGTATTATTTTTGTACCTTTATTATTCTTTATTAGCACAAAAGATGTGTCGACGTTCACAATTTGAGGTTTTGACAAGAGGGTCGGGTTAAGACTTTCTTTGATATAAAATAAAACGCCACCTCCATTTTTATTTATTCGGCTTTTCTCAAACATTACATAACCGGGAAGTGAATACTCTGCTAAAAAGTCTCTATCTACTGTATTGAGCCAAGATTCTGTTATACCAATCACATCATAATTTTCAGTAAACACTAGTTCCTCTAAATCTGAAAATTTATTGCGAATGCTACGAGCGTTTGCATAGAAAACCTTTAAAGTTGCGGTTTTAGAACTCACAGAACGTTCTTTAATCAAATTTTGGGTTCTGATCGGATCTACATTTACATTCATGGCTGACATCGGTCCTCGGTCGTTATCCCTGGTGGTTTTGAATTTGGGTCGTGGTGGTGGAGCTTTATCCAAATTCGCGGTTCTTGACAGATTAGCATTTAATTCCTTCGCAGGTTGCCGCCCTCGCTGTCTTCGGTCCTCCTTCCTGGTTGTCCTGTGCTGAGTCGATTTCTTCTCCGAAAATCCTTCACCGCATCGTTGAGAAGACGCCCAAAACGTGACCTCCCACCTGGTTCAGATGAACTCCATCGTCCAAAAACAAATAGTCATCGTAGTAGAAATTGTCCCAGGTGTCGACGAATCCCACGTTTTCCTTCCTGCAGAGGTTTGCTAGACAACGATTTGTGCTGGTGGCTATGTTGTAAAATCGGCTCTCTACACCAAGCCGGGGGACGATTCCTGAGACGATGATCCTTGATGACTTCTCCTTAAACGACTTGATCAGCTGCTGGTACTTTAAAAGCAAATCTTCCGACCGGGTTCGCTGTACATCGTTGGATCCAACGTGGATGACGTACATTGTATTAGCAGGGGCCAGCTTAGATACTTCGTCAACTGCAGCAACTACGTCGTCCACACCACAACCAGGGATACAAAAACGCTTCCTGGTCTTAGGTGCTCTTGCGCAAAATTCTGTGAGCTGACCACGTATCATCGAGTCTCCCACGAGCCGGACTTCTTCTATTTCCGCTTCGTCATCTGAGTCTGCGAGTATCTGGAAGCGGTTTTGACACTCGGTAATCGGTATGGGTTTCCTGGTCTTGGGGCAAACGTTGTTCCTCACAACATGGAAGTTGTCTTGAGGGGGAAGAGAGTTACTATTTGTTTCTTGAGTATCGGAACCATCAGATGAAATGGCTACTGCAGGCGTTGAATTGTTGGCAGTTGACGTTGGGGCGTTGGTGGCTGCTGGAGTTGCGGTGACAATTGAAGTTTGTGGTATTCCAACGTTGAGTGTTACAAAATCTTGGAGTGATTCCAGCTTCATGGTGAGGACATTGATCTTGTTGTAGGCTTCATCTAATTTCACTGTCAAATTCTCTTGTTGCTGGCAGAGACGGCAGACTTGAAGATCGACAGTAACAAACATGGACTCACCAAACCTACTGGCGCAGTTCGTACAAGTGCGAGGCATGGTAACAGTCAGTTTCTTCAGATCACTTCACTCACTTTAAAACACTTAACTCACTTTAAAACACTTAACTCACTTTAAAACACTTCACTCACTTTAGAAACACTTCAATAACTTCAACCGAAAACAATGTTGAAATACACAACAATAGGTTATCAGGGGTGATAGCCTAACCGAAAATAACAAATTTGAGATACGCAGAATTAGGCTTCCAGGGCCGATAGCCTAACCAAAAGTTTTTAAAAAATTTAAATACGCACCAATAGGCTACCAGCGTTGAATAGCCTAACCGAAAATAATAAAATTGAAATACGCAGAAATAGGCTACCAGGTGTGATAACCTAACCTTAAACAAATATATATATATAACAGAATATGTAACTAAATATACAATTCACCAAAGAGATTATATAAAAATAAAGTGTGACCGCACACATGGGGTTAATATACTGTATCAACAGATGGCCCTGGTGTCACTGTAGCCTAGTAAAGCAGTAGCCTACTCTTTTTAGATAAAACAAAACAAAATGTATCAGTCAAAGGTTACTACAAGATCGTGCAAGCAACAACTAAAATTACAGATATATATAGCTACAGTAGGATACTAAATACAATATCTACTAGAGTTAATAAGAACAACAGATTGGCTGGCTATAGGCTAGGCTAGGTTTGGATTAGGTTAAAAGCTTGGCAGGTTGGGTTAGGCTAGGTTAGTTTGTACAAATACCACCCTTAGCTTAAAGTAAAATCACTCTGAGGAGAAAAAGTCAAGAATATATCTAGGGGGAAAAGATAAATGAATGCACTTAAATTTACTACAAAATTGGCTGGAATTTAATATGTATAATCCCCCAAAAAAGTTTGTTTACAAAATGGCGTCGGCGTTCGTTCCTGTAGGCAGGTTAGTTAGTACACAATATTGTTTATTAGAAAATTAATATGCAAAGCTTTACTTACATACAAGGCAGTTAAATTGATACTTACTACAGTAGGTAATGGGTAAAATTAGGGGCTACGATTTTATATCAACTAAGAAGAGAGCGTTTGTTTACAAACAAAACAAAACAACAGATGGCGCTAGTGGCGCCCTGTCCGAGCAGGAGTCTTGTGATAAACACAAAGTTTATCAGTCAATACACAGCGAAATATCGTGCAGTGTTACTTACTAAACTACAGGATGGTTAAACGTGCTCTTAACCACCTTTCATGCTCAAGAATGAAGAGGATGAGTAGTTAATACTCAAATTATGATCGATATCGTGAGAGCGTTGACAGAGCGTCTGCAGCGTCTGGCGGTAGAGGGATGATGGAGGCGAGGAGGGGGTAACAGGAAGACTGTATTGGGGGGGTTGGTGGGGCTGGAGGGTGGACCACCTCCCACATTCGAAAGTGTGGACGCTAAATGCCAGGATTTGGCTTCAGAATCATCATTAATCAAGAGTAAACTCATAATTAATCACAGATAGCGATCTACTATACAACGCGTGCATTAGGTAGGGGTGTGCAACACGCTGTGCTAAGATATCAGATGAATCCAACAAATGGTTTAAGAGATAATTGAGAATAACAATGTAAGACGGCCTCTGATATGCATAGTAGTAGCAGATACATGGGAGGGATAGATCAGTGGAGATAAATTTCATGGATAGATAGCTTTATGAATACAGCAATTACATTATATACAATAGTTAAATTCAAATTGGCTAAATTCTGATAACATAACACTAATGCAACTTCAATATACATAACTAAAATAATATGAACAGTTATATGGGATACGGCCAGTAAAAACAAATACATGGGGATATGAGAGATTGAATCCTAATTTTCACATAGGTCCAGTCACATGATAACTTTAAGATTTAAATAATTAACTCTGGCATAGGTAATACTTTGATAGACTCCCACATGTCATATTGAGAACACCGAACACTACCAACACAATTAATATTTGAACACGCCAAAACTCTAAATGCCACTGTCATCACACATAGTACACTAACAATACACCTAATTGCACTGCCAACACGTATGCTTCTTTATTGTACAAGGCTCCAGTTGCATTATACCTTCAATTATCAAATCAACCAACACCTACACCACTTGGCCAACACCTCCAGTAATCACTAAGAACAATGCCAACACACCATATCACACTGCCAACACACCATATCACACTGCCAATATTTGGGTTCAATAATTGTCAACACCTCTCTGCCAACAATCCACACCTTACTTTGCCAACAGTCTTACACACATTTAGGCTAAACACTTTGCCAGCCCTCAAACACTTGTACCTTCCCCTACTTTGTCCATACACTATTAACACCTAATCATGCACCCTTAATCAGTCCCTAAATAAATATCCCTTGCCTACTTTGATCACGTACTGTCAACATCCACACATCACATGACACTTACAATACACAATTGACCACAATGCTAACCGACTTTCTCATTTTACTCACATCCCTACTCCACTTAACACTACACATTCACACTACAGGAAGAAAAACTTGCAATCATACGGAAAACCAACTTCCCTCCCAAAAGCTGCACACTAGACATAAGTTTGTCAAAAGTATTAAACACTACTTCATAAACCGAATAGGTTAGAGTTGGGCTATAAACTAAAAGATTGTACACCCAGGCTTACCTCAGTACTGTCTGGTGGAAGAGGGAGATAGTTCAGGTGGGGAGGTGTGGTGGAGTGGTCATGCCACTGGATTGGTAATCCAATGGACCCGGGTTCAAATCCCGATATGTCAATGGGAAGATATTATTGGGATTGAATTTGTGCTGTACCTAGTATCAGTGCATTACCACAAAGCCCACCGAAATGCCAAAAAACATACCCTCATTGTTCCCTGATTAAATAACACTGTATGAATATTCCCATATTCAAAATATGTTACAGGGGGACAATGCCTAGTGAGTTCACTGCTCAATAGGTGGCGTTCTGAGAGTGAGAGTGAGGGTCTGAGTCTGGAGGATGAGACGGTGAAGCACTTGAGCGAAGCAACCGGCCGCTTCAGAGATGGAGCTGCTTCGAGCCATGATGGATGCTTCACATGTCTCATCCCCAGGCTGGAACAAGACCTCACGGGCTTCACCGTGTTGAGCGGTGGAATGTACAGGCTCTCAGCCTATGCCCGAGAGGGAGTAGTTGGAATATAGAAAAAAAAAAAAAAAAAAAAAAAAAAAGTGTAGACTACTTGATGGTAACTTAGCTGATGAACTGAATTAAACCGGATAAATAAGAATTATATAAGGACCGAACATTAAAAAGAAAAGTATCACTTAAAAGCTTGGCTATTCAATACAAATTTTAAACTGAAATCAATAATTAAGAATTATAAAAAATGCCAAATTGCATTGCCAATGAAGCTCTATATTATAGGCTTGAAATTCAAAATAAAGCTATATGAAAAATTACCGAAAGCCCAATGGTTATTGCAAAATTAATTGAATATAAAGAAGTACTTCTAAAAGAAAATTACTGTACAAATTATTATTGGGCCTATAATGTGAACCAAAAGTTATACCATGGTCACCAAGCTAAGTTAGGTATGAAGTACTTTAGGTACGTAATATAAAAGCAAAATTCATATTAAGATCTATAAAACCAGTAAGGGTAATCCTAATTAATAACTAAGTATTAAAAGTATATGATTATTTTATTTTGTATGTAGTGTTTTGTACGATATACAGTATATGTATGTCTGAATCTGATCAATAAAATACTAAGTTGATATATGCTCTTTTTAATATCCATTATATTTTTGTTTCTCCTTTTATTTCAAGTTTATATAGTTGTTTTCAAGTACGAATTTTTTCTAAGTTAATGATCTTGGTTCTCTTTATATTTTGTAAATTTTCAAGTTAATTATTTTGTTTAGAAGTCATAAGTGTTTTTTCATAGCATGGGGCTTAGTTTTTCTAAGTTAATTAGTTTGTTCTTCATACTTCGTCAATTTTCAAGTTCATTATTTGTGTATAAGTTATAATTACTGTTTCTTGGCATGAGGCTAAGTTTTTCAAAGTTAATTAGTTTGTTTATAAGTTTTGTTTTCATATTCTAAGTCAGTTTATTATTTTATCAGTTCTCTTATATTTGTATACTTTCATATATTTTATATATTGGAACTTTATTTATTTTTGAGAACTATTTTTCTAAGTTTTCATTAGTTATAAAAGTCATAGCTTATAATAAAGTGATCAATAAAAGATAGAAGTTCGTTTATTTATTTTTATTAAGCAAAGTTCGCGTGACAAAGACGATATATAACAATATTATATCAAGTGAAGTTAATAGCAAATACAGAGTTATGAATTCAAGTGATAGAATATATCATAAGTTACATTTAAGGCAAATACAATCATTATTGAAATTAAGGGGAGGTATTTAGTGTGTTCCCGAGACCTCCATCAAGCTTAAAATTACACCCCATTGAGTCCCTTTCAAGATAAATTTGTACATTTTTCGGTAGAAAAATTTCCCGGTCAAAGGCCGGTTCTTCTTAAATTAAAGGCTCGCCATCGCTCGCCAGGATAAAATCGACACCTGAATGGCACGAAAGGTCTTAATATGGGGTGAAAGTTCTTAAAATCGCTAAACTAATGGGGCAAACGTTTTATAATATCAAAAGCAATGGGGCTAAACATGAGGGAGAAAGGGGTCAAGAAAAAAATAACTCAAGTGGAGATCTCCCCTTAAAGCAAAGCAAAATATTGAAGCTGAAGGAGGAAACCAACTCGGGGAAGAAGGGGGGGAGAGGGGACATCATCACAGCAACAAAACTGTAAAGTAATAAGAAAAATAGCAAATATTAGAGTAAAGGTAATAAGACCTATCTCATCTGAAAGGGAAAAATAGATTAGCCTAACCTAACACACACCATTCATCGACTACATACTACGACTACATACTACGACTACAGACTACGACTACGACTACATACTACGACTACATACTACGACTACATACTACGACTACAGACTACGACTACAGACTACGACTACATACTACGACTACAGACTACGACTACGACTACATACTACGACTACATACTACGACTACATACTACGACTACATACTACGACTACATACTACGACTACAAACTACGACTACAACCTAACCTACCCTCCCCTCCTAACCTACCCTCCTAACATAACCTAACCTACACCACCACCACTACGACTACAAACTACGACTACAAACTAAGACTACAAACTACGACTACAAACTACTACTACTACAAACAAAACAGGAATATCACTCCCCTTGTATGGTAGTGGCGTGGGCAGTTTCTCACAGCGGCGGCAGAGTCCACAGGCGGCAGAGTCCACAGGCGGCAGAGTCCATAGGCAGCAACTCCGATCCTGGAAAATAGAAATAAAACATTAATTTAGGATCATTAAATAAATACATAAATAAAACTATATTATTCTGCTTATACTGTTCACAACAAGTAGGCAAATACTGATGTTTAATGTTTCCAATTTGAGTATTTTAGTTACAAGAGTTAAGCAAGGAAATACGATGTTAATTATCAAACAATTATAAGGAAAGAATGAGCAGCTACTGTATATACTTTCTGATTACTTATTATTATGAACAGCATAGCAACAGGACACAATTTCAATGTATTATCATATGTTAACCCTTTCAAGATTATGACGCACTTCAACAGTATATTCTGGCTATTAATAGACGATTTTGTAAAGATTAGAAGGGTATATAAAAGTAAGAGGGCTAATTGAGATAGTCTTTACGCTTCTGATGCCTACAGAACCTTCCTAAGCTGTATAAAATCGCTTAATGATAGCCAGAATAAACTGTCAAAATGCGTCATAATCCTCAAGGGGTTAATAGTATACCGAGGCAGGGTGTCAAACCGGAACAATTTTGTTTGAAGACTTGAATGAGAATGAGAAGGAATACAAGAACATCAACACGAAATAGCATTGTTTTGACCATGCTATCACTTCCAACGACATAATTTGAACTATAAACCATAATATTATCTTTACTTATACAATAATAAAGACTAAATATAATGGACTGGCTTTCGTTTGACACCCTATACGAGTTGGGCAGTAACTTACCCCAGACAGTTGGTAGGATGTGGTGTGTTGGCAGTCGACCATAGTTCGGTGGTGGTGTTGGTAGCTTGTGGCAGAGTCCATATAGTTCGGTGATGTGACACAAACACCAACTCAAATCCTGAAAAGAGAAGAACATATTCATTAATTATCGATTAGAACATTCGACTAAGAAATATTTACTAAGTAGGAAAAATAAAAACAATTATATAATCAATCTAAAAATACTTTTTAAGTAAGGATAATACAAGTAATGAGTAAACATACAAATGTTAAACTATAAAATATATAAATACAGTAAAGTGCGGGATATATTGACAGTACATTAACCGAGTTGCCTTTAAAAATCTCACAGAACTGGGTTGTATAGAAAACGGTAGCTCGCGCGTTGGTCCTAGGGCTGGCTGGCTGCCTGAGTAAACCGAAAACGCCCTAAATCACCACGCCCAAAATAACGCTACACCTTTCTAACCTACACCAATGGATTTACCGCATCATTTTAAACTATCTTTATGTGCTTTTTTCTTTGCTGGACTTGTGTCAGATTCTCGAAATTCGCCTTCCCTGAGCCAAGAATCGAAATTTTCAGTCACAAATTTAAAAGTCCAGTAACTTTTGTAATTTTTAAGTTACGAGGTTGAGATTTTGACAATAGGTAGTTTGATTTATTTCTAGAAATGAAGTTTTTCAGATTTGTGTTTGTTTAGTATTTTAAGAAAGCTATGAATAAATTAGTGCCGCTTTATTCATAAAACGTGAATTATAAGTAAATGTGGTTGAAATTAGTGGTTTATTCACTATAATATGAACTCAATTATATATTCCGTTCCATATAAACACTTACAAATTAATTTCAATAGAATAATAACCAAAGTAAAGTAGATATTAGTGATCCACGCACTCTGGCCCAGTCTGGCTGCCTGGCCCAAGTCCAGCCAATAATGTCCCAAAACGCCCGAATTTACTACGCCCAAAATTAACGCTGCACCTTTCTAACCTACACCAATCGATTTACCGCATCATTTTATACAATTTTCTCTACTTCTTACTTTGCTGGACTTGTGTCAGTTTCTCCAAATTCGCCTTCCCTGAGCCAAGAATCGAAATTTTCAGTCACAAATTTGAAAGTCCATTTGTAACTAAGTACCGGTAATTGGTAACATTATTTTGTATTTACGCAATGTGCTACATATTTATATATTCTGTCTCAGATTAATCGATAACAAACGAAAAACGTAATATAAAAGATGAATATAGTATTAAAGTACTGACTATCCACGCACTCTAAACCTTGATTTTTTAAGTTAATGTGTGTGATTATCTATTTATCAACTCTGCGTAAGTTAAGAGGTTTGAGATAGTCTTTTACCTCAATAATTCCAATAGATCCTTCCTAAGCTGTATAAAACCGTCTCTTGATAGCCAGAAAAACTGCTAAAATGCGTCATAATCTTCAAAGGATTAAATTTGATTTAGCCTTATATCAAGGGATCAATAATTTACCTTGGGTTAGTTGTGGTAGTAGTTGTTCTGGTAGTTGTGGTAGAGATCGTAATAGTTGTAGTGGTGGTCGAGATGTTCCGCTGGTAGTTGTGGTAGTGGTTGTTGTTGTGGTAGTGGTGGTTGTTGCGGTAGTGGTGGTTGTTACGGTAGTGGTGGTTGTTACGGTAGTGGTGGTTGTTGCGGTAGTGGTGGTTGTTACGGTAGTGGTGGTTGTTACGGTAGTGGTGGTTGTTGCGGTAGTGGTGGTTGTTACGGTAGTGGTGGTTGTTGTGGTAGTGGTTGTTGTTGCGGTAGTGGTGGTTGTTGTGGTAGTGGTGGTTGTTGCGGTAGTGGTGTTTGTTACGGTAGTGGTGGTTGTTGTGGTAGTGGTTGTTGTTGCGGTAGTGGTGGTTGTTGTGGTAGTGGTGGTTGTTGCGGTAGTGGTGGTTGTTGTGGTAGTGGTGGTTGTTACGGTAGCGGTGGTTGTTACGGTAGTGGTGGTTGTTGTGGTAGTGGTGGTTGTTGTGGTAGTGGTGGTTGTTGTGGTAGTGGTGGTTGTTACGGTAGTGGTGGTTGTTGTTGCGGTAGTTGTGGTTGTGGTGATTGTTACGGTAGTGGTGGTTGTTGTGGTACTGGTGGTTGTTGTGGTAGTGGTTGTTGTTGCGGTAGTGGTGGTTGTTGCGGAAGTGGTTGTTGTTGCGGTAGTTGTGGTTGTGGTGATTGTTACGGTAGTGGTGGTTGTTGTGGTAGTGGTTGTTGTTGCGGTAGTGGTGGTTGTTGCGGTAGTGGTGGTTGTTACGGTAGTGGTGGTTGTTGTGGTAGTGGTGGTTGTTGCGGTAGTGGTGGTTGTTGTGGTAGTGGTGGTTGTTACGGTAGTGGTGGTTGTTACGGTAGTGGTGGTTGTTGTGGTAGTGGTTGTTGTTGCGGTAGTGGTGGTTGTTGCGGTAGTGGTGGTTGTTGTGGTAGTGGTGGTTGTTACGGTAGTGGTGGTTGTTGTGGTAGTGGTGGTTGTTGCGGTAGTGGTGGTTGTTGTGGTAGTGGTGGTTGTTGCGGTAGTGGTGGTTGTTGTGGTAGTGGTGGTTGTTATGGTAGTGGTGGTTGTTGTGGTAGTGGTGGTTGTTGTGGTAGTGGTGGTTGTTGCGGTAGTGGTGGTTGTTACGGTAGTGGTGGTTGTTGTGGTAGTGGTGGTTGTTGCGGTAGTGGTGGTTGTTGTGGTAGTGGTGGTTGTTGCGGTAGTGGTGGTTGTTACGGTAGTGGTGGTTGTTACGGTAGTGGTGGTTGTTACGGTAGTGGTGGTTGTTGCGGTAGTGGTGGTTGTTACGGTAGTGGTGGTTGTTGTGGTAGTGGTGGTTGTTGCGGTAGTGGTTGTTGTTGTGGTAGTGGTGGTTGTTGCGGTAGTGGTTGTTGTTGTGGTAGTGGTGGTTGTTGTGGTAGTGGTTGTTGTTGCGGTAGTGGTGGTTGTTGCGGTAGTGGTGGTTGTTACGGTAGTGGTGGTTGTTGTGGTAGTGGTGGTTGTTGCGGTAGTGGTGGTTGTTGTGGTAGTGGTGGTTGTTGTGGTAGTGGTGGTTGTTACGGTAGTGGTGGTTGTTATGGTAGTGGTGGTTGTTGCGGTAGTGGTGGTTGTTACGGTAGTGGTGGTTGTTGTGGTAGTGGTGGTTGTTGCGGTAGTGGTTGTTGTTGTGGTAGTGGGGGTTGTTGCGGTAGTGGTGGTTGTTGTGGTAGTGGTGGTTGTTACGGTAGTGGTGGTTGTTGCGATAGTGGTGGTTGTTGTGGTGGTAGTGGTGGTTGTTGTGGTAGTGGTTGTTGTTGCGGTAGTGGTGGTTGTTGTGGTAGTGGTTGTTGTTGCAGTAGTGGTAGTTGTTGTTACGGTAGTGGTGGTTGTTGTGGTAGTGGTGGTTGTTGCGGTAGTGGTGGTTGTTGTGATAGTGGTGGTTGTTGCGGTAGTGGTGGTTGTTGTGGTACTGGTGGTTGTTGTGGTGGTTGTTGCGGTAGTGGTTGTTGTTGTGGTAGTGGTGGTTGTTGTGGTAGTGGTGGTTGTTGCTGTAGTGGTGGTTGTTACGGTAGTGGTGGTTGTTACGGTAGTGGTGGTTGTTGTGGTAGTGGTGGTTGTTGTGGTAGTGGTGGTTGTTACGGTAGTGGTGGTTGTTGTGGTAGTGGTGGTTGTTGTGGTAGTGGTGGTTGTTGTGGTAGTGGTGGTTGTTGCGGTAGTGGTGGTTGTTGTGGTAGTGGTGGTTGTTTTGGTAGTGGTGGTTGTTGTGGTGGTTGTTGCGGTAGTGGTTGTTGTTGTGGTAGTGGTGGTTGTTGTGGTTGTTGTGGTAGTGGTGGTTGTTGTGGTAGTGGTGGTTGTTGTGGTAGTGGTGGTTGTTGTGGTGGTAGTTGTGGTAGTGGTTGTTGTTGCGGTAGTGGTGGTTGTTGTGGTAGTGGTGGTTGTTGCGGTAGTGGTGGTTGTTGTGGTGGTAGTGGTGGTTGTTGTGGTAGTGGTTGTTGTTGCGGTAGTGGTGGTGAAAGTTGGGGTCGAGATGTTCTGCAGCTTCTGCTGGTAGTTGTGGTAGAGATGGTGGTGGTGGTGGTTGCGGTAGATATAATTCTGATTGTAATAATGGTGGTGGCAGTTGTGGTTGAGATGTTCCGAGGGCAGTTTTGGTAGAGATGGTTCTGTTGGTACTGGTGGTAGCTATAGTAGAGAGGGCGCTGGTGGTAGTTGTGTTGTGGTAGAGGCGGTAGTTGTGGTAGAGATGGCACTGGTACTAGTTTTGGTAGAGATGTTTATTTCATTTATTTGTTTTGTTTTCCTCTTAACTGTAGTGGTAATATCCATGGTATCAATGGTGGGAATGGTAGTCGCCGAGGTAGTAGAAGTAGTGGTGGTAGTGGTGGTGGTGGTAATAGTGGTAGTGGTAGTGGTAGTGGTGGTGGTGGTAATAGTGGTAGTGGTGGTGGTGGTAATAGTGGTAGCTGTGATGGTGGTAGTTGCGGTAGCCATGATGGTGGTTGTGGTAGTAGTAGCTGTGGTGGTGGTGGTAATAATTGTGGTAACCGTGGTCATACTCGTGGTACTAATAGTAGTGGTTGTTATAGTGGTAGCCATTTTGGTGCTGGTGGTAGTTGTGGCGTATATAATGGTAGTAGCGGTAATTATGGTAGCCGTAGTGGTTTTAACCCGGCAAGCGCGATAGGCCTCACGGAAGGCTTCCTATAGGGAACGCGATAGGCCTCACGGAAGCAAGACCATAAAAAAAGCCATCCAAAAAAAAAAAGGGCCTATCAAAACAAAGGATTTTGTCTCTAGGTGAGATAATTCCCCTCTAGTACTCATCCATGTGTTTCTCACCCCTCCCCCTCCCCTCCTTCCCCACCTTATTCCCCCCTCCCCCCCCTCCTCAATTATCACCTATTTATCCTCTTATTATCATCATTTATCGGTTATTTTTCTCTCCCGCGATAATGTAGCACAAGTGGCTAGAAATGCACAAATAACTACCCTAGCACCTAGGTCTATATCGCGCTTGTCAGGTTAATAAGGGTGATAATTTTAGCAGCCTAGGTAGTGGTAGTAGTGATGGTAGTTGTGGTATATGTTTGTAGCCGTGGTATTTGTGGTGGTAGTTGTGGTACCCGTGGTAGTCTTGGTATCTGGTTGTAGTCATGGTAGCTGTGGTTGTAGTCTTGGTAGCTGTGGTGGTGGTTGTCG
Source organism: Paralithodes platypus (assembly GCA_032716605.1). Lineage (NCBI taxonomy): Eukaryota > Metazoa > Arthropoda > Malacostraca > Decapoda > Lithodidae > Paralithodes > Paralithodes platypus. The sequence continues at coordinate 26,748,553 of CM064531.1, read as the reverse complement.
TAGTTGTGGTACCCGTAATAGTAATCGTGGCAGCCGTAGTGTTAGTGGTAGTTCTGGTACCTGTGGTGGTAGCCGTAATGTTGGTGGTCTTTTTCTTTCGGCTGTTCCTCTTAGGGGGTCGCCACAGCAGATCACTCGCCTCCATATCACCCTGTCCCCTACATCTTCCTCCGTCACACTAACCACCCGCATGTCCTCCCTCACTGCATCCATCAACCTCCGCTTTGGCTTTCCTCCTTTAGTTTTGCCTGGTAGCTCCATCCCAAGCATCCTTCTCCCAACATACTCCACATCCCTCCTCTGCACATGTCCAAACCACCTCAATGTCGCCTTTGTCTCCGAGCGTAGTACATGCGCTGTCCCTCTAATAGACTCGTTTATAATTCTGTCCATCCTTGTCACTCCCATAGAAAATCGCAGCATCTTCGACTCTGCTACCTCCAACTCTGCCTCCCATCTTTTTGCCAATGTCACCTTCTCCATACCGTACAACATAACTGGTCTCACTACCGTTTTGTATACTTTCCCTTTCACTCTTGCAGTAACCCTTCTATCGCAGATCACTCATGTCACCCTTCTCCACCCACTCCACCCGGACTGCACCGTAGTGTTGGTGGTAATGGTAGCCGTGGTGGTAGTTGTGGTATTTGTGGTGGTAGTGGTGTTGGCAGTAGTTGCGGTAGTAGTTGTGGTAGCTGTGGTTGTAGTTGTGGTAGTTGTGGTGGTAGCGGTGTTGGCAGTAGCCGTGGTAGTAGTAAAAGTAGCTGTGGTTGTAGTTGTGGTAGCCGTGGTAGTAGTTGTGGTGGTAGCGATGTTGGCAATAGTTGCGGTAGTAGGTGTGGTAGCTGTGGTGGTAGCTGTGGTGGTAGCGGTGTTGGCAGTAGTCGTGGTAGTAGTTGTGGTAGGCCAAATTGTGGTGGTAGCGGTGTTGTTGTTGTTGTTGTTGTTCCCCAAGCTGCCTGGCCGAACAGCCCCAAGGCCCCGAGCAAGGCCAAGGCCATAACCGAGCGCCCCCACAGAACCCTCCCCGCCGACTACAATAAAGCCTGGGTGACCGAAGCCACTCCATGGCGGGGAGCTGAGGAGGGTGCGGAAATGCCCGGGAAACCATGGGCCCATGGAAACCCATGGAAACCCATGGAAACCCAGGGCCCTGTGTCCCTCAGAAATTATGAAGAGAAAGTTGAGGGGCAAGGGAAAAATGTGACGCTTTGGCTTCCAATCTTGGTAGATTGGGAGGTCAATCCACGTTAGAGACGCCGTCACTTGAGATCTAGAAAATATATAAGTAAAAGGAACAGTCAGAGTAAGCTATGGGTATGGCAGAGATTGCTCAGTTCTCACTCTGATAGACCATCCCATCACCACATGACTAGAACCCAATCCTCTCAGCATCAGCTAGGAAAGGCCCTAGAAAGCCGCCTATGGCGGGGGGATAGCTCCCCTATTTCAACCCTTTTCGGGGTTGGGCACCCGCCCAACGGTAGCGGTGTTGGTAGCGTTGGCAGTTAATACGTAAGCACCAAAACCCACACATTCTGGAAGGAAGAAATATAATCATTAGTAATATAGTCATATTTCTAATATAATAAACATTTAACCCCTTCCGTACATTATCCGTCCTTTTTAATGTATTCTTACTACTAGTAGACGATTGTACTCAGTTTAAAAAGAGCCTCCAGCAATTAACAGGCCTCGAACTATCTTACTTAACTCTTTTACTACCACAGATCTTTCACAAACTGCACAAAATCGTCTAAATATAGCTAGAATAAAATGTAAAAGACGTCGCCGGTACAGAAGGGGTTAATAAATGATCGTCATGTATCGTAACGCCAGACAATAATGGGCATGACAAGAGTAATTAAGGTGTCCATAGCTAACCATTTTTCCCTGTTAGTACCGGTGATATCCTTTACATTATATTCTGGCAACTGACAATATATTCTCGCTATCTTAAGACGATATTAGTCAGCTTAGGAAGGATATGTGGCAGTCAGAGGCGTAACCGAGTTGGTTTCGACCTCTTTAAGATTCCTAGAGGGCCCCTCCTAAACTGCTTAACCCGTTCAGTACCAGGGATGTCTTTTTCATCATATTCTGGCAACTATTAGGCGATTTGATTCAGCTTAGAAAGGACCTCTAGCAATAATAAGGCTTCAAGCCACCTCAACCAACCCTTTTAGCTACCACAGACCCTTCCAAAACTGCATAATATCGTCCCAATATAACTAGAACAAATATAACACACGTCGCTGGTACTCATAAACTGCATAATATCGTCCCAATATAACTAGAACAAATATAACACACGTCGCTGGTACTCATAAACTGCATAATATCGTCCCAATATAACTAGAACAAATATAACACACGTCGCTGGTACTCATAAACTGCATAATATCGTCCCAATATAACTAGAACAAATATAACACACGTCGCTGGTACTCATAAACTGCATAATATCGTCCCAATATAACTAGAACAAATATTACACACGTCGCTGGTACTCATAAACTGCATAATATCGTCCCAATATAACTAGAACAAATATTACACACGTCGCTGGTACTCAAAGGGTTAGACTCGTCAAATGATAGCCAAAATATAGTCTACTGCTATAAAACGTGTCATAATCCACAAGGAGTTTAAGGGGGCACTTCTCGGTTTTTCTGGACCCCCTTCTCCTTCATGTTTAGCATATTAGTTTTGAGGTTTTAAGACGTTCGTTCCGTTAGTTTGGCGATTTTGATACCTTTCGTCCCATTTCTTCGTCAATGTTAAGACCTTTCGTGCCCTTTAGATGTCGATTTTATCCTAGCGAGCGAAAGCGAGCCTCTAATTTTAGAAGGAACCGGCGGCCGGAACATTTGTCTATCGAATAACGTACACATTTATCTTTAAAGGAGGTTTATTTTTTATTTGTTTCTAAGCTTAATGGAGGTCTAACGAAGAAACTAACATATAAATTAATAGATAAGTATATCTACCAAAAACCAAGCACTACCCCCTTAACCCTCTCCGACATATGACGCGATTTTGAGCCTATTGGGGATACTTTAAAGCCTTTGTTACCATCAGGGGTATTTAGAAACCTTTAGTTACTTCAACCTCTGCAGTTGTCTTTGAGTTAGCTGTGGGCAGAAAACTAATTTTGGAGAGGTAATTACAAGAGTGAGAGAACTCTATTGCTAATCTGGCAACCTCGGCGTCATAAATGCGTGAAAAGGTTTACTGATAAAGTCTACGGTTCCTACACATACCCCATAAAGTCTACGGTTCCTACACATACCCCATAAAGTCTACGGTTCCTACACATACCCCATAAAGTCTACGGTTCCTACACATACCCCATAAAGTCTACAGTTCCTACACATACCCCATAAAGTCTACGGTTCCTACACATACCCCATAAAGTCTACGGTTCCTACACATACCCCATAAAGTCTACGGTTCCTACACATACCCCATAAAGTCTACGGTTCCTACACATACCCCATAAAGTCTACGGTTCCTACACATACCCCATAAAGTCTACGGTTCCTACACATACCCCATAAAGTCTACGGTTCCTACACATACCCCATAAAGTCTACGGTTCCTACACATACCCCATAAAGTCTACGGTTCCTACACATACCCCATAAAGTCTACGGTTCCTACACATACCCCATAAAGTCTACGGTTCCTACACATACCCCATAAAGTCTACGGTTCCTACACATACCCCATAAAGTCTACGGTTCCTACACATACCCCATAAAGTCTACGGTTCCTACACATACCCCATAAAGTCTACGGTTCCTACACATACCCCATAAAGTCTACGGTTCCTACACATACCCCATAAAGTCTGCGGTTCCTACACATACACCATAATAGTCGGTGCGGTTGTGTAGTTTATACTGGCTATCAATGGACGAGTTTATACAGTTTAAGAAGTATCTGTGGGAATCATAAGGTTAAAGACTATCTCAACTAACCCTCTCACTTCCATATACCCTTCCTAATATGAATAAAATCGTTCCCTAATACCAAGCAAACAGAAAATAAATGCGTCATCGTCTCTTCTAAGGGTTTTAAGGGGGGATTGGCATATTTATTTGTTCATTTATGTATCTATTAAGTTTTAAGTTTCCTCCCTAGATCTCCATCAAGCCTAAATAAAACACCCCCCAGGAACCTCCTTCAAGAATTTGTTTTTACATTTTTTGATAGATAAATTTCCCGGCCGAAGTCCGGTTTCTCTTAAATTGCAGGCTCACTATCGCTCGACAGCAAAAAATGGACTCTTAAATGACACGAAGTCTTAACATTGACAAAGAAAGGGGGTCAAAGGTCTTAAAATCGCCAAAACTAATAGGACGAACTTCTTATAATCTGAAAACAAAGGGGGCTAACATGAGGAAGGTGGGGGACCAGAAAAACGACCCATCTGCCCTTAAGAGTGTATAGCTATATAGTGATAAAGTCTACGGCCCCTACACATACCCAATCTATGTCGGTGGTATAATATTACTATAGTTTGGTCGTATTACTATAGTCCATTCATGTGAAGTAGGAGAGAGATCTGAACTTCTATCCTCTGTATCTTAAAACGGGCTAGAACAAATGGGCTGTAAATTTCCACACCTATTCCCTGGCTGACCCTTCCTAAACGGTAGAAATATTTCATATTAGCTTGATTACTCCAGTCGTTTAAGAGTTATAGAGGTTAATGTTAAAGGGTTTAGGCTTACTTGTTTGGCATAGGGTATAGTACATTATTACAGCACTATCATTGTAATTATAACAATATTAGTGTCATATAATGCAGAGGGAGGGGATAGATGGAGGGAGAGGGATATGTAAAGTGGGAGGGTGAGGGATGAATGTAGTAGGGAGGGGGTGAATGTAGTGGGGAGGGAGGGGGTGAATGTAGGGGGGAGGGAGGGAGGGAGGGGGTGAATGTAGTGGGGAGGGAGAGAGATGAATATAGTGGGGAGGGAGGGAGGGGGTGAATGTAGTGGGGAGGGAGGGAGGGTGAATGTAGTGGGGAGGGAGGGAGGGTGAATGTAGTGGGGAGGGAGGGAGATAAATATAGTGGGGAGGGAGGGAGGGGATGAATGTAGTGGGGAGGGAGGGAGGGTGAAATAGTGGGGAGGGAGGGAGATGAATGTACTCGCTTTGGATCATTATTTACGACAGCATCTAAACCACCCTGCGCCATAGCTAACAACATAAACATACTAGTTTTACCATCCATATTCATGAAGGAGGTAGTACTCGCTTTTTATGGACCCCCTTCTCCCTCATGTTTAGCATATTAATGTTGAGGTTTTAAGACGTTCGTTCCGTTAGTTTAGCAATTTTATAACCTTTCGCCTCAATTTCTTTTTTCAATATTAAGACATTTCGTGCCATTTAGGTGTCGAATTTGGACAATATAAAGATTATGTAATTAAATTGAAACATCACTTTTATCGTGGCCTATAGGTTTCTTATAACCTGTATTTCATTCCTCTATGTGTTTAAATGCGCGTAAAAATGTATTATTGATCCTGAATAAAACTAAAAATCCTCTTTATCGCCTACCTGGCAAGAGGCGGGTGGATTTGTTTACATCCGCCGCGAGTGTAACCTCGGCGAATCGCGTTGGGGAAAATTATGTTTTTGCCCTACTACTGTTTAAATATATGAAGATTTCATTAAGTCCTGGGGATGGGGTGTGGGGAGGGGGCTTGCCCACCCCTCAACATATTTTGTATCCCACGGCAAACGGTTATGGCCAAATACAGCTATTTTTCGCTAGTGGGGGGGGGGGGGCAGATTGTTACTTAACCCTCTCCGACATATGACGCGATTTTGAGCCTATTGGGGATACTTTAAAGCTTTTGTTACCATCAGGGGTATTTAGAAACCTTAATTTAGTTTAGTTACTTCAATCTCTGCAGTTGTCTTTGAGTTAGCTGTGGGCAGAACTCTAATTTTGGAGAGGTAATTATAAGAGTGAGAGAACTCTATTTCTTATTGCTAATCTGGCAACCTCTGAGTCATAAATGCGTGAAAGGGTTAATGGGTAAATATGCATTTCCTACTATTATCACACATCAAAACACCTTACACAACTCGTAGATAAAAAAGATAAAAAACATTGTTTAGCAATTCAATTACATAAACTTTATATTGACCTCGAATTATTCCTGGCGAGCGATATCGAGCCTCTACTTTTAGAAGGAATCGGCCTACGGCCGGGACATTTTTCTACCAAAAAATTTACACATTTACCTTGAGAGGGGGTCTAGGCCCCTAGGGGGTGTTTTTCTAAGCTTGATGGAGGTCTAGCGAGGAAACTCAAAAATATATTAATAAATGGATATATAGACCAAAAACCAAGCACTACCCCCTTAAACAGACCAAACATCCTAAATTGTGAACGAGTGGTGATGTGGGGAGGGGAGGGACACTAGAGGGGGAATGGGGGGGGGGGAGGAAGGGGGCAGGTTGTCAGCATAGACTACATATAACCTAGACTCAAAAGCGTGACGTCACACGGTTATTTTGCCGGGCGTCCTAGGGATTTGGTGGCAGCACTGTTGTATGATCCAACAACCAAAGTACCTCAGTGGCTTGTCCTTATTATAGATAGTCCTTGATGTCTGCGCGCCTGCCAGATTCTTGGCCAGCTGACTTGCTGCAGTGTTACCAAAGTTAAGGGAATATCCGCAAAACGAGGGAGCAATAGATTAAAGAGGGAACGTATTTAAGAGTTAATTAAAGTTGGTAAAACACTTGTAAATTATTTAGGGTATAGGTCTATAATTGCACCTATACGAGCTAAACAAATTATTATTGTATTTAACAGGAAGGTATGATGAGGTAAGTGATGTGGTATAGGTGGCAATATGCGGAAATGGATTAGGCCTATAAGCCCCCCATACCCCCATACGTTAGGCTAGGTTAGGTTAGGTAAGGTTGTTAGGTTAGGTTAGGTTAGGTTAATGTCTCTCTGAAACTATGTAAAATCCGTGTCACATCTAGATTGATAGACTTTTGTCAGAGGGGGCGGAATGCCCTTATAATCCAGTTCCGCATATTGCCACCTATACCACATCACTTACCTCGTCGTACCTTCCTGTTAAATACAATAATATATTGTTTAGCTCGTATAGGTGCAATTATAGATATTTACCTTATTTAGTATACATTATGTATATATAAGCAAGATGAAAACATTAAGTATACATAATATACATTAAGTATACATTATACACTATAAAACATACTCATATATGATGCAAGCTGTACACCTTCAAGCAACACAACATTAAAATGTCATTTTGAATACATATTATTATGTTACATGTTATGTAGATGTTACTTTGTAAAGTAGCACTACAACTGGACATTTATCCTTATGACATCTAGGGATATTTTGTCCCACCATTGACGTTGGCAACTCCCGAATCTCACATCAACAATGGCGGGTGTTGGAGGAGTTTTGCTTGTGTACCTCCTCATAATGGCGACAATTACACGATGACTGGCGCCTTTACAGTAGCCTCTACTTATGTCTATTTAACTATGTCATGTCTGCAGAGTCTCTGGATAACATTCAATTGATTATTAATAGTTATTAGTACAAGGTAGGGATTATTACGAATTAATGGGGACCAAGGATAGTCAATATAATGTCTTTGGGGCCCCTCCTCTCCCATTGTCCTTTGCGATCGTGCTGCCATCTCTCGAACGCGCGGCTCCCTATTTACAGATTTGTGGCGTCTTCTTTCGTCTCTAGGTAATATGTACTCTATGGTTGTCAGGTATAGGTCAGGACAGGAGGGGGGGGGTCAGAGGAGAGAGAAGGAGGAGGGAAGAACAGAAGGGGAGGGGAGGGGAGGAAGAGGAGAAGGGGGAGGGGAGGGGAGGGGAGGGGAGGGGAGGAGAGGAGGGGAGGGGAGGGGAGGGGAGGGGAGGAAGAGGAGAGGAGGGGGAGGAAGGTGAGGGGAAGGGAGGAAGAGGAGAGGAGGGGAAGGTAGAGGAGAGGAGGGGAGGGGAAGGGACAGGGGAGGAGAGGAGGGGAAGGAAGAGGAGAGGAGGGAAGGAAGAGGAGGAGGAGGAGGGAAGGAGGAGGAGGAGGGGAGAAGGAGGAGGGGAGGAAGAAGGGGGGAATAGGAGAGGAGGAGAGGAGGGGAGGGGAGGGGAGGGGAGGGGAGGGGAGGGGAGGGGGGGGGAGGAAGAGGAGGTAGAGAAGAGGAGAGGAGGAAGAAGAGGAGGGGAGAGGAGGAGGAGTGGAGGAAGAGGAGAGCAGAGGAGAGGAGAGGAGAGGAAGAGGAGAGGAGAGGAGAGGAGAGGAGAGGAGAGGAGAGGAGAGGGAAGAGGAGAGGAGGGGAGTGGAGGAAGAGGAGAGGAGGGGAGTGGAGGAAGAGGAGAGGAGAGGAGGGGAGGGGAGGGAAGAGGAGGGGAGGGGAGGGAAGAGGAGGGGAGGGGAGGGGAGTGGAGGAAGAGGAGAGGAGAGGATGAAGAGGGGAAAAATGTTATTTAAATACCAAGAATTTTCCGAGTGTTTTTTATAAAAGAAATTGTTCATTTGCATCAATATATAGTATTTGTAATTAATTAGAAATCTCGGGAAAACCTATTTTCCCCATAAGGCCTATTGATCGATGTTGAGACACGCCCCCGATAGTGATTTGAAAAGACATTAGCCTAACCTAACAACCTTACCTAACCTAACCTAGTATTATGGGTGGGGGCTGCCGCCCCCACACCCCTGCTGGTTGAGTACTAATCCCTTGGTAAAAAAAAAAAAAAATTGGCTATCGATTATACGAAGGTGAAAGAAAGTCGATGAAGTCTACGGTGTTTACTCTGCAATCTTCAGCTTTGATTGTACATGATAACGGGAAAGTACCGTATTGACAACCTTGCTACGAAACATAAATTTTAGTAGCATACTTTTATATTAGGGTTTTCCGAGTGTTTAACACATTTTCATATGATCTTTAGAGCTATTGATAACTGGAAGTACCGTATTGACAACCTTGTTACGAAAAAGACATTTTAGTACCATACTTTTTTATTAAGTTTTGCCGAGGGTTAAAACAAAATTTCTTATGATCTTTAGAGCATATAGATTCAATATTTATCTTCAAATATATCAACAAAATTCGTGGTATTAAAATAACATTGAACCGGAAGAGGAGGAGGGAGTGGAGGAAGAGGAGAGGAGAGGAGGAAGAGGAGAGGAGAGGAGAGGAGGAAGAGGAGAGGAGAGGAGGAAGAGGAGAGGAGAGGAGGAAGAGGAGAGAAAAGGAGGAAGAGGAGGGGAGGGGAGAAGAGAGGAAGAGGAGGGGAGGGGAGGAAGAGGAGGGGAGGGGAGGAAGAGGAGGGGAGGGGAGGAAGAGGAGGGGAGGGGAGGAAGAGGAGGGGAGGGAAGGAAGAGGAGGGGAGGGGAGGGAAGGAAGAGGAGAGGAGGAGGATGAAGAGGAGAGGAAGAGGAGGGGAGGAAGAGGAGGGGAGGGGAGGGAAGGGGAGAGGAGGGAAGGAAGAGGATAGAAGGGGAGGAAGAGGAGAGGAGAGGAGAGGAGAGGCGAGGAGGGGAGGGGAGGAGGAGGGTAGGGGAGGAAGGGGAGGAAGAGGAGGGGAGGGGAGGGGAAGGAATGCAGAACATAGGGGGGGGGGGATTATTAGTAAGATCCTGTGTAGCGGGTAGAACTGTTTTTCCGATGCCTATTTACTAAGAAACATTGAACAATATCTTTACCCTGACCTAACCAAAATCTAACCTAATCTAGTATATTAGTGGACTATTTATGAATGTAAAATATAGAAATATATTGTATCATTACTAAATTAACGAGATATATGAACAGTTCTGCCCGATACACAGGATTATAGCGAAACGAGCAGGGATAGACATTTAGGAGTCCGGGGGGGGGGGGGGGGGGACAAGGGAGGAAGGTGGAGGATGGGGGGGAGGGGAGGGGGCGTCAACGATATCACCCCATTCGCTAGTTTGTACCTTAATAATTAAAGAGTTAACGTACCCCTTTATGTTCACCGCACCTCACCAACATAATGTATACACGGCAAATTGTTTATGTTATGACCTGAACATCCTGGAAGTCAACGATATTCCCGTATTTACTGTTTGTTATAATATAGGCTGACGACACAGCAGACACGAACCGGCTCATTCAGTCATAAGTCTATATATTTCTTGTGTGTATCCAATATTGTACCTGCATGACTACCTTAGCGTTAATAGAATATCGGTACCCACTTATTCTGCAAATATATACACGAAAATATTCCCATACGCACCTAAAATATGGTAAAATTCGAAGAGCCAGAGACGATACGTCCATCTGCTTCCAGGATAATGTTAGCACTGAGTAATGACGTCACATTCAAACGCCGCCTGCCCGACAATCCACGAGTCCTGTTCGAATTTATAGATAGTTAATTAATCAACTTCCGCATTACCTTCAGGCTTAGGATATTATCTGAACATAGTGTGTTTGATCTTAAGTATTTGGCAGTTGTTGAAAGCTGCATATAGGGCTTGTGATGCAGACATTTATCGTTATTAAACCAAAACACTGGCATCGATGTCAACCTCGCCATAAAACAGATGAAGTAAAACATGCGCACGAGTCAAATGATATAATTACTATTTGTACAGTTGGCCACATAAATGTGTACACAGGAAAATATATATGATTTTTATTTTATTTTTAGCTTGAAGGTCTGTTTCTTTTCGTCTGACGGTAAATTGCAAAGTTCCCATCAAGATTTTTCAGTTATTTCGAAGATTTTGTAGTGAAATATGGCGCTAATTACATAAACTTGGTTTTTATATGATGCAGAGACATAGTAGTTTCATATTTGTGCATTAAGTATCGAGAAATCAGCTGCTAAGGGATTCAATTTACCGTCAGATGAAATGAAACCGAGTAGTGAAATCTGATACTTCATTTTCATGACCCCTATTTCTTACCAATTGTATACACCTAATATACAGCACCGGTATGTAAAAGATAATAATATATGTTCTACTTGTTCATACAGGTACGGTCGCGCTAATAAGTCATGTCTCAGCTGGTATTACGTTTGGCTCGCTCTTTGCTGTATTAAGACGTTTGCCCCTTTAGCTTGGTGATTTTGAGACCATTTGCCCCATATAGGCCTATGTTGCCAATGATAAGACTTGTTGTGCCATTTTGTGCATTTTCATCCTGACAAGCGATAGCAAGCCTGTAATTTAAGAGGAACCGGCTAATGGCTGGGACATTTTTCTACCGAAAAAGGTACAAATATATCTTTAAAGGGGGTCTAGGGGGTGTAATTTTAGGCTTGATGGAGGTCTAGGTAACAAAATATACACCTCCCCTTAACCCTTTGAGCACCAGCGACGTGTGTTATATTGTCTTCTAGCTATATTTAGACAATATTTTGTAACTAAGGAAGTATCTGTGGTAGCTAAAAGGGTTGGTTGAGATAATCGGTAGGTGTCCTTCCTAAGCTGAAAAATCAAGTAAGATGTATACACTTTTAACCCCTTGAAGGTTATGAAGCATTTTGACAGAGTATTCTGGTTATCGTTAGACGATTTTATTCTGGTTAGGAAGGATCTGTGGGAGTCAGAGGCATGATTGAGTTGGCTTTGACCCTTCAAATTCCTAGAGGTCCTTCCTAAATTATATAAAATTGTCCAATGATAGCCAAAATATACTCTCAAAATGCATCATGATCCTTAAGGGGTAAACAATACTCATAATACTTACATTTTAACTACAATACAACTCTAGGCCAATCGCTCATACTTCTCCAACCAACATGCAAACTTGCAGTCAAAATATTCGTAAAAAGCAGGTGGCTCAGACAAGCTTTCTCCATCACCATCCACAGTAAACTTGGGAGAATCATCAACGTTCTCCTGATCCCCAGGCATTGAGAACTCCCAGGAACTAACATTGATTTCAGGGAGGGTACACAGCTGCGACATATAACAACTGCTGTCAATTCTCCTCAGACCCGCGTACAGATATTTTTGCCCTTCTCGTACATTCGCCCGGATTCCCATTCTACCCAACAGACGACCTATATGAACTTTAGTACCAACCACTATATCTTTTGAGCAACAATAATTTTGGTAACTAGCGTATAAATCTTCGATAGGAACTTTATCAAATGACAGATAAGACACTTCGAAATTATTGTTCAGAAAATTATCGAAGTTTGTCTTGATGTCCTGGACAGCCCTCTTCCTGGTCGCTTCCCGAGACGGTCCAGTTAATCCGCTCTTCCTTGGTCGGGCCTTTGAGGAGCTGGGAACCGTGGCAGACGTGGTTGTTGGAGACATAACCTTTGACGGCTTCGGGACTTTACTATTTTTGGCCGATTTGACTATTAAGGAATGGTCACGGGCCAATATTCCAGAATAGGCGTACCTCTGACCCGACCCAGCGGAACCTCCCACTCTCACATTGGCACGCATACCCAATTTTGACATTATCCGGCCCACATTGACTCGGGATCCTGTAACATGATTATTTGGGTGCAGTAGTGTTTGTATCCTGCATAAAATAGGTCAGTGAGGACCAAATTATCCTTAACGCCAGTTATAATGTAGTTAAGATTTACGTAACTCTTAACAGTCTCAACGATGCCAAAGTTCTTCTTGGTCATCATTATTGTTATCCTGTAGCCTAGTTTAGTAACGTAAATATAGCCTACAATACCGAGGAAAATACTCTTAAAACAAACACAATTAAGCTCAATACCAACCTTGTTATCTAATCAACCAGTAAATACGATTGATAAGCCAATGAAACAATCACAAAATAGTTCGAAATTGTCCAACGGTTAAGATATATCTGAAACACGTCCTCACGAATCGATAACTGAAAACTTATGAAGCCTTTAGGTGAGCCCGCTCGAGATATCCAATCCTAAACTATCTACATTGTTGCGAGTTTCTATGATCCACAGTAAGTAAATATCTAACGTTGTTTCTAGTATCTAAATTAATTCTGAATTGTAACACACAAAAATTACCTGGGTATACTTGTTTTTATTGATAATAATAATATATGGCAATGACATTTATTAATTATCATATAGTTACCCATAAAAAATATTCGTTTTCTTACTTAAGCGTATATAAGAAAACGTGACTTTAAACGGTAACTACAATATAAAATACGATTGGCGTATGTGTGTTTTTGTTTGCATGAGTGTCATTAGTCCGGTGGTCGGTTTTCATGTCCCCCCTTCTCCCTCGTGTTTAGTCACATTAGTTTTCAAAATTTTAAGAAGTTCGGCCAATTAGTTTAGCGATTTTAAAACCCTTTGCTCCATTTCTTTATCAATATTATTAAGACCTTTTGTTCCATTTAGATGTTGATTTTTTCCTGGCGAGCGATAGCGAGCCTGTAATTTAGGAGCAACCGCCCTTCGGCCGTAACATTTTTCTACCGAAAAATGTACAAATCTATCTAAATGGGGGATCTTGGATATTTTGTTTAAGCTTATGGAGGTCTAAGGAGGAAACTTAAATAATCATTAAGTAATATTATAAGTAAACAACATTTACATTTACCACAGTATAACTACGAGGAAATGAACACTCAATCATGACAAAACATATTTCTTTAATAATGAAACCTTATACAGTAAAATAATACTATCATAAATAGCAGAGAGATATTTCACAAACTCTCCCACACGCCGAGTTTGTACCATTATTATCACAGTTAATATATAGCTACTGAATATATAACTACTATAGCCAATTATGTCTATTATGATTTAGTCTACAGGTAGTATATTTGGCTTGACTAAATGTTGTTTGTCAAGCCTTCTGAATAATTTACTATAGACCATTAATAGGTAGGCCAGAAATCATGACCCTGTAACTCAAAAAGGGCTAGAGCAAATGGGATGTAAATGTTCACACCTATTCCCTGGCCAACCCTTCCTAAATGGTAGAAATACTAACTCGATTAGTCCAGTCGTTCTTGAGTTACAGAGGTTAGTGGAGAGGATTTTTGGCCTACCTATAAGGAATGGACTATAGTAATCTACCAGTCACCAATATCCGTAGTAATAAAGTCTGTGCCGTGACAAGTTGGTACGGTGTGGATGCTGCAGAGAGCGGGCAGGTCCGGGTACGGCCATCTGTAAGGAAGTATAATGGATAGATTAAAGTGGATATATATTTGTTGCTTTTTTGTATATATATATATATATATATACTCAGGCACATTACCCCATACCTGTTCTTAATCAAATCATTTCCCAGACTCCCCTGCACATCATCTCACCCGAGAACTGAACTTATTTGTAAGGGCTCGTGTTTTTCAGAAGTGTCAAGCTTTCTAATATGTATCCAACAAAATGATGCAATCACCAAATTTAGACAAAATCCAATTAGCTTGATTAGAAAACAATAAGCCAGAGACCAATGAAGGTATTAACTCCCCAATGGTGACTGTCCATAATATATAACTAACCTGTAAGCCGAGAAGCCGCAGGGAATACCAGAGCCGGGAGTGTCGTACTGGGCTGATCCCTTTACTATCATAACCTGTAATAGTAACATTAGTATTAGTAGTAGTAATATGGGGGAGAACAAATAGGGCAATACGAAGAGAGAAGAACGATGAATATGACAGAGACAGAGAGAGAGCCGCGCTTGCTTAGCTGCTATACGAGAGAGGCCTAGCTACACTCCTACCAGAGGTCCTTCTGTCATACAAGCAGCTCACCCGGTTGTGCTCTCGTGGCTTGACCTTAAGGGAGCCCACCTCGCTTGTTTCATCTTTCTCTCCCTCTCTCTTTGGCTTGTATTCATTCGGCCCCATTCATCTTACTGTTTTAAGAAGTTTACCGCCATCCAGGTGTCAATATTTTCCTGGCGAGTGGTAGCGAGCCAGCATACATATATTTTTGTTTTGACAGCAAGCTAAATTTGTACATTTTTCGATAGAAAAATCTCTCCGGCGAAGCCAGATTTCTCCTTACAATGCTGGCTCGCTATAGCTCAACAGGAAGAAATCGACATCTGGATGGGGATAAACGTCTTAAAACAGTTGGCTGAATGGGGCCGAATGGATACAAGCCAGGGAAAGAAAGAAAAGGAGAGAAAGATAAAAAAAAAAACGGTGACCCCCCCTTAATGAGATCACATCCCACAGAGTCCTTCTTACCCTCAATTAGTATAGACAACGCAGCCAAAGCTGAAACTACCTCACCCAAAATAATTGGAAGTCAGGTAAGGGGTGGTTTTAGCATCGTCAAATTCCACAGATAGGTCCTTGTGCACTAGGCCACGGTTGTTCCCTTTACCCCTTTCCCACTACCAACAAGATTGTGTCGTGCAATGGCCATCCCAGTTGATATAGTAGTGTGGGTACCTAAACTGCTACTGAAATGTACCTGTATTGTGCACTGGCCAACCCAGCGTTGAGATAAGGCAAGCAGGACGTCCTTACAGAGACTGTCCACTATATAATAGTTTGTCTTGTGCACTGGCCAAGGCAGGGGAGGGGATCTGCATCCCCGGGCCAATGCCCCCACCGTTCACAGCCCCCCTTGCAGTGCCCCCTAATCGGGCGATCTTGCCAGCACCGAGAAGGAAAGGTAGTAAGCTACAGGGAATACAGACAGACAGAAACGGCTAAGGTTGGGTAGAGGATACCAAACTTCACTTTGGATAGGACCAGCCCTCACCCTTGATGATAGTAGTTGAAGTAAAAAGCGGTCGTGTAGTACCGGCTTCATTTTTGTTCTATGTGAGTGAGGGAGGCAAAAGGAAGAACTGCCTATAGCGAGTGCCTCCCCCATAGTTGAAAGAGTGACAGGGCCAAAATCAAGGGACGTTCGAGCCAAAATGCATTGCATTTTGCACAGCATAAAAAGACTACCTAGATATACCGGGAATCGAACCAGAGTTTTCTTAAATTATTAGTCTAGTGTTATGACCACTCAACCACACCTCCACCACCATGCACCAGTATTGTCTGTATCACCATCATCATCATCATCATCATCATCAGTACCACTACATTGTTATCACTATCATCATCATCATTAACCTCAAATATTATCATCATTATCAATGTCATCATGCAAATTTCAATATATAATAGTATGAGAGAGAGAGAGAGAGAGAGAGAGAGAGAGATTTAGTAGTATGTGCTAAAGGAATCATAGCAATGACACAACAGGTCAAGGTAATGTACACCTCTTGCTTACTTAGTTAACAGAGAGACAGAGAGAGAGAGAGAGAGAGAGAGAGAGAGAGAGAGAGAGGAGAGGAGAGACAGAGAGAGAGAGAGAGAGAGAGAGAGAGAGAGAGAGAGAGAGAGAGAGAGAGAGAGAGAGAGAGATTTAGTAGTATGTGCTAAAGGAATCATAGCAATGACACAACAGGTCAAGGTAATGTACACCTCTTGCTTACTTAGTTAACAGAGAGACAGAGACAGAGAGAGAGAGAGAGAGAGAGAGAGAGAGAGATTTAGTATGTACTAAAGGAAACAACAATGGCACAATAGGCCTCTTGCTTACTTAGTTTATACATAGATTGACATAGATACACTGGCCACACAGAGCTTGCCATCTCTGCAAGGTGGCCAGGACTTAATTCTAATACAGATGGCAACGATCAGAGTAAGGGAAAGTGGAAGGAAAGGATAGCAAATATGAAGGCTCTCTCCCCACCCTCCGCAGTTGAGACAGAGAGAGAGAGAGAGAGAGAGAGAGATAGAGTTAGAGTTAAAGGTAATATAAAGTATACTCACTCTATGTCCAGACAGACCCTCTATGTGTGTTGGTCTCAGCTCTACCACCGGGACACATCCACCCCCCAACAGGCACCTGGAAACATACAGGGACCGATATGTTAACCCTCTGAGGCTCTGGCGCTCTTTAGCAGTTTATTTTAGCAATCATTAGACGATTTTATGCAGCTTAGGAAGGATGTGTGGGTATTGAAAAAGGTAAAGACCATTTCAATCAACCCTTTGACTTCCATATACCCTTCCTAATCTGAATTAAATCGTCTAATAATTACCAGAAAACAGAAAAGCAATGCGTATTGGATCTTGAAAGGGTTAATTAGTATATAGGGTAAAGAATAGTTAAGACAAATAGTTCTGACTGCTGATAGGTAAGGTTCTGGATTAGCTCAAGTAAAATCAAGAAAGATACAATAGCTGTCTAGCAATTATAGAGTATATTGTAAAGTAAATATTGTTTTGTGATAGCCTAGATAACCCTTTTGTACCGGCGACATCCTTTCAACTTTATTCTGGCTACTATTAGACGATTTGGTTCAGTTTATAAAAGGGCCTCCAGCAATTAACAGGCTTCGAACTATCTCACTTAACCGTTTTTACTACCACATATCCTTCGTAAGCTGCACAAAATCGTCTAAAATATAGCTGGAATAAAATAATAATGACGTCGCCGGTACAATACTTAAAGGATTACAAGATCTGATGAAGCTCAACAGTTCTGACTTATAATAGATAGGGATCTGGGTTAACTAAATGATGATGTAAGGCTAGCTATGACTGTGTGTGTGTGTGTGTTTGTGTGTGCGTGTGTGTGTGTGTGTGTGTGGATTGTTAGGGTAAGGACACTGAGCAAAGACCATGAATGCGGAAATGAAAGAGAGAGAGAGAGAGAGAGAGAGAGAGAGGGGGGGGGGGGAGATACATGGACTAGCTAATTATATAACATTGTCTATCACGTAAGCTATTACACATAAAGGGGGATTCACAAGACCAATTTTCCGACTTTTTATTCACAACTTTTTGATCTGGTATTGGCAACTAAATGATGGTAGATTATTTTGACAGGAAAAACATGCATATTATGACAAATACATAACGTGCACAAAACTACATTAAGGGGAAGTTTTTAGTTTGTTTCCTACTCCTCCAGCAATCTTAAAATTTCACCCCCTTGACCCCCTTTCAAAATAAATTTGTACATTTTTCGGTAGAATGTCCCGGCCGAAGGCCGGTTACTCTTAAATTACAGGCTCGCTATCGCTCGCCAGGATAAAATCGACACCTATATGACAGAATGGGGCGGAAATTCTTAAAATCACCAAACTAATGGGGCAAACGTCTTAAAATCTCAAAAACAATGAGGCTAGACATGAGGGAGAAAGGAGTCAAGAAAAAAGTCCCTCAAGTGGAAATTTCCCCTTAACAATACAAGGGTATACAGTATAGCAAAGGTGTAGAAAATCATTGGGTATTTTGATGGTGATTTACCTATGTATGATGTATCCTTATATTAGATAGGTTTATTACTACCATTTTACCTTTATGCCTGTATATTAATATGGACACTGTAATAACCCTTTTCATACCATCTTTAAACCCCATAATGTTTAACAGTGTACAATAACAATACGACAAATAATCCACTTACAGAGCGAAGAAGAAGGCAATTATCCTGAGATCCATGGTGTGGGAGGAAGGTGTAATGTAAGGTGTGCAGGAAGACGTAGTGTACACCCCTTCGTAGTCTGAGTTGCACTGACTGAGAGGGCCCGGGTTGTAGCCTTATATACTCATGAGAGATTCCAGCCACAGTATCATACACCCACTGACCCCACACACAGAGAGAGTTTATTAATATCATGACGTCATAGCTACCTAGAATTTTATCGAACGTTTTGAGTTTAGTGACACCATTCTACATTTTAATCGTTTCATTAACCCGATCAGTACCAGGGACGTCCTTTTTCATCATATTCGGGCAACTATTAGAGGATATTATTCAGCTTAGGAAGGACCTCTAGCAATAATAAGGCTTCAACCTATCTCTACCAATCCTTTTAACTATCACTGATCCTTTTAAAGTTGCATAATGTCGTCTAAATATAGCTAGAATAATATATAACACACATCGCTGGTACTCAAAGGGTTAAGATGAGTCGGTAATTCCCAAGCACAAAACTTTCATATCTCGAAAATGATTTTAGTTACAAGTTAATATTTTTACCATGTGGAACGAGTCCACCCTTAACCCTTAATTGGCAGCGCGCAACTTATGTCGTGTGAAATAAATTTGGACTAAGTGGCGGTTCACAAATTATGTCGTGCGCCACTTTCAGCACGAAATGTTGCTGAGAGAGAGAGCTGAGCGGTGTGAGGAGCCTAGCAACTCTATGACCGCTCACGACCACCGCGGTGGACCAACTGAGGTAACTCCCACCCTTCCCTCCCCTCTCTCACTCGCTACACAGGGAATTATGTAGGGAAATTACCTAATTACAGGGTTTTTGCACTCGTGTTGCACGATCGTTGCAAGAGAACCAGCGGTCATACAAGAATGGTTCTGGTGTCATTGGAAAGCTCTGTTTACGCCCTTTCAGGGATAGATACTTGTTTTACGCTCTGGGTCTTATTTAGCATGAAAATGATCACGTAAACAACCCTATTTAGGGTAAAAACACCTCGCTGGGCGCTACGGTCCGCTAGACCGCCTAGCCCGCTAATAAGGTGTTAAGGGGAGACGGTCGTTTTTTCTGATCCCCTTTCTCCCTCGTATTTAGTCCCATTAGTTTAAAGATTTTAGACGTTCGCCTCATTAGTTTGGCGATTTTCAGACCTTTTGCCCCATTCCTTTGCCAATATTAAGACCTTTCGTGCCATTTAGGTGTCGATTTCTTCCCTGGCCAGCGATAGCGAGCCTGTATTTGAAGAGGAATCGGCTTTCGTCCGGGAAATTTTTCTACCGAAAAATGTACAAATTAATCTAGAAGGGGGCTCTGATGGATGTTTTAAAGTTTGATGGAGGTCTAGGGAGGAAACTAAAGAAAATAATAAATAAATGAAAAAATCTACCAAAAAGTGAACCATCCCCCCTTAAATATGGGTGGGAATTTAATACCCATTTGCTTCATATATACTGTACATACATGTTCTATATACAGTACATAGGCGTTTTGAGCTATATTTTCTGCTATGGCCCCTTAAAGTCAGTATTTTTGCATTTATCGTAATTTTTAACCCATCCAGTACCAGGGACGTTCTTTTCATCACATTCTGGCAACTATTAGACGATTGTATTCGGCTTAGGAATATAATATTGTATAAGGCTTCAAACTGTCCCAACTAACCCTTTTAACTACCGCAGATCCTTCCTAAGGTATATAATATCGTATAAATATGGCTAGAATAAGATATAATACACGTTGCTGGTACTCAAAGGGTTAACCCTCCTTCATAAACATAGAAAACAGATATTGATAATTGTGTATATTGATGGTGATTTACCTTGAGTTTATTACCACCAATACACCTTTAAATGGGTATATTATTAATCATTGGCTATATTGATGATGATTTACCTTTCTAACCTTATATATGATGGGTTTATTACCACCAATATACCTTTAAATGGGTATATTATTAATCATTGGCTATATTGATGATGATTTACCTTTCTAACCTTATATATGATGGGTTTATTACCACCAATATACCTTTAAATGGGTATATTATTAATCATTGGCTATATTGATGATGATTTACCTTTCTAACCTTATATATGATGGGTTTATTACCACCAATATACCTTTAAATGGGTATATTATTAATCATTGGCTATATTGATGATGATTTACCTTTCTAACCTTATATATGATGGGTTTATTACCACCAATATACCTTTAAATGGGTATATTATTAATCATTGGCTATATTGATGATGATTTACCTTTCTAACCTTATATATGATGGGTTTATTACCACCAATATACCTTTAAATGGATATTATTAATCATTGGCTATATTGATGATGATTTATCTTTCTAACCTTGTATAAGATGGGTTTATTACCACCAATATACCTTTATATGGGTATATCATTAATCATTGGCTATATTGATGATGATTTACCTTTCTAACCTTATATATGATGGGTTTATTACCACCAATATACCTTTAAATGGATATATTATTAATCATTGGCTATATTGATGATGATTTATCTTTCTAACCTTGTATAAGATGGGTTTATTACCACCAATATACCTTTATATGGGTATATCATTAATCATTAGCTATATTGATGATGATTTACCTTTCTAACCTTATATATGATGGGTTTATTACCACCAATACACCTTTAAATGGGTATATTATTAATCATTGGCTATATTGATGATGAATTACCTTTCTAACCTTATATAAGACGGGTTCATTACCACCAATATACCTTTAAGGGGAAATGGGGTTTTTTATTTCCTCATTTATATATCTTTTTATATATATGTTTGTATATTTTCCCCTCTAGACCTCCATCAAGCTTAAAAAAAACACCCCACAAGATTGACAGAAATGGGACTAAAGGTCTTAAAATTGCCAAACTAAAGGGAGGAACGTCATAAAACTTCAAAGCTAATGGGGCTAAGTATGAGGGAAAAAGGGATCCAGAAAAACAAAAACACAAGTAAAAATTCCCCCTTAACCCTTTCGCTGCAGGTGACGTTCTGGAATGTTTTGGCAAGTTACAGCAATTTCCAGGCTTTAAAAGCCTGTAAAAAACTTAAGAATCGAGTGTCAGTGGGAGGGAGCGTGAGAGCCCCACCTCCGACCCTCAGAGCACCGAGCGGCTCAGTAAGCTCGGGTGAGACTCTCTCTGTCTCTCTCATCAGTGTAGCCAAGCGAGCGAGTGTTACATAATAGCGGGGTTCCCGCGTTTCACTGGGATCACTGCGGGTGAACCAGACCACGTATACAGTCCGTTCTGGTGTCATTTTGAAGCAATTTTCGCCTAGTTTTCGGCAGAATACACTTCATTTAATGCAGATGCTTGATTTATCATTCAGGAGTGCCTGAATATGCCCTAAATAGCCCAAACATAGCCGCAGCCAAAGGGTTAAAGGTATCTTCCTAGCCCTCCCCCCCCCTCTCCCTCCCCCCCCCCCCCCCCCACCCACACACACACACACACCCACACCCCTGAGCCTCCAGTACAGTTTCAAGGTTATATAATGTTTTCCGACTTCTCCGGGATTCAACCCGTGGTCACTTTCTCTCTCTTAAGGGGATAGTGCTTGTTTTTTGTTCTATATATTTATATATTTATTTATTTTAGAGTTTCCTCGCTAGACCTGCAACCTGTAAAAATCACCCCTTGACTCCCCTTCAAGATAAACTTGTAAATTTTTCGATAGAAAAAATTCTTGGCCAAAGACCGGTTACTCTTAAAATTACAGGCTCGCTACCACTCGCCAGGAAAAATCGACACCTAAATGGCACAAAAGGTCTTAATATTTACACAGAAATGGGGCGTAAAGTCTTAAAATCGCCAAACTAATGGACCGAACGTCTTAAAATCTAGAAAGTACTGGGGCTAAGCATGAGGAAGAAGGGGGCCCCGAAAATGGACCTCCCCCCCCTTTAACAATAAGGTACTGGTGGATGGCAACACTCTTGTATATTACCGTATTAACATTATATTCTATTGTTTTCCAGCTGATGGGAATTTGAATCCTTTAACATCTGATTTATCGATTCTTACTGGACAAATATGATACTGCTATACAGTATTTGTAAGTCATATGATACTGCCATACAGTATTTGTAAGTCATATGATACTGCCATACAGTATAATATGATACTGCCATACAGTATAATATGATACTGCCATACAGTATAATATGATACTGCCATACAGTATAATATGATACTGCCATACAGTATTTGTAAGTCATATGATACTGCCATACAGTATTTGTAAGTCATATGATACTGCCATACAGTATTTGTAAGTCATATGATACTGCCATACAGTATTTGTAAGTCATATTATTGCCAAGTTTTCATAATTAGCAACAAATTTAACTACAAAATCATGTTAATAGCCGAGTAAGGAGGATGGAGAGATAGCAATTTAGTATCAGCTGGAAACAAACAGAGTATAGTTCATCCTACATGTTGGGGTTAAGGGAGCTCACCTGCTTTTTTGTCTTCTTTTTTCTCTCTCTCTCTCTCTGGGTTGTATCCATTCGGCCCCATTCAGCCTACTGTTTTAAAAAGCTGATACCCATCCAGGTGTTGATTTTTTCTTGGCAAGCGATAGCGAGTCAGTATTGTATGGAGAAATCCGGCTTCGCCGGAGAAATTTTTCTATCGAAAAATGTACAAATTTAGCTTGCTGCAAAAAAATATATATATATATATGCTGGCTCGCTAACGCTCGCCAGAAAACATTGACACCTGGATGGGGGTAAACGTCTTAAAACAGTAGGCTGAATGGGACCGAATGGATACAAGCCAAAGAGAGAGGGAGAGAACGAGAAAAAAAGCGAGGTGGGCTCCCTTAACACTAGCTCATCCAACATGTTGGTGTTAACCCTTTGAGTACCAGCGACGTGTGTTTGTATTATATTCAAGCTACGTTAAGACGATAATATGCAGCTTAGGAAGGATCTGTGGTAGTTAAAAGGGTTGGTTAAGAAAGTTGGAAGCCTTATTTACAGCTAGAGGTCCTTCCTGAGCTGAATACAATCATCTAGTAGTTGCCAGAATATGATACAAGGGACGTCCCTGGCACTGTAAGGGTTAAAAGGCTACAGACTATCTCAATTAATCCTTTTAGCTACAATATATCCTTCCTAAGCTGGATAAAATCGCATCAATGAAGCTGAAATATAATACAAAATACGTCGCCGGTACAGAAGGGGTTATAAGGGGGTGACCTGCTTTTTTTCTTCTATTCTCTCTCTCTCTCTCTCTCTCTCTCTCTCTCTCTCTCTCTCTCTCTCTCTCTCTCTCTCTCTCTCTGTTTTATCCATTCGGCCCCATTTAGCCTACTGTTTTAAAACGCTTATCCCCATCCAGGTGTTGATTTTATCTTGGCGAGCGATAGCGAGCCAGCATTGTATGGAGAAATCCGGCTTCGCCGGAGACATTTTTCTATCGAAAAATTTACAAATTTAGCTTGCTGTCTAAATATATTTAAACATAAGAAAACATCGACACCGGGATGGGGATAAACGTCTTAAAATCGTAGGCTGAATGGGGCCTATTGGATGCTACTCAGAGAGAGAGGGAGCGAGAGAGAAAAAAACGAGGTGGAGCCCCTTAATATGCGGAGTTTATTTAATTTATATTATTTAGCCATTCTGTACCGGCGACGTGTTATTATATGCTGGCTATATTCTGTACCGGCGACGTGTTATTATATGCTGGCTATATTCTGTACCGGCGACGTGTTATTATATGCTGGCTATATTCTGTACCGGCGACGTGTTAATATATGCTGGCTATATTCTGTACCGGCGACGTGTTATTATATGCTGGCTATATTCTGTACCGGCGACGTGTTATTATATGCTGGCTATATTCTGTACCGGCGACGTGTTATTATATGCTGGCTATATTCTGTACCGGCGACGTGTTATTATATGCTGGCTATATCTGTACCGGCGACGTGTTATTATATGCGGCTATATTCTGTACCGGCGACGTGTTATTATATGCTGGCTATATTCTGTACCGGCGACGTGTTATTATATGCTGGCTATATTCTGTACCGGCGACGTGTTATTATATGCTGGCTATATTCTGTACCGGCGACGTGTTATTATATGCTGGCTATATTCTGTACCGGCGACGTGTTATTATATGCTGGCTATATTCTGTACCGGCGACGTGTTATTATATGCTGGCTATATTCTGTACCGGCGACGTGTTATTATATGCTGGCTATATTCTGTACCGGCGACGTGTTATTATATGCTGGCTATATTCTGTACCGGCGACGTGTTATTATATGCTGGCTATATTCTGTACCGGCGACGTGTTATTATATGCTGGCTATATTCTGTACCGGCGACTTGCTATTATATGCTGGCTATATTCTGTACCGGCGACGTGTTATTATATGCTGGCTATATATACAATATTTGTGCAGTTTATTATATGCTGGCTATATTTACAATATTTGTGCAGTTTATTATATGCTGGCTATATTTACAATATTTGTGCAGTTTATTATATGCTGGCTATATTTACAATATTTGTGCAGTTTATTATATGCTGGCTATATTTACAATATTTGTGCAGTTTATTATATGCTGGCTATATTTACAATATTATATGCTGGCTATATTTACAATATTTGTGCAGTTTATTATATGCTGGATATATTTACAATATTTGTGCAGTTTATTATATGCTGGCTATATTTACAATATTTGTGCAGTTTATTATATGCTGGCTATATTTACAATATTTGTGCAGTTTATTATATGCTGGCTATATTTACAATATTTGTGCAGTTTATTATATGCTGGCTATATTTACAATATTTGTGCAGTTTATTATATGCTGGCTATATTTACAATATTTGTGCAGTTTATTATATGCTGGCTATATTTACAATATTTGTGCAGTTTATTATATGCTGGCTATATTTACAATATTTGTGCAGTTTATTATATGCTGGCTATATTTACAATATTTGTGCAGTTTATTATATGCTGGCTATATTTACAATATTTGTGCAGTTTATTATATGCTGGCTATATTTACAATATTTGTGCAGTTTATTATATGCTGGCTATTTACAATATTTGTGCAGTTTATTATATGCTGGCTATATTTACAATATTTGTGCAGTTTATTATATGCTGGCTATATTTACAATATTTGTGCAGTTTATTATATGCTGGCTATATTTACAATATTTGTGCAGTTTATTATATGCTGGATATATTTACAATATTTGTGCAGTTTATTATATGCTGGCTATATTTACAATATTTGTGCAGTTTATTATATGCTGGCTATATTTACAATATTTGTGCAGTTTATTATATGCTGGCTATATTTACAATATTTGTGCAGTTTATTATATGCTGGCTATATTTACAATATTTGTGCAGTTTATTATATGCTGGCTATATTTACAATATTTGTGCAGTTTATATGCTGGCTATTTACAATATTTGTGCAGTTTATTATATGCTGGCTATATTTACAATATTTGTGCAGTTTATTATATGCTGGCTATATTTACAATATTTGTGCAGTTTATTATATGCTGGCTATATTTACAATATTTGTGCAGTTTATTATATGCTGGCTATATTTACAATATTTGTGCAGTTTATTATATGCTGGCTATATTTACAATATTTGTGCAGTTTATTATATGCTGGCTATATTTACAATATTATATGCTGGCTATATTTACAATATTTGTGCAGTTTATTATATGCTGGCTATATTTACAATATTATATGCTGGCTATATTTACAATATTATATGCTGGCTATATTTACAATATTTGTGCAGTTTATTATATGCTGGCTATATTTACAATATTTGTGCAGTTTATTATATGCTGGCTATATTTACAATATTTGTGCAGTTTATTATATGCTGGCTATATTTACAATATTTGTGCAGTTTATTATATGCTGGCTATATTTACAATATTTGTGCAGTTTATTATATGCTGGATATATTTACAATATTTGTGCAGTTTATTATATGCTGGCTATATTTACTATATTTGTGCAGTTTATTATATGCTGGCTATATTTACAATATTATATGCTGGCTATATTTACAATATTTGTGCAGTTTATTATATGCTGGCTATATTTACAATATTATATGCTGGCTATATTTACTATATTTGTGCAGTTTATTATATGCTGGCTATATTTACAATATTATATGCTGGCTATATTTACAATATTATATGCTGGCTATATTTACAATATTTGTGCAGTTTATTATATGCTGGCTATATTTACAATATTATATGCTGGCTATATTTACTATATTTGTGTAGTTTATTATATGCTGGCTATATTTACAATATTATATGCTGGCTATATTTACAATATTATATGCTGGCTATATTTACAATATTTGTGCAGTTTATTATATGCTGGCTATATTTACAATATTATATGCTGGCTATATTTACAATATTTGTGCAGTTTATTATATGCTGGCTATATTTACAATATTATATGCTGGCTATATTTACTATATTTGTGCAGTTTATTATATGCTGGCTATATTTACAATATTATATGCTGGCTATATTTACTATATTTGTGCAGTTTATTATATGCTGGCTATATTAATATTATGCTGGCTATATTAATACTATTTTGTGCAGTTTATTATATGCTGGCTATATTTACAATATTATATGCTGGCTATATTTACTATATTTTTGCAGTTTATTATATGCTGGCTATATTTACAATATTATATGCTGGCTATATTTACAATATTATATGCTGGCTATATTTACAATATTATATGCTGGCTATATTTACTATATTTGTGCAGTTTAGGAAGGATCTGTGGTAGTACAAAGGGTTAAGGGGAGATATCCACTTGAGGGATTTTTTGTTGGACCCCTTTCTCCCTCATGTTTAGCCCCATTGCTTTTGAGATTTTAAGACCTTCGCCCTAGTAGTTTGGATATGTTAAGACATTTTGTCCCATGTCTGTCAATTTTAAGACCTTTCGTGCCGTTAAGGTGTCGATTTTTTCTTGGCGAGCGATAGCGAGCCTGTAATTTAAGAGCAACCGGCCTCCGGCCTGGACATTTGTCTACCGAAAAATGTACAAATTTATCTTGAAAGGGGGTCTAGGGGATGTAATTTTAAGCTTGATGAAAAAGTAGGGACCAAACTAAATACCTCCCCTTAAGTGAGATAGTTCGAAGCCTGTTAATTGCTGCAGGTCCTTCTTAACTTAGTAAAATAGTGTAATAATAAGGGGTTAATGATGATGATTGTTGTATTTCGAACATATACAATATTTATCTATTATTTAGCAACTAAGCTTCACAAAATCGGCTAAATGCAGCTGAAATACAAACAAAAATACGTCGCCGGTACTGTAAGGGTTCAAGTTAATATGTGGTGGCCTGTCATGGTGGGAGGGAGGAATGGAGGGGAGGAGGAAAGAGAAAGAGAGAGAGAGACGGAAAGGAGGTGGGAGCGAGATTTACATTGATTTACATAGATACACTGGCCACACAGACCTTATGATCCCAGCAGGATGGTCAAGAATTAATTTGAGCAAAGATAACAAACCCGATAGTAAGGGAAAGTGGAAGAAAAGGAGAGCAAAGAAGAAGGCTCTGAGAGAGAGAGAGAGTGAGGTGTGTGGAGGGGACTGTAAAATTAATATGATTGCATTTGTTCTTGTATAACATAATTTGCAAGATCTGGCTTCACTTGCTTCTAAACAACCTCAGAGGCCGACGGTACCCAGCCTATGATGCTTCCCAGATTAACTCCTTGAGTATTATGACTCAATTTAGCATTAGTTTAGTGATTTTAAGATCTTTCATGCCTTTTATGTGTTGATCATTTCCTGGCGAGCGATAGTGAGCCTATAATATAGAAGGATCCGGGTGCTGGGACCTTTTTCTACCGAAAAATGTACAAGTTTATCTCCAGGGGGAATCTTGGGGGTATTTGTTTAAAGTTTGATGGAGGTCTTGAGAGGAAAAGAAAAATAGATAAATGAACAAGTAAATACACATCTGCCCTTAAGAGGGGAAGGGTCTATTAATAGATTAATGAACAAGTAAATACACATGACCCCTTAAGAGGGGAAGGGTCTATTAATAGATTAATGAACAAGTAAATACACATCTCCCCTTAAGAGGGGAAGGGTCTATTAATTGCCGACTTGCGAGTTTCGTTCTATAAGGAAGTTGGAGCTGTAGAAATCGCTAAAATACGGTCGTAGTACATAATTATATTAATACACAAACCCAATTCAACATACCATTTATCCATCAGAAACGTATATAATTATTGCATTTCTGTTTAATATCGGTGTTAACGGCTCCAACTTCCTTATAGCCTGAAACTCTCAAGTTGTCTATTGGTTGATTTATTTATATATTAATGATTCTTTTAGTTTCCTCCTTAGACCTCCATCAAGCTTAAACAAAATATCCAAGATCCGCCATCTAGATAGATTTGTACATTTTTCGGTAGAAAAATTTTACGGCCGAAGGGCGGTTGCTCCTAAATTACAGGCTCTCTATCGCTCGCCAGGAAAAAATCAACATCTAAATGGAACAAAAGGTCTTAATAATATTGATAAAGAAATGGAGCAAAGGGTTTTAAAATCGCTAAACTAATAGGCCGAATTTCTTAAAATTTTAAAAACTAAAGTGACTAAACACGAGGGAGAAGGGGGATATGAAAACCGACCACTGGACTAATGACACTCATGCAAGCAAAAACACACATACGCCAATCGTATTTTATATTGTAGTTACCGGTTAAAGTCACGTTTTCTTATATACGCTTAAGTAAGAAAACTAATATTTTTTATGGGTAACTATATGATAATTAATAAATTTCATTGCCATATATTATTATTATCAATAAAAACAAGTATACCCAGGTAATTTTTGTGTGTTACAATTCAGAATTAATTTAGATACTAGAAACAACGTTAGATATTAACTTACTGTGGATCATAGAAACTAGCAACAATGTAGATAGTTTAGGATTGGATATCTCGAGCGGGCTCACCTAAAGGCTTCATAAGTTTTCAGTTATCGATTCGTGAGGACGTGTTTCAGAAATATCTTAACCGTTGGACAATTTCGAACTATTTTGTGATTTAAGTTTATAATTGTGATTGTTTCATTGGCTTATCAATCGTATTTACTGGTTGATTAGATAACCAGGTTGGTATTTATAGCTTAATTGTGTTTGTTTTAAGAGTATTTTTCTCGGTATTGTAGGCTATATTTACGTTACTAAACTAGGCTAAAGGATAACAATAATGATGACCAAGAAGAACTTTGGCATCATTGAGACTGTTAAGAGTTACATAACTCTTAACTACAGTATAACTGGCGTTAAGGATAATTTGGTCCTCACTGACCTATTTTATGCAGGATACAAACACTACTGCACCCAAAATAATCATGTTACAGGATCCCGAGTCAATGTGGGCCGGATAATGTCAAAATTGGGTATCCGTGCCAATGTGAGAGTGGGAGGTTCCGCTGGGCCGGGTCAGAGGTACGCCTATTCTGGAATATTGGCCCGTGACCACTCCTTAATAGTCAAATCGGCCAAATATAGTAAAGTCCCGAAGCCGTCAAAGGTTATGTCTCCAACAACCACGTCTGCCACGGTTCCCAGCTCCTCAAAGGACCGACCAAGGAAGAGCGGATTAACTGGACCGTCTCGGGAAGCGACCAGGAAGAGGGCTGTCCAGGACATCAAGACAAACTTCGATAATTTTCTGAACAATAATTTCGAAGTGTCTTATCTGTCATTTGATAAAGTTCCTATCGAAGATTTATACGCTACATACCAAAATTATTGTTGCTCAAAAGATATAGTGGTTGGTACTAAAGTTCATATAGGTCGTCTGTTGGGTAGAATGGGAATCCGGGCGAATGTACGAGAAGGGCAAAAATATCTGTACGCGGGTCTGAGGAGAATTGACAGCAGTTGTTATATGTCGCAGCTGTGTACCCTCCCTGAAATCAATGTTAGTTCCTGGGAGTTCTCAATGCCTGGGGATCAGGAGAACGTTGATGATTCTCCCAAGTTTACTGTGGATGGTGATGGGGAAAGCTTGTCTGAGCCACCTGCTTTTTACGAATATTTTGACTGCAAGTTTGCATGTTGGTTGGAGAAGTATGAGCGATTGGCCTAGAGTTGTATTGTAGTTAAAATGTACGTGTTATGAGTATTGTTAACCCCTTAAGGATCATGATGCATTTTGAGAGTATATTTTGGCTATCATTGGACAATTTTATACAATTTAGGAAGGACCTCTAGGAATCTAAGGGGTCAAAGCCAACTCAATCATGCCTCTGACTCCCACAGATCCTTCCTAACCAGAATAAAATCGTCTAACGATAACCAGAATAAACTGTCAAAATGCTTCATAACCTTCAAGGGGTTAAAAGTGTATACATCTTACTTGATTTTTCAGCTTAGGAAGGACGCCTACCGATTATCTCAACCAACCCTTTTAGCTACCACAGATACTTCCTTAGTTACAAAATATCGTCTAAATATAGCTAGAATACAATATAACACACGTCGCTGGTACTCAAAGGGTTAAGGAGAGGTGTATATTTTGTTACCTAGACCTCCATCAAGCCTAAAATTACACCCCCTAGACCCCCTTTACTCGTAAGGTGTTAAAGATATATTTGTACCTTTTTCGGTGTAAAAATGTCCCAGCCATTAGCCGGTTCCTCTTAAATTACAGGCTTGCTATCGCTTGTCAGGATGAAAATGCACAAAATGGCACAACAAGTCTTATCATTGGCAACATAGGCCTATATGGGGCAAATGGTCTCAAAATCACCAAGCTAAAGGGGCGAACGTCTTAATACAGCAAAGAGCGAGCCAAACGTAATGCCAGCTGAGACATGACTTATTAGCGCGACTGTACCTATATGAACAAGTAGAACATATATTATTATCTTTTACATACCGGTGCTGTATATTAGGTGTATACAATTGGTAAGAAATAGGGGTCATGAAAATGAAGTATCAGATTTCACTACTCGGTTTCATTTCATCTGACGGTAAATTGAATCCCTTAGCAGCTGATTTCTCGATACTTAATGCACAAATATGAAACTACTATGTCTCTGCATCATATAAAAACCAAGTTTATGTAATTAGCGCCATATTTCACTACAAAATCTTCGAAATAACTGAAAAATCTTGATGGGAACTTTGCAATTTACCGTCAGACGAAAAGAAACAGAACTCCTTCAAGCCTAAATAAAATTAAAATCATATATATTTTCCTGTGTACACATTTATGTGGCCAACTGTACAAATAGTAATGATATCATTTGACTCGTGCGCATGTTTTACTTCATCTGTTTTATGGCGAGGTTGACATCGATGCCAGTGTTTTGGTTTAATAACGATAAATGTCTGCATCACAAGCCCTATATGCAGCTTTCAACAACTGCCAAATACTTAAGATCAAACACACTATGTTCAGATAATATCCTAAGCCTGAAGGTAATGCGGAAGTTGATTAATTAACTATCTATAAATTCGAACAGGACTCTTGGATTGTCGGGCAGGCGGCGTTTGAATGTGACGTCATTACTCAGTGCTATCATTATCCTGGAAGCAGATGGACATATCGTCGCTGGCTCTTCGAATTTTACCATATTTTACGTGCCTATGGGAATATTTTCGTGTATATATTTGCAGAATAAGTGGGTACCGATATTCTATTAACGCTACTCTACGGTAGTCATGCAGGTACAATATTGGATACACACAAGATATATATAGACTTATGACTGAATGAGCCGGTTCGTGTCTGCTGTGTCGTCAGCCTATATTATAACAAACAGTAAATACGGGAATATCGTTGACTTCCAGGATATTCAGGTCATAGCATAAACAATTTGCCGTGTATACATTATGTTGGTGAGGTGCGGTGAACATAAAGGGGTACGTTAACTCTTTAATTATTAAGGTACAAACTAGCGAATGGGGTGATATCGTATCCCCTCCCCCCCCCCCAACCTCCACCTTCCTCCTTTGCCCCCCGCACTCCTAAATGTCCATCCCTGCTCGTTTCGCTATAATCCTGTGTATCGGGCAGAACTGTTCATATATCTCGTTAATTTAGTAATGATACAATATATTTCTATATTTTACATTCATCAATAGTCCACTAATATACTAGATTAGGTTAGATTTTGGTTAGGTTAGGGTAAAGATATTGTTCAATGTTTCTTAGTAAATAGGCATCGGAAAAACAGTTCTACCCGCTACACAGGATCTTACTAATAATCCCCCCCTCTATGTTCTGCATTCCTTCCCTTTCCCTCCTCTCCTCTTCCTCCCCTCCTCTCCTCTTAGTCCCCTTCCCTCCCCTCCTCTCCTCTTCCCTTCCCTTCTTCTCCTCTCCTCTCCTCCTCTTCCTCCCCTCCCCTCCCCTCGCCCTCCCTTCCCCTCGCCCTCCCCTCCACTCCCCTCCCCTCCCTCCTCTCCTCTTCCTCCCCCTCCTCTCCTCTTCCTCCCCCTCCTCTCCTCTTCCACCCCCTCCTCTCCTCTTCCTCCCCTCCTCTTCACTTCCCTTCCGCTCCTCTCCTCTTCATCCACTCCCCTCCTCTTCCTCCCCCTCCTCTCCTCTTCTTCCCCTCCTCTCCTCTTCCTCCTCTTCTCATCCTCCCCTCCTCTCCTCTTCCCTTCCCTTCCTCTCCTCTCCTCTCCTCCTCTTCCCTCCTCTACTCTTCTCCCCTCCTCCTTCTCTCTCCTCTGACCCCCCCTCCTCTCCTGACCTCTAGGCTACCTGACAACCTGCCCCCTTCCTCCCTCACCCCCCCCCCACTCCCCCCTCTAATGCCCCCCACCTTCCCACATCACCACTCGTTCCCAATTTAGGATGTTTGGTCTGTTTAACCCTTCCTACCCGGGCAGCCTTTCTTAATGACGGAGGCTGTTCCGGGCGATCTGGCTGAAAACACAAGAAAAGTAAACTAAGGCTAATCTCGCTTAATATACTACCTACATTAATCAAACATATGTCAAAATGGGCGCCTTACCTTGCCGCGTAGAATGGCATTGAGTAGAGCTTTCTAGCTCAAGTAGTTCCGGAGTTATGGTGATGGAAGTGGAGGTAACTTTTGCCTCGTATTTACCTCGCCGCGTCCGAACACTCAACCGCGGCCCAGGCTATGACGAACGTTTTGACTCGTCGCTCTACCTTGAATTATGGCGGGAAGCGATTTTTTAGTGTTTTATTGTTTATTATGCCATATATTATTGTTATTATGATATTTTCACTCAATAAAGTTATTTTTCTGAAGTAATTTGTGTCTCTTGTCACTTATACTTAGTTTTATTGTTATTATTAGAGTAGTTATGATTATTTATACTGGACTATGGTACTTGATAGTGTCTTTTTCACTTCTTTATTGTTAGGAATATATATTTTAGTGTCACTTTCACTTGTTCATATTGTTCTGAAGGCACTTATTATTACTTATGTGTCTCTTTCACTTATACTTAGTTATATTATTATTATTATTATTGAGTGTCACTATCACTGTCACTTACACTTCAATAGTTTGCCATAGTGTGGAAATCATTGAAGCAGGTGCCAGCACACAGTCCCACCTCACACTCAAGGCATTGCCAAGTGGTTTTTGTGGGTTTTCTTGGTCGTCGAGTTGTGCGGGTGCACACATAGCACCTCTTCTGCATTCTTATTCTGCTGTTAGGACCCTGGAAAGGAAGGGCGACGAGCTGGTGCTTTCTCAAGAAGTCGGCACACCCTATTCTGTCCATCATGCCTGGTCCTCGTAGTGGGCTCCCTGGTGTACCCGCATGTTTTACCAGGAGCTCATGTATCAGCTGTTTTTGGAAGGTCCGCAGGCTATTGTACTTGATGACTGGACTCCTCAAACGGTAGATATTGTACGCGTTGAGGACAGACATATCTACTGTATGCAGGACAAACTTCTTGTACCACCTTCAAGATGTTCGCAGGCAGTCTATGAAGCCCATCTGCATGTCGGACTTGTCGACGAGGCGCATGTTCAGGTTATAGTCCAGAACAGCAGCTGGTTTTGTGACAGGGTTCTTCGTTTTTCGGTCCACCTTCCCTGTGGGGACCATCTCTGCTTTGTGGCATGTGGTGAGGAGGTTGACCTTGCGCTGGTCATGCCAGTGGATGGAGAGGATGGGGCCACTCTTCTTATGGAAGATGTCCGTCTTCTTAGTTTTGGTTGGGTAGGCTGGCATACCCTTCCTCTTCCCCTTCACTGTGCCGACAGTTCTGGTCTTGCGGTCATGGAGGTACTTGGCGAGGATAGGCGACGTGTAATAATTGTCGGTATAGAGGACGTGGTTGTCATTGAAGTACCTCTCCATCATCGTCTTTACCACAGCGCCGCCAAAACCAATGAGGGGGTCAATCTGGACTTCACCACCCTTGCCGCTGTAGACTATAAAGTCGAGCACATATCCCGTCTTGCAGTTGCAGAGGACGAAGAGCTTGATGCCGAAGCGGTGTCTCTTTGACGGGATATACTGTCGGAAGTGCAGCCTACCACGGAACAGGACCAGAGACTCGTCGATGCACAGCTTCTGAAATGGAATCAGGTAGGTGGAAAACCGATGATGTATCATGTCATACAGTTGCCTGATCTTCCAGAGTGTGTCGGGTTCGTGGACATGCATGTTATTTGTCAGGTGGAAATATGAGAGGATGTCTAAGTACCTATCCCCTGACATGAATTTGCCAAATGCTGGAGTCGTTGTGAGGTCGCCAGTTATCCAGTAGTCGGCCAGAACGTGCTTCTTTATGTGTGTCATCAGCATTGTGAGTGCCAAGAACACATATAATTCTGCCACAGTGAGAGCTCTCCATGCCACCATCTTGGCACTGGTCTTCCTGCCAAGAAAGTTTGAACAGATAGCCTGGTGGTTATTTGTCTCTTTGACAAGGTATTCCATGACTTCATTGTCGTAGAAGCCACAGAAAAGTTAACTGGGGGTGGCATTTGGGCCACAGGGATATGCTGCTGACACTCCAGAACCCTGTTGTACCTCGTCAAAGGCAGGAAAATCTGGCACAAAATCCGCCCCATCTGACCACACAAACATTTCAGCAGCTCGAGGACGTGGACGTGGAGTTGCAGCAGGCACACGCCCTGGACGCCCTGGCACACGCCCTTGGCCACGCGGATGCCCAGGCGGACGCCGTGCACGCCCACGCCCAGGCCCATGCCCAGGGGTAGCGGCGTCGGCAGGCTGACCACGTCCACGACCTCGCCCTTTGACTCTTCTTGTCGGGACTCCCTCTTCGTCTTCCTCTTCCTCTTCGTTTTCCTCTTCCTCAGGCGGCGTTAGGTCATCTGGGGCAATGTTTGGGTCGTCAGCATCCTCTTCAGGAGACAACTCTGGTGAAGAATAGACCGGGCGTCGGCGGCGTGGGGCTGCGGGAGGTTGAGCAATGGAAGCCTCGGCCTCGGGAGTTGGGCTCCTTTTGCGGCTAGCCGTGGACTTTTCCGCAGGAAATAAGGACCTACGATGCGGGGCCTGTGGTGACACACTGTGGGAGGCCAATGGCGCACTTGTAGAGGCCCTTTGGTCATCCTGAGGGACAGATGAAGCTGAGGGCTGTGGGTGGCCCTCTCGGCGTCCCGGGTCAAGGCGTCGGGACAAAGGAATGCGGGTGGTTGCTAGGCCTGGGTCGGCGTCACTCTCACTATCTACGCCTTCCCTCACTTTTTCTGCCTGCCTGCATGCTTTCTTGGCTGCACTTTTCACTAATGACTGTTTATAGAAGTATTTACCCACTTTCAAGGGCGTGCGGGCAGGCAAAGGGGAAGGTCCAGGCATAGGGCTAGGGCTAAGCCTAGGCCTACCTTGAGCTAAGAAACTAGGCGAAGGGGTTGGCTCTAGCACACTTGGTACTTCAATAGCACCTTCCTCCTCCACTTCCACATCCGGATCATCACTACTATCACCCCCCTCAAATAAATCAACATTGTCATCAGCACCAAATCCCACAAAATCTTCAATTTCGCTCCCACTTCTACTCTGAATGTAGAAGTTTTTGTCCACAGAGCTTTCACCACTGCTCAAATCCGGGTTGAAAAGTTCACGTTGTATTGCACTATCACTTAGCAAACGTTTCACTTTCCTTACTTTCTTTTTCTTCTCGGTTGGCAGAGGCGTAGATGTTGCAAGCGGGGTAGCACTGGGACGCGCGGGAGATTGCACAGTATCGGACGCGTCGGAATTCATTTTTTTGCTGTAGCTCTCAATGGCGGCAACGTAGGAACTGATAAGCGTGGTAGTTGAGGATTGGTGGCGCTATGATCGCCCCCGCAAAGTAAAATTTGCCCGCGCGAAATTTAAAGCACGCTTCAAAGCAAATGCCTTAGATAAGGCATACCGGGTAGCGGCCCATCATCCGCACTGTCCTTACCTAAGGCAGGCTGGGTAGGAAGGGTCAATGTCAATGTTTAAGGCTCCAACTTCCTTATAGCCTGAAACTCACAAGTAGTCAATTGGTGTGTTGGTGATAATATTAATTCATCGATGGTTGAAGAAGGCAAGTAAAGACATTCCAATTGACTGCTGGGGAATCACTGGCCTATTTTAGTCACCTAAGAATTTCCTATTAAGGGAAGGTATTTTTTTTTTTCGGGACCCATCTCTGCCTCGTGCTTAGTCCCAACATTTGAGATTGTAAGACGTTCACCCCATTAGTTTGGCGATTCTAAGAACTATCGCCCCATTTTAATTTTCAATATGAAAACCTTTCGTGACATTTAGGTGTCAATTTATTCCTGGCGAGAGATAGCGAGCCTGTAATGTTAAGCGGTACCAGGCCGGAAAAATGTTCTATCGACAAATGTACAAACTTATCTTGAGGGGGAGTCTAGGAGGTGTTTTTTTGTTAAGCTTGATAGAGAAGAATATATATATATATATATATATATATATATATATATATATATATATATATATATAATAATATGCACATTCAAATATAAAACCTCCTCTCAAGCCACTCGTAAAAGGTTAACCCCTTCTGTACCGAAGACGTCCTTTTTATTTTATTTTAGCTATACCGTAATTAGACCATTTTGTGCAGTTTAGGAAGGACCTGTGGTAGTAAAAATGGTTAAGTGAGATAGTTTGAAGCCTGTTCATTGCTGGAGGCTCTTTTCAAACTGAATACATTTGTCTATTAGTAGCCAGAAGTTAAAAGGACTGCACTGGTACTAAAGGGGTTATCGTAATATACTGTTAAAAGGCCACAATTATTTTAGGTCCGTAGTTCATAACCTTTTATGGGTGCAGCGTATCCTAAATAACTGGAGGATGAAGGCTACGACAGTACACAGTCACGATATTTAAAATTATACTTATGTATGTATGTATGTATTTATGTATATATTTAGGCACATACCCCATAGCTGGGGTTGGCCGACTCAAAACTGAGCCCGAATAGAAACTTAAAAGTTCCAATGTTTAGGGTCTGGGACCAATTTTGCGTTCCCTTGCCCATCTCTGTCTCGGTTAGTAGGATAATTTATACATATAAGTTACATAATAAGTGCAAACATGTATTTTGGAGGTGACTTATCTAAATGCTTGTGATAAATATTTATGGAGTGGTTACATATACTGTATATACAGATCAATAACAAGGTAGAACCTGAACATATGCCAGGACATAGAGATGGAAGGGAGAGTGGGGAGCATACGAGGGCAGTTAACATATATTCTAGTGGTGTTGCAAATAAGATCTTATGTTAAGGTAGATATATATTTTTAATAGTAGAAATCAAGACATCTCTTATATCTATAACATATACTTTTGTATTGTTATACAGTAAACAAGGGGACGGTTGTGTGTATTGTTGAAGATACTATTTGTAGGAATCTCGATATAGAGAAGAGAATTACTAGCTGAAACTACAGTACAATGCTCCGCTATCTCAGAAGGATAGTCTTTCCAGGTGTCTCGGGTAAGCCCTGGTCCTCTTGCCTTATTCCTTTTCACTGCTTCTCGGGTGTCGTCAGAGTTGGTAGTCGTGACGCCTGGTTCTCGCTTATTTTCTGCTGGGCTGGTGGCTGGCTTAATGAAGGTGTTGTGTGTCTAGGGGATAAGACAGTTACAGTAACCTGGTTAAGCATTACTGCATCTGAGCTCTGGGTACGCGACACTAGTGTTACGCCTGGGTAAACGTACAACAATGGAGTATCTGGGAAAGCTCTAGAGGTGCTACAAAACACTTTCCGCATCCTGGCCTCTACACTTTTTCTGTGCTGGTCAGTAGGGGCTAGTTTTGTGGGAAGATGGGCAAGGGTAGTCCTTATAATAGGGCCAAAGGTTAACCTTCTATCATGGAGGTGTTAAGTGTAGGGCTAGTGCAAACTGGGGCAGGTAGTGGAGACTCGTTTTCTATTGGCTGCTTGTTGGAGGGGAGACTGTCTGTTTTCATCCTCTTTGATGAGAGTGGTAGGGGGGAGACAGTTATATTCCTGGCTTGGACATAGGCCTTCTTCCTTGGTGGCTCTGGTAGGGGAGTTATTATGGGTAGGGTGTCCACAAAAGGCATCATAAATGGCAAGGGTACCGGCAATACTGATAGTGGTTATTTGGTGGCGATCATTGCAACCTTGCATTCTGGCATCGTTGCAACTTGTCATTCAGGCATATCAACTTTATTACTGTGTAAATGATGCATCAGGAACCAGCACTCATAATCATAATTTGATTACCTATTGTCCATCGAGAGCGTAGGCTCTCGCTCTTGCCATGTTTGATGTGCAACAGAAGTAACATCTGACGTTAGCAGATGTTGCGTCTATCATCGTATCTGAAAATAGTTGTCAATTTGCTTTTGAGTCTTTATTTTAAACAATTGTTCATATGGATTTTAGCCATATATCAATGGCTGTTCTTTTTGGGGATAACTACATTCGTACATAATTTCTGGGGATAACTACATTCGTACATAATTTGGTTTCTGTGAATTAATATATTTTCTGTAATTTACCTTTAATCTGTGGATTACTGAATCTCAATCCATGGATGACAGAATCCCATGATCTGAATGCGGATAAACCTTGGTGTATGATCCAGGATCGAGTAATCCCAATCTGCAGTTTAAACCTGCCTTGAAATCTATAGTTTAAATCACAGTTATGAATTCGGGCCAAGGTGTCTATCTTTTCCGCAATTACTCATACAAATGTGTATAATTAATTTATGAAAGAATATAAGGGATGAAATCTTGTATAAGTGGATAATGAAGCCATAAATGTATTGCATTGCCAAATCCTCTACTGTTTCGCAGATTATAATTTTACCTGTGTCGAAGTAAAAGCCATATAAACATATATATATATATATATATATATATATATATATATATATATATATATTGTTACGCAGCTGGCCCTCATTTGTTTAGAGACGGTATACGAAAATAATTACTAATGGAAATGCACCTTGTCTCTCTACCAAACAACACCACGACGCAACAGGTAAGAGCACTTTGAACGCTTCCAGGCTCTTCTCAGGGCTTAAGGTGCACACTGCCCTGCTCCTATTCTGAATAATAAGTAGAACAGAAATAATCATGTGACTTACTAGCTACGAGAACTAGAAACCAACACCGGGATTAGCAATGCTGGGTTGGATAACCAAAACAGTTAAATACATATAGGCTACCAGCAGACATCAAAGAAACAAGAGTGCAGGTGTACTTCGAGCATAACAGGCTATGCGCACCCTCGATAGTACTAAACCGTGCGCAAACCAGCCAACGGTAATCCACTCTCAACCCAAGAGAGTTGCACATAATAATATTGTATACATAATAATGAACTAACAATACAAGGCAGTGTCCTAATATGACTACTAACCTCGGGGTGATATTAGTGGAAGCAAGTTGCCCTGACCACCTCTAATATCACACCAGTATATCCTGCTTCAACCTGGGCCCCCCAGTGAGTTACCGCCCAAACAATGAACTCTTAGAGTCCCACACTCACTTAAGTATGGGGGGGTCCAGACTGAAGCTGGATTCCTAATTAATATTAAACACTCCGTTGCCTCAGTTCGAAACCCGAGATAGGGAACACACAAGTGCTGGGGCAGAACCGTCAAGGTTGTTACCGGGTCCTAAGCACGAACACTGGGAAAAATATGTAGGGGTTATGGATGTGTGTGTGTGTGTGTGTGGATTGTCTATGGGATTAACAGTGCTTATTAGTAAGGACCCCGGCAAACCTCCCAGCTCTTCCCTATTACTAATGCCCAACCCCGAAAAAGGTTGAAATAGGGGAGCTATCCCCCCGCCAAAGGCGGCTTTCTAGGGCCTTTCCTAGCTGTTGCTGAGAGGATTGGCTTCTAGTCATGTGGTGATGGGCTGGTCTATCAGAGTGAGAACTGAGCGATCTCTGCCATACCCATAGCTTACTCTGACTGTGCCATTTACTTGTATATTTTCTAGATCTCAAGTGACGGCGTCTCTTCCGTGGATTGACCTCCCAATCTACCAAGATTGGAAGCCAAAGCGTCACATTTTTCCTTTGCCCCTCAACTTTCTCTTCATAATTGCTGAGGGGCACAGGGCCCTGGGTGGGGCTTTGGCTTTCCAGGTGTTTCCTCACCCTCCTCAGCTCCCCGCCATGGAGTGGCTTCGGTCACCCAGGTTTATTGTGGTCGGCAGGGAGGGTTCTGTTGGGGACGCT
This sequence comes from Paralithodes platypus, assembly GCA_032716605.1. NCBI lineage: Eukaryota > Metazoa > Arthropoda > Malacostraca > Decapoda > Lithodidae > Paralithodes > Paralithodes platypus. The sequence goes on along the minus strand of CM064531.1, from coordinate 26,707,289 downwards.
CGGTTATGGCCTTGGCCTTGCTCGGGGCCTTGGGGCTGTTCGGCCAGGCAGCTTGGGGAACAGCAACAACAACAACAACGAATTCCGAAGGCAGCCACCGGAGGTGCAGAATGTATAAAACAAAGGGAATTATAATAAAATGCTGATCAGAGGATAAGGATAATTAAAAGAATAAATGAATGTCTAACATTCTCTGTTAATTACGTTACGTTACTATTATGCAAGCAAGGATAAACAAAGGGGGCAGACTGATGGGTGTGCCACAAGAGAGAGCTACCACCACCTATACACCACCTATACCCCACCTATACCCCACCTATTGGGACAGAGAAAACCTTGTTAACTTTAATGCTTCCAAAACCCAATTTCTCCATCTATCTACCCGTCAGGATCTCCCAGCGGACTATCCCTTATTCTTCAACAATACAAAAATCAACCCTTCATCTTCTCTCAATATTCTTGGTGTCTCTTTTTCTTCTGCTCTCATTTGGAAGGACCATATTACCAGTCTTGCTAAGGCAGCCTCCCAGAAGCTGGGTGTGCTCAACCGCCTTAGGGGGTTCTTTTCCCCTGCACAGCTTCTTGCTCTGTACAGGGGCATAGTGCGCCCTTGTATTGAGTATTGTTCACATGTGTGAGGAAGTTCCTCTCACACCGCTCTCCTAGACAAAGTTGAAAGGAAGGCCTTTCGTATCATTAACTCCCATCCACTCACCAACACTCTGCAATCTCTCTCTCTCCGCCGCAATGTTGCATCTCTCTCGCTATTCTATCGCTACTATAATAATCAGTGTTCCTCAGAGCTTTCCCAGTGCATACCACCTCCTTTACGTAGGGCACGTGGTACCCGTCTTGCAACTCAATCCCCCCCCTACTCTGTGCAACTCTCCAACCCAAGAGTGAAATGTTACTCTCAAACTTTCTTCTACTCAACAGCTGAGCTCTGGAACTCTCTCCCAGAATCAGTCTTTCCCTCTTCCTATGACTTAAATTGCTTCAAACTCAGTGTGTCCAGGCATTTTGGCTCGAACGTCCCTTGATTTTGGCCCTGTCACTCTTTCAACTATGGGGGAGGCACTCGTTATAGGCAGTTATGCCTTTTGCCTCCCTCAATCACATAGAAAAAAAAAAAAAAAAAAAAAACTGTCTGGCCGCCCACGAGAGAATGAGGGGACCGGAGGTTGCAGAGCACTGCGGAGGCCAGCCACAACCGACGAAGTTGCAATATCTCACCACATGATATGATAAGACTAAGACACTTCACAAGAATAACTTATACTAAAGTATTCCTGTGTTAACAACTTAACTAAAACAGTGTGGCAGAGAAAATAAATTACATCTTTATATTGTAACACAACTGAACTTGCAATGATCAAATAATTACTTAAACTCATGTTGCTTAGCAACCTTACCTCCCGCGAGGCAAGAGCAACAATCTTTCAACACCTCCCTCGCCAGCCACACTAGCTAGCAAACTACAGGTTTCCGCTTAACTAACAACTGATTAGACGAAACTGATAACACTCTATGGGCAAATGTGTCTTGAGACAAAAATGCTTAGAGGCCCGGCAAAACTAGTCATGTGTAATTGGAAGGGTATCGGAGTGAAACTCACAATACCAGGTGTTTCTAATAGACTTGGCACAGCTGCATCTAAAAGCAGCCTGGCGCCACTACCGTCTAGCTACTCCTAAAAGACCCTGGTCATTGTGACAATATATATATATATATATTAACACCACTTCGACTCGTAGCCGCTTTATTTAGATACTGAGCTGTAATTTGGAATACGAATATATATGATCAACCAAATGTCCTGTGATGATAGAATTATTGCTACCAAGGATACAGCGAGACCCTGTGATGTCGAGTTGTAAAGTAGGTATAGGCGACCACAAAATTATGTGGGGTCTTCTAGTTCATCACTCATCCATGTTCACACTAATTACTTCTCTAAATTGTATTGGTGTTCTATATAATCATGCATTTTGCATATTATAATATGTACCTACATCCAATACCCATAGTTTTTAGTAGTCAAACATAATAATATTGATAATAAATGTGGAGTTAACACATTATCAAAAGTCTGAATGATTTTAATACGTTTGCAAAGTGAACAATGCAATATATAATATCATGCATAGTCTTTGGAAGTTATTGAATTTGCGTAAACAAATATGTATGATGATTAAATAACACTTTATTATACATACGATGTGCATAGCAAAAGCCACAAACACAATTATGCGCATTATATTATATTAACGTTTATGATAATTTGTATGCTAGTTTATTGCTTATCCACAACATTGTATCATGGATCTTGGATATTAACGCGACTGATTCAGCCAAAAGAAATATGAAGGATAGATGATGTGGACCAATTCCAAGGTAGAACAAAACTTACAAATGTGAAAATATAAAGACTTTCCACATTTCTATAGAAAGGCAATCGCTAGTGTTACGGCCGCCACTACGAAATAAACAAGGGCACTTAATATTGGACTAGAAGATAGGCTATATCTGCAACAACGGTATGCTAATTCCAAACCCTCGAACTATTAAGCCGGTGAACAAAACACTTAAACCATCCAGAGTTAATCTACTGGATAACGGGGTATCAATTAACTGGGTTTAGTGCACTTCTACAAAGGCTTTCCGGTGACGGCAAAGCCTACTCACAACAGGAGTACTTTACGTTAATAAAATGCTCTCAAGTAATAACAATGCTTAAATAAACTATAACATGATTTAATAAAGGAGTATATGCTTACGTTAACTTTAGTGTGAGTCTGAACTCAACACTAAACTCTTCAATGCTCTATGAAAACACTGGAAGTCTAGTCCTACAGCAAACAGATATGGAATCTTCTGAAAACGTCTGATGCTCTAAGATGCTCATCGAATATAAAACAGAAATAATGCAGGGGCAGGACACCAAAGCGTGTATCTTAAATACACCAACAAGTAGGATACATATATATAAAACCAGGGAGTGCAACAACTCTGTGACAGCACTAATAATAGCCACTCAAAAACAGTACTTCCTTAGCCAACGTAACAGCCAAACTGGGTTGTGCACTATGCATCAACCTAGGCTAAAATAATACGTGAATAATTCCTAAAGCATACGCAGTTAAAGTTAATAAACACAATGCTGTCTTTCTCACTAATATAGTCTAGCAGCGGCATAAAAGGTACAAGGAGCCTAGGCAGAGCGCAAGCATGCTCGTAGCCTACTGTCTCCCCTGAACAGATTTCCCTTATGTTACATTAAGTGACTAGGAGGCTCTCTTGGTAAGTCCAGATCTCAAGTATCTGGTCTTACCCTGGCGCTCCACAAAGGTCAACAAAATGAGGTAGCAAGCATACAAGCAAGAGTAGGCAAAAACCCTTCGCTTGTATGCTGCTACACTCGCAAAGGAAAAATATGCACAAGGGTTACAGGCTACTTAGCTCCATCGAAGTCGTACAGGCTCTGACTTGCCATATACATAACTCAGACAACGACCAACGATACCCTCCACTGTCTAGCATTAAATAGTAGGAAAGAACAACCCAATAATTAGAAGCACCCAATACTATGATACCATGTGACTATGACTCTAATAATCCCTAAAGCTAGTGCAAAACATAGATGTGCTGGTAATACGACTGGCCGACTATGGAAGTCGTATGCAGAACCAGAAGGGATAAGTAATTGAATAAAGATAAGAAGTATGGAAAAGAAGAAGTTCAGAGAGAGAAACAGTGGTAAAGAGGGTTAGATTGGGGACAGATTGCAAGGGATGACTAGGACCAAGCACAACATACCAAGCTCTAAGGAGACACGCGGGAAGGATCCCCCACCCACCGAGCTAAGACAGCGGCCCCCAATCACAGACGACTACGTCATGAAGAGCAGGCGTCATATGACACGCCAGGCCCGCCGGCCAATCACGAGCGAGTGGCACAGCCCAAGCGAGGAATGCACACGTACATACACACGCACACACTACCACCTCGCTGCCTCCCTTATCTCTCTCTCCTTGCAACTTCACACTACATATCTTATAACTCTATCAATGATATAAAATACTTCCAAGTGTCACAGACAAGAATGAAGACAAACACTGATCTGTCTGTGACAACATGAATACTAAGAAAGAAAGAACATCGTTCTACGATTATTATAGCCCATTTCACTGCCCTGGCGAGCGCTAGCGAGTACGAGTACATTCTGGCAAGCTGGCCAGCGTAACACTAGAGTATATAATATGTAAGGCCAAAATGTATAAAATATATATATAATACTGTACTGTACATCGGTAAGTAGAACTTAAAGAAGAGGGAAGTTATGTAGAGATTCAAATATTCATATTGGTCTAGTAAAGATAATTAAGAAATATCTAAATATGTGAGAACGGATGTTGTGGGCAAGGAAATTAATCATAAATGTGGGCAAGGACATTTATAAAGAATACAGATATCTATACACTGGTAGACTGAGTCATCATCGAATTTCTAAATATGAGTATGCCCCGGCAAATGTGGGTAAAGATAGAGTGTAAGTGTTATTCGGAAGGCTTTCGAAAAAGAAGGACTTCAACCAGAGACAAATTACTCCTGTACCTACTGCAATAGGTTCCCCAGGGTCTCCGGGATAGTCTGGTCTCTTCTCGTCTTCTCGGGTGTCTAGGGTGGGGACCTCGTCTTCTGGGATTACTTCTTTATGTTCATCTTGGGATGATGCCGGCCGTTGGACTTCCAATCGGCTCCCTTTCTTCTTCTTGGTGCGTACCGAGCAAGGGTTTCTGAACTCGTGTTGAGAGTTAGGGTTGCTGAATTATCTTAGGGCCAATACTGTAATATCCTCGGAAAGGTTGCTGAACAAGGCTGTCACCGAGCAAGGGTTGCTGAAGGAATGCTTACATGAACAAGGGTTGCTGAATGTGACTGATACTGAGCAAGGGTTGCTGAACTCAGTAGAAGTAGGAGAATTGTAACAAACTCTGACCTGACAAACAGGCCTGCCTGGCCTTGTTGGATTATCTGCGCATATTGGTGGTGGTCATCGTGGGGGCGACAGGGGCCATACTCTGATGATGATGATGATGATGATGCAGTTTCTACCACTATACACTCCCTGCTGAATAGCAAGGCTAGGGTGGGTGTCCTGATGAATCAGGGACTTAGTGAATAGTTGCCACAGATTGCTAGACTGCACCGTTCACCAACAGCACTGACATCTGCCAATAACACACTGGCTGGCCCGGGGCTCGAACCGCCAACCTCACGGTTAGCAGGGGAACGCTCTACCAATCGAGCTACGGCCTGTGGCTGTTTTATATTATAGACCCTTGTTATCCTGGTCCATTGGTAGCAGGTAAACACTTCTTCCAGGTATCAGGAGGGCTGGGACTTGGGGCCAGAGCTCTGACATCAATGGCTCTGACGATACTAGCTTCTTGTTTTCGTTTATCAGTATGGGAGAGAAAATGGGTTGGAGAGGGAGACTATCATATTCCTAGCTGCGTCTCGCTGGATGGCTGTCATACATGTTGGTGGCGTCACTGTACCTGTGGTGCTAGTGGGGGTCACTTGGTGGTCTTTTCCTCAAAGTGTTTCACTCGTCCAGGTATGGGAGCCAGAAACCTGAAGGGCGACACTGTCCAAGACATTGAGGGCAGAAAAAGCAACCTTGCAGGGCAGTGCTTCATCTACTGGTTTCTGATGCAGCAGTAGTTCGTCACTACCATAGTTATATAGGTAGGCATCGTTAGCTGGTAACATAACGAATGGTTTATTGTACGTGTGCCTGTGGTAGTTACTCCAGTGGGTAACACTGAAGTGCAGGGAGGTGACAATGTCGGGGGTCTCAGCATGCCTGGGGATTCGTTCAGGGTTCTTTAGTCAGCTTGGAGCACAGGCATGGCTAATTTGGCTTACTTGGGATTTCCTGTGAGTAGTCATGACAGTTTTGCTGGATCGGGGGCAAGAGTTGGGGGCAAAAAGGACATCTAAGAGAGGTGTGGGTGGCTCAAATGCCCTTGTCGGCTGAAAATGCATGCCAGCCAATGATCAATAGTTAATTCTTCCATGTCTTCCATGTCTCTATTGTGAGGGCTGAGATGCTATAAACGTCCCCTGATTTCATAGTTTTTACACTTATCACCTGTTCAATTCATAGCATCAACCCAAACGGTATCATCAGAGTAGGTCATACTTTGCATATCATATAATATTACATCGAAGTATCAAATTCATGGCTTTTTACCCTCTATTATCAAGTAATGGCAGTTAAAAAAATTGTGTCTTTCCGAATTAATCCTTTACACATGTATTTTGCTCATAATTAATGTAGTGAGCTTAAACATAACAAAAACATAATTTTAAGTGCTGTATATATTATGCATCTACTTGTATATCATATACGGTCGGTTAGTATAATTTGAAATTAATAAAAACTGCCGCAAATCCAACCTTCTGACTAGGTACTTGAAGATTTGTTTTACCCTCTTGCAATAGCCGATGATTACTTGTTTTTGTTTCATAAAAGACTATTGACATTATTTATGCAAAACAAATATAAATAATAGTTTCCAGAAACTAGTGATTACCAAAACATTACAGTAACCTGATAACATACACGATGCAGTTGAAAATATTAAGAAAAGTCTCTATTAATATTACCTATATCGTATTTAGAACCCTGATAAAACACTATTAATAAGTTTCCAAATATACTAGTAAAGTAAGTTAAAGTAGGTCTCCAATTAATACATATACATAATACAGATATTATAAGAAAAAATATGTATACAAATCAAGGCCAATAATCAATAATTTTGTACAGTCAAGATCAATATTTAGTCGTAAACCTGGATGAATTTACGTGAAACCTAGAGAAAGGGGCATTGATTATTCTGTGACATGAAACACAATAAATGGTACTAGTTACATGTTATTCAAAACCCATGAAGAATGTCAAAAAAATTATATAGTAACAGAATTACACAGGTTCTGATGAGAATGCATTGACACATTATTGATCTTGATTGTACATCTTAGTCATATAATAGCTGGTATATTTTAGTATAATCACGCTCAAGATTAGCCCCTTACTTTCACAATTTCAACTTCACCTCTACTACTCGGCCCATATCTCTACACCTAGTAATCACAGCATCCAACAATAAAATCCTGGTGGCCAAATTTTCAACATTTAATCACACTACAAAAGGGCTTAGAAATCTGGAAAGTTTTGACGAAGTAGCTACCTCTGACAAGGAAAAAGACAGGCAACCCCCAGTCTTGCTTACACAAGTTACCAGAACAGATACCGGACCAACACAAAGAGCAATTGCAAAGACTTCTACTGAAATATTAAGATATATGTGCACAGTGCGACTCTGAAATTAGATCGACCTACATGTCCACATAATTTACAAACTACAGGACCTCCAATCAGATCACCGGCAGGATGAAAAAAACCTGCTGTAGAGGGGCAATAGTAAACACAACTGAAAACATTATCGAAGCCAAGAATAACTACCCCAATGTTTTTACCAGTTTTACTTGATAAAAAGAAGAAGACAAAACTAGTACATTCTGCATAGGAAACATCTGCATCACCTAATACAAGACTAGTGTTCTACTACATTTGTAACTGGGAGCAATCAGTAGAGTGCATACCTCCGGCCATGTTGGCTAGTTCTTTACCATTAATCTGGATGATGTAAGAAGTCCATATCAGCCACCACAGGCCCAAGCAGCTCCTAAGCCATTGCAACGAAAACTACATCAGCATGTAGGGAACGCGATTTTGCATATAACCATCTATAAATAAAACCAACAAAACATGTGGTTGTGGTGTGGGGAGTTTCACAGTTGAATAAAGTGGCCTGAATGGCATTGCGTAGCCCGGAGTGAGTGTGTATTCATCAGGCTTTGACAAATGAGACAGAACAACACTTTGAAATTCTAAACAAAACACCTATCACTAACATCAACAATGCTGTTCACACACTCTACACAATTATCCAAAACACAGACAAGAAACACATTCCAAGAGGTAACAGGAAAAGACACAACACCAACTTCACACCAGAAATTCAAATACTCATCAGACAATGCAACACACTGAAACACTTCCCAGCACCCCACACACAGGACACCGCAAAACAAATACAAACACTCAACACAGAGATTAACAACAATTACAAGAACAACAAACACTGAATTGGAATAATTACCTCAAAGCACTTTATCACAAAACAGACCCCCCAAAACTTTACAAAACACTAACCAGCATTGCACTTTCCAACAGCAACACATGTCGCAATCACAACAACAGACTCTGTACTTCATACAAACAACAAACAAATACTCTCATTAATTTGTTCTCTCATGTCAGCAACTTAACCCTTTATTAGCGGCGCGCAACTTATGTCGTGTGAAAGAAATTTGGACTAAGTGGCGGTTCACAACTTATGTCGTGTGCCATTTTCAGCACGTAATGTTGCTGAGAGAGAGAGATAAGTGGTGGCAGGAGAGTAGCAAGCGTATGACTGCTCCAGACCACCGCGGCGGACCTACTGACATGAAACCCACCCTCCCCCACCCTCACGCACTCGCTACACAGGGAATTATGTAGGGAAACTACCTAATTACATGGTTTTTGCACTCGTGTTGCGCGATCATTGCAAGAAAACTAGCGGTCGTACAAGGATGGTTGGGGTGTCATTGGAAAGCTCTGTTTATGCCCTTTCAGGGATAGATACTTGTTTTACGCTCTGGGTCTTATTTAGGCATGAAAATGATCACGTAAACAACCCTATTTAGGGTAAAAACACCCCGCTGGGCGGTACATATAAATTACCGCCTAGGCCGCTCGTTAGGTGTTAAACCCCCATAATGACGACCGACGTGTCATCCGATGTAAGAGACAATTCCCAACAGACCCTGACTATGCACCCTTCACCAACAACCGGACAAAGCCCATCATCAACAATCTTAAGCACTCACCCGACTGTGGTTCAGACAGCATATGTAACATACACCTTAAACACCTAGATCCACGAGGCATACAAGCACTCACCAACATATCAATCTACAGCTATTCACACAACACAATACCAGACATCTGGAAGCATGGTGTCATCATTACATTCCCCAAAATCAACAAAGACCCCACACTGCCCTCCTCACACCGCCCCATCACACTCCTTTGCACCCCCTCCAAAGTCTCAGAACGCCTTATACTACAACTGACCACATACACCCTACCCCTAGCTCCAACACATCATGGCTTCAGGCCACTATACTCCACAAACACTCTTCTTACAGACCTTACACAAAGAGCTATTGATGGCATCAACTCAGCTAGACCACCATACAGAACATTATTTGCCACACTCGACATTAGTAAAGCTTTTGATGCCATCCCCCGCCACAACCCGACAAACAAAATCTACAACACAAACATGCACAACAATACAAAAAGGTGGCTGGCCAACTACCTAGCAGGCAGATATGCACATGTATCATTTGGTGGTTAGTCATCCAACATCAGAAACTTCACAAATGGAGTCCCGCAGCTCACTCTTCAATCTATACATGCGTGATCCACCCACACCCTTCGCACCCCAAATATAAATGGCTTCCTATGCAGACACCATAACATTTACATGTACACACCAAGACTCAGACACAGCAAACATGTCTCCTTCAACCCTATCTCAACACACTACATGACTGGTGCACTACAAACAGAGTCAAATTAGGCCCAGCCAAATCCACAGCAACCCTCCTCACAAGCTGGACAGCTGAATAAAGAAATGCCCCACGCCTCACCATAAACGACACCCCATTAACACACACACACACAACATCTTAGGAGTAATATATACTTTACTGACATTTAAACATCTCGCATATCACATAAAAAACAAACCGAAACCCAGACTTAACGCCCTCAGGTCACTTGCCCACACAAAATTTGGACACAACAAAGAAACTACCACCACAGTATATACATAAATACATACACAAATTTAAAGACAGAGTGCTCCACACAAATCAAGGTTCCAGTCTCACGTCCTAATACCGGCGTCCAGGTAACCCTATTAAGAGCTGCTTTACTTGTCATGTTCATTGATTTAAGATCAGACCACAAAGTCCGATCCCACGTCTTTCTTGGTCCGCCCCTTGGTGCAGCTCTCTCCAATATATAAGATCAGTGACGGAATATGCAAGCCCCAGACTGGGCTTCTTACCTTCAGTGTTAAGCCTCTTCCTTTTTATTATAGTCCTGGAGGAACTGTCTAGAGTTTTTAGATCCGGACTCCCGTGGGAACTGTTTTATGAAGACGATTTAGTCCTAATAGCTGACAATGTGCAAGATGCTGAGGCCAAATTCAGAAGATGGAGAGAGGGCATGGCGAGCAAGGGTTTAAGAATCAATATTAACAAAACCAAGGTTATGCATTGTAGATTGAGACGAGGCAATGTGGAAAAGAGCAGTGCATACCCATGTGCAGTGTGTGGAAAGGGTGTGGGCGCTAACACGATTCGATGTAGCATCTGTCGATGTTGGGTGCACCATGGTAGTAAGCGCTGTAGTAGAATAAAAAGCCCCTGCTGAAGGATAAGTCAGAAATCGAGAAATTTGAGTGTGGTGTGCAAAGCCAAGCTTGTGTTAAATGATGATCCTGTGGCTGTGAATTTTGGAAATGACTCATTGGAACTGGTGGACAACTTTTGTTACCTAGGAGACATCATCTCTGCCGGTGGTGGGGCTGAGGCTGCCACTGTCGCTAGAATTAGATATGGCTGGGGGAAGTTCAGAGAACTGCTGCCAGTTCTGACCATGAAAAGAATGCCTCTCCCCCTGAAGGGAAAGGTGTATGCCTCATGTGTTAAAAGTGCAATGACGTATGCCTCAGAAACATGGGCCGGTAAAGTAGAGGATGTCAACAGAATGGAACGTAATGAGATGAGAATGGTGAGATGGATGTGTGGGGCCAGGCTGCAGGAGAGAATAACAAATGATGAGCTGAGGAGAAGCTTTAGTATAAAGAGTATTAATGAGGAGATGCGTACAAGTAGACTGGGATGGTATGGACATGTGGAGAGAACTGATGAACAAAATTGGGTGAAAAAATGCTGGTCTGTGATTGTGGAGGGAGCTGCACCAAGGGGTGGACCGAGGAAGACCTGGGATCGTACTATATATACCTGCCGATCTCAAATCCAAAACTTGACAAGTGAAACAGCCCTTAACCCTTTCCCGCCGGGCTCGCCTTCCTAATAACAGCATTGAGATCCGGGCGATCTGCCCGAAAAACGTCTTTAATAAGCTACCCGTATCTTTGTTATTTTAACTACTAGAGAATTCCCATGCATCTCTAAACGTAGGTGTTTTTCGTATCTGTAGACTGGCGTTAAGTAGAGCTCTCTAGGTCAACTTGTTCAATTGTGATCACGATTTCCGTGGAGAGAGTTTCGATGTAATGTTAGCAATATCAGAAACTTTTCAACACTAAATTTGTCCTTGCAGACAACACAATAACAAACTCTGACTCTTCTTCTTGTTTTCGGAGGTGCGGTGACGCAAAGACAGGCTTTGTTTACATACGTCGGATGCACAGCTTTCAAAACACGCTTAATAGGCTTTCAAGCTTACAAATTTTAAAATGACACCCGGGCTCCTGCCCATCTGCCGCGGTGTCATTTTAAAATGTTGCCCGGGCGGGAAGGGTTAACAGGGTTGCCTGGAACACCGCCATTAGGACAAGAGACTGAAACTGCACATATGTGTGGAGCACTCAGTCTTAAAATGTTATGTATGTATGTACCTAGCTGAAACACATCACAAGACCTTACAGACCATTCAAAACAAAGCCCTAAAAATCATCACAGGCTGCACAGCTACTACACCTACATCAAGAAACCAAAGTCCTCAAAGTCAAAGACCACCTGGACATGAGAGGCACTCAATTCCTGGCTGCAGCCTCCACAAACCAACATCATCTACTACACCACATCGCAGCACACCCACAGACACCAAGAAACATCAAAACAATACCCAGCACACGATATCACACACAAATACTGTCATCTCTTCCTCTCTGCCCACCCCAAACCAGCTTCCAGGAGCATATCCATACTCATATCACTCGCCGTTCCATCCAGTCACTCAAAGACAACACGCAGCTGCATGCACGACCTCCCGAAATCCATCCTTTAGAGTCTTCCACTCCTCGTGAGGACAGAATTCTCCTGGTGAGATTGAGATGTGGGCACCATCCAGCACTTCTGAGCTATCATAATCTACACTCCTTGATAGCCCTGTGGGAAAGCCCGATCTCGGCCATGGTCTTCCTTAGGGGCTCGGGGCTGTTCGGCCAGGCAGCTTAGGGAGCAACAACAACAATACCCTCCTTTTACCACACTGGATTCATCAAAATCTCCCACCTACAATTCGGGAACAAGAAAGGGCATTGCAAGACTAAGATTATATTGGGTATTACATAGGTGGCGCAGGATGCAGACAATGCCATTTCCCCGGGTGATTCACCCTTCTAGACTGGCGTATCAGTGGAACAAGCAAACTTAATAAAAAAAGAAAAATCAACCTAAATACACTACCCATACACTTTTAATCACAATCCCAAATCAGTTCCAGGTGAAAATGGACTACTATAGCAAAGCAAGGATCTACCAAAACTGTCATGTCTCCTTGCAACCAAAAATATCATCATAATTTACAAAGACGGCCTCAGTCTTAAAAATAGGAACCACAGATGTTTGGCAACAACTGTAACAAGAACATGCACTAAAATTATGTTACAGCGTGTGAAGCAAGGTTGAATGGCCAGGTAATGAAAAAATGTTTGCTCATAATTATACGTACTTGGGCAATGTGAAGTGTAAAGATGGGAGTTTAAAGACTGAAGAGTGAGAGGGGGTGCAACAGAGGAGGAAGGTTGTAGGTATGCCAAATGCAGTGATTAGGAATAGGGAGGTGAGTACGGCAATTAAGAATGCACTGCATGATAGTGCGGTGATCCCAACATTGGCATACGAGAGTGAGGCATGGATGTTGTTGGATTGACAAATTAAGAGTAATCAGGGTTGAAATAAGTTACTTGAGAAGTGCGGGTGGAGTCACATGGAGAGATACACAGATAAATCAGGATGCATGAGAGCGATATTCTATAAGAGCTTACACCGGTGTCAGATATTGAATGTAAAACTCACTTGACTGAAATCATTCAGACATGTGGTGTACCTATAATATCTCTGTGGTTAGAGTGCCAGTCTTATAACAGTAGTCCCCAGCCTAATCCCCAATGATGAGGCTAAGGATTTTTTTGAGAAGATTCGTTCAGTATTCAACCCAGTTTGGCTACTAAAAGTTAATGATACCAAAGCCCTATAATATCTCCCATTACACTGGTGGCAAATGCAGTGGGATATCATTTAGTCCTAATAGCTGACAATATGCAAGATGCTGAGGCCAAATTCAGAAGATGGAGAGAGGGCATGGCGAGCAAGGGTTTAAGAGTCAATATTAACAAACCCAAGTATTAACAAACCCAAGGTTATGCATTGTAGATTGAGACGAGTCAATGTGGAAAAGAGCGGTGCATACCCATGCGCAGTGTGTGGAGAGGGTGTGGGCGTAAACGCGATTCAATGTAGCATCTGTCGACGCTGGGTGCACCATGGGAGTAAGCGCTGTAGTAGAATAAAGGGACCCTGCCGAAGGATTAGTCAGAAATAGAGAAATTTAAGTGCGTAGTGTGCAAAGGCGAGCTTGTATTAAGTGATGAGCCTGTGGCTGTGAATTTTGGAAAGGACTCATTGGAACTGGTGGACAAGTTTTGTTACCTAGGAGATACCATCTCTGCCGGTGGTGGGGCCGAGGCTGCCACTGTCGCTAGAATTAGATGTGGCTGGGGGAAGTTCAGAGAACTTCTGCCAATTCTGACCATGAAAAGAAGGCCTCTCTCCCTGAAGGGAAAGGTGTACGCCCATTGTGTTAGAAGTGCAATGGAGTATGCCTCAGAAACATGGGCCATTAAAGTAGAGGATGTAAACAGAATGGAATGTGGTGAGATGGATGTGTGGGGCCAGGCTGCAAGATAGAATAAAAAATTTTGAGCTGAGGAGATATTTAGGTATAAAGAGTATTAGCAAAGTGATGCGTACAAGTAGACTGGGATGGTATATGGTCATGTGGAGAGAATGGATGAACCAAATTGGGTGAAAAAATGCAGGTCTGTGATTGTGGAGGGAGCTGCACCAAGAGGTGGACCAAGGAAGACCTGGGATCGGACTATACATGCCGATTTCAAATCCAAAAACTTGACAAGTGAAGCAGCCCTTAAAAGTGTTGCCTGGAATGTCGCCATTAGGACAAGAGACTAAAAGTGCACGTATGTGTGGAGCACTCGGTCTTAAAATGTTATGTATGTATGTATGTATCATTGAGGATGGGAAAGTTAGAAGTTCACAGAGGGAGGAGAGGCCTGGAGAGGTGACACTCTTATGGGAGTGTTGTTGTTGGGCCAGAATCGTCAGTTCTCACCATATGAGGGGTAGCTTATGTGGGTGTGTGCATTCCCCGAATGCTGTGACGTCCCATTCCAACCCCCTCTATGTCCTTTCGGAACCCTATCAATTCACTAAGACTTTTCTCTCTCTATACCTTCAGAGTCTTAGCTACCCGGATGATGAAGTAATGTTATAGAGCTTAAACTGGTGTCAGATATTGAATGTTTTACGCATTTGAATGAAATAATTGAGACAAGTGGGTAACCTCTATTGTCTGAGTGGTTAGAGTGCCAGTCTTGTAACTAAGTTGTCTCGAACTCAATCCCCAGTAGTGAGGCTTGACATTGTTATGAGAAGACCGGTTCAGTATCCAACCCAGTTTGGCTACTAAAATTTAAAGAAAGATATCAGAGCCTTAAAATAACCCCCATTAAAATTGTTTGGATGTAACTATATTGGAGTGTGAACATGAGCACTTTGATCTGGTTCGGTCATATGGAGCGTATGGAGAGAATGTCTAATGGAGTTGGAGAAGTATACGAGTGAAGGTGGTGTCGGGCGGATGGAGGGGTGCCGGGTGTCTGACGTCAGAGGAGGATGGAGGATAATCATTCATGACCATCCCCTCAGGGATTAAGGTAATAGTAGATACAATGGCTGCAAGCAAACCCTATGTATGCACAAGAGCCCTGAGGTCATCCATACCACTACCACCCTCACTGCCAACATTAAAGTTACCCGACTTGCAACCCAAACATATAACACACAATTTGATGGGGCTGTTAGGCCAGACAGCCTAGGGAGCGACTACTACTACTACATACAATTTGATATCGCAAAACTGTCAGACAGATTAGGGTTAAAAACTTGTGCATCCGCACAAGGTATTATACCAGGCTGGCCAAGTGTACAATACATCAGTAATCATAATCACTTCCCTTCACCAAGTTGTGCACATTCCCTATACAACCCTCGTGCCATCAGGAGCAGCAACAGGAACCAAGCCACCTTGTCAGAATTCCACCTGCTCTACAGTCCCCCCCCCCCACCCCCCCACACACACACAAACCTGAAGGGGTCCAGACACCTACACGAAGGGTGAACTATTATCTATTTTGAAAAATGAATCTACATCAATTTTGTCAAATCCCTTCAGTATCTTGAAACACTCGAGAGAGAGAGAGAGAGAGAGAGAGAGAGAGAGAGAGAGAGAGAGAGAGAGAGAGAGAGAGAGAGAGAGAGAGAGATATATAACAGGAAAAATTAAAACAAGTATAATGACTGATCATGCGACTATACTTAATGACACTAGGTGATTCATATAAATTGTAATTATTCATAATTCATAATTATTGCAAATACGTAAGTTGAAGATACAGGTAGATCACTGCCCACCTTTCATTGTATGTGATTATTGAGGATGCAAGTATACAGTAATAGGACACTATAGCACTTCGTCAATTACTTGAAGGGCATGAAAAAGATATAGTGTACAATAGGAGAATTTTCTATTTTAAGGTGTTAGTATATAGCATCATATAATAATATGGATACAAACATAGAAATAATATAAATACTGGGAAATGGAATTTATATGTGTTTCGTTTCATTCTCTACGATGTTGAGGAATAGACCCTCTTATAGTATCGTACACACTGTTGAGCTTCAGACGTATAACCCTTTCTGTACCGGCGGTGCCTTCTTAATTTTATTCTTGCTATATTTAGAGGATAATGTGGAGTTTAATAAGGATCTCTGGTAGTAAAAAGGGTTAAGGGAGATATTCCCAAGCCTGTTAATTACTGGAGGCCGGTACAGAAAGGGTTGATATAGTTAGTGTTATCATAGAATTGTATGAATATATTATGTTTTCACTCTCAGCCAGGACTCGAACCTGCAACAGTCAGGACGAGAGTTGATCTACTTTCCTACGATGTTTTTTGTTTCCCGTGAAGGGGTGGCCATGAACATTAGGCGTTTGTCACGAATTGCTAGGTCAAGTTGCCCGGGCTTGACATATACCAATAACATTTCGACAGAGCGAGTTTGACCTCCCGATCCCTTGATCAGCATCTGACGTTTTTCTGACTATGTCACGGCTCGTGATAAAGAATATTTAACATTTTCCTATATATGAAATCAATTCAACCAAAGTTGCGTGGGTATATTTGTAAAAATCCCTGTATGATACCCTGGAATATGGGTCCTTCGACTTTTGTATGAAATTGAATATTTCCTTCGAGTATGATTTCTCTTTCATAATATAAATAGGAAAATGTTAATATTGTTTTATCACACAACCAGCACTTCTTCCTCTGACAAAGTTGAACTCTTCGCTCAAACCTTTGCTAGAAACTCCACCTTGGATGATTCCGGTGCTATTCCTCCCTCTCCACCCCCCTCTCTTCTACGTATGCCTAATATCCTAATCTCTTCTAAAGATGTACTTTCTACCCTCTCTCGGCTTAATACTTAAAAGGCGTACGGTTCGGACGGTGTTCCTCCTGTTGTACTAAAAAACTGTGCTTCCGTTTGCCTAGGCAAACTCTTTCGTCTCTGTCTCTCCTCTAACGTCTTCCCTTCTTGCTGGAAGTTTGCTCTCATTCAACTTGTCCCAAAGAAGGGTGACCGCTCTCAACCCGCCAACTATCGTCCAATTGCTCTCATCTCTTATATCTCTAAAGTTTTTGAAACTATTCTTGCTTCAAAATTTCTTAAGCATTTGTTTTCTCATAATCTGCTCTCAGATCACCAGTATGTCTTCCTTAAGGGTCGCTCTACTGGTGATCTTCTTTCATATCTTACTAACTCTTGGTCATCCAACTTTTGGGACTTCGGTGAGACTTTTTCTGTTGCACTAGACATATCGAAGGCCTTCGATAGAGTCTGGCACAAATCTTTAATTTCCAAACTACCCTCCTTCGGTATCTATCCCTCCATCTGTGCGTTTGTCTCTAATTTCCTTTCCGGCCGTTCTATAGCTGCGGTTGTGGACGGTCATCGCTCACTTCCTCATCCTATCAACTCCGGTGTTCCTCAGGGTTCTGTCCTATCTCCTATTCTCTTTCTAATTTTCATAAATGATCTTCTCAACTGTACATCCAGTCCAATCCATTCATATACAGACGACTCTGCCTTACACTACTCAATTAGTTTTCCAGAACGCCCCAGCCAGCAGTCCCTCAAAATCAAACGTAATGAAGACATAAAACACTTATCTTCTGATCTAGCTACTATTTCCAATTGGGGTAGAGAAAACCTTGTTGCATTTAATGCTTCCAAGACCCAATTTATTCATCTTACTACCCGTCAGGAACCTCCAGAGGACTATCCCTTATTCTTCAACAATATAAAAATCAATCCTTCATCTCCCTCTCAATATTCTCGGTGTTCCTTTTCTTCTGCTCTTACTTGGAAGGACCATATTACCGGTCTTGCTAAGGCAGCCTCCCAGAAGTTGGGTGTGCTCAACCGCCTCAAGAGGTTCTTTACCCCTGCACAGCTTCTTGCTCTGTACAGGAGCACAGTGCGTCCCTGTGTTGAGTATTGCTCACATGTGTGGGGAGGATCCTCTCACACCACACTCCTATACAAAGTAAAATGGAAAGCCTTTCGTATGATTAACTCCCGTCCACTCACCAACTCTCTGCAATCTCTCTCTCTTCGCTGCAATGCTGCATCTCTCTATACTATCGCTACTACAATAATCAGTGTTCCACAGAGCTTTCCAATTGTATACCACCTCCTCTACATAGGGTATGTAGTACCCACCTTGCAACACAATCCCACCCCTACTCTTGTGATGCCTGCAGCTTAGCAGAACGCCACGTGGGCTCAGCCGCTCGCTTGGCCACTCGCTAACACTCGCCAGGGCAGTGAATTTGGCTACAGTCTATCTACAATGTTATACTTTCTTTCTTGTGAATCGTCATGTCACAGGCAGTCTAGAAGTGGTCTTTGTTTTCGTCTGTGACAATGCATTATATTTTATATCATCAGTTATAAGTTTAATGTATAAGACTGAATGATACAGCTAGAGAGTGTGAGTGAGTAAGCGCAGGAGGCAGAGAGTAGTACGCGTAGTGTTACGTGTTGTCTCGGTGACGTCATGCCATGACCGGGCCCTCTGAGTGGCTGGCCGCCTTGCAGTCCTCCTGCCGCGTCAGGAAGTAGGCCCCCCCTCACTCCCTGCTGCCTCTGTGCCTTCCTTGCTCAGAGCTTGCCTGACCAGCATACCCTTCACACCTCCCTTGCCACCTGTCCCCGACATCTACCTATTGAACACTTTCTCTCTCTCTAAACTTCTTACCTCTCCTTCTTCCAATCTATTTAATATCATAACTCCCCTTTGGTTCTGCACGATTTCATATATCGGCCATCGTATTATATGCTGAAGCTCTCAGATATTTCATGTTTAGTTAGACATTTTGGAGGGGTTTACATTTTGTCTGTAGAGGTTCGACACACTCACGGTGTCTCCCTACCTATTTCTTGGTTGTCTGCTGGGCTATTTAATGCTAGACTGGGGTAAGGCTATTGATGTTGTGATTTCCGATGTGTACCAGGTTTTGTTGAACTTGTACAATTGCAACGGATACGTGGGAAGCCTAGGTTGTCTTTCTGACTGTGTACCTTGTGAGTTTAGCACTGTGTTGCGAGTGAGGGCTTTTGCCACTGCCACCCTACACTGTGCTAACTCGTTTAGCTTTGACTTTGAGAGGGTCGCCAGGAGAGAACCAGATACTAGCGATCTGGATCTCAAGAGAGCACCCCGTCATTTAACGTAATTTGGCCGTACAGTCTTAAGGACCTTGCTAGGCTACGAGCCGCTTGCTCAGCCATTGTTTCCTAGCCTACGACATCCCAGCTAGACTTTATTCGCCTAGCAGACACCCGATTAGGATTATAAACTCTTATGTTATGTATGCAGCATTTTTATTCACGTTGATTGTAACATTGGGGTGTCCCCGAAGTTTTCTGAGTTTGCCCGGGGTATAACGTCAGAGGCTGGAACACAGCCAGTGGAGAAGAATCCGGAAGGCTCGAACCCTGTCCGCGATGTCATTTGCGACCATCGAGGGCGTGGCTGCGTGAAGTGGGCTGGTAAGAAGCATGGAGTTGAGCTGTTGTGAGACACGGGTGCCTCTCAGACTTTGATGAAGAACTTTACTGGTAGACCAATAAATGCGGCACGGGTGGTTGTGGTGCAAGGTATCAATGCTATCAAGTCATACCCGTTGGTCAGGATGGAACTGGAGGTAGATGGTGTGACACGAGAGTTGGATGTGGGAATTGTGGAGAACTTGCCTGTTGGGGGCGTCGACCTCCTTCTCGGCAACGACTTTGCGGTGCCTACTTCTGAGGTTTCACCCATAGTCGTTGCCGAGAAGCCAGCCGACGTGAGTAGGGAGGAACAGGAGTGGGTAGAGAAGTGTCAAGTACAACCTATGGCGTGCGTTGTTACTAGATCTCTTGCATCCAAAGTGTCACAGCCTATTCCTCAGTCTCTAGACCAGCGGAGGAACGGTCGGAAGGAGCAGGCTAAAGTTGGGAGTTTTGTGAGTTTTGCTCCAGCGGCTCTCCTTAGCGGCTTAGTACTTGACCCAGAGGTGAGCTCCGGAGTGGACCCAGAACCTGTCACCCCTAGTGACAAGGTTGGGCGTGATGGCACTCCGTGACTTAGTAGTTCCCAGTTGGAGGAGAGTTGTGGGAACGGGGCTATCAAACACGAGGATGGGGAAACATGTCATGTGAACCTGTTGGAGGAGTTTGTGAGGCAACCACCTGAGCAGCCTACTGTCCCTGCGTTGGTCTGCAGCGGCCAAGGTGGAGAAGGAGAGGGGGGCAGTAGGGCACAGGTGGAGGAGAGTTGGGACTGTCATGCCTCGGCGGAGCAGTGGGCGGGGGACACGAGTCTGGTGGCTGTGGAAGCGCTAGAGCACCTGCCTGAGCAGCAGTGTGCAGCGCTCCAGCACCAGCTCGGTTCATACCCCACTGGTCGTGCCGAGCACCCGAGCCTTACAACTCAGGCGGTGCAAGATGTTCCGCGGGCTGGTCACTTGAATGGTTATAGACCGTTAGCCTTGTTGTTTCGGTGGTTCAAGGTGGGCAACGAGGCTTTGGCATATATCATCAGTGGCCAGGTCAGGGTCGACCCATGGCTGCCAAGGGTGGTGGTCAAAAGGAGGACATTGAGCTGATTGGTGAGGTTGGCTTTGGAGTGGATGTGCCCGGTCGTCGCATAGCCTCCCAATGCTGCTCTAGTCGAATGCAACAGCCCTACCATAGACCGACTATATCTGGCCATGTCGCTAAAAGCGGTGATGTTACGCAGGCAGATGTAGTCGTAAGGAATGCGGGGGTGCGCATGTACGGTATCGGCGGGGAAGCCTTAGCAATAATGAACTATGGGAGTGACTGCACAGGTGGTACTGATTGTCCCTCTCATGACCTGGCTGTTCTAGGGACGAAGGTAGAGAAGGAAGGAGACTACAGGTTAGAAGCTGCGGTCTCGGCTGGGTTGTGGGAGGGCACTAGGCATGTTGTTCTGCGAGATAAGTTGTTTACTAGGCTGTGGCAGTGCATTCGCATTTTTGTTGCTTCTCCAGGCCTGATGTATGGGGTAGAATCCGACATGGAAGCTGGAGACAGTGCAAGGCTCAGTTTAATTCCGTACCGTATAAAT
This sequence comes from Paralithodes platypus, assembly GCA_032716605.1. NCBI lineage: Eukaryota > Metazoa > Arthropoda > Malacostraca > Decapoda > Lithodidae > Paralithodes > Paralithodes platypus. The sequence continues at coordinate 26,686,060 of CM064531.1, read as the reverse complement.
CCTGCTCAACAGCCTGTCGTGAAAACAGAGCTAGACGACATGTGGAAAAGGGGTCTGAGAGATAAGGAATATCGTGAGTGGTCGTTGCCAGTGAGTTTGCAACCTGAGTTGAGTGGCAAGATCCGCGTGTATGGTGATTGCATGAGTGTGGAAGGATTATCCCTGACCGACGCCTATCCATTACCTAGAGTTGACGATAGCATAGACCGCTTCGGGGCTGCCTCGCTCGTCACGAAGGTAGAACTAGTGAAAGGTTATTGGCAGGCCCCGTTGCCGGAAAGAGCGAAGAGAAGTGCCAGTCTTGTGATGAACTGGGCAGGTTATCAGTGTCAGGTGTTGTTGTGCTGCCGGAACACAAGTTGGATGTGTGGCATGCTAAGGGCACTGATAACGTTTTGGCTGATTGGTTGTCACAGGAGGGTTTGTTTGCAGGAGAGCCCTCGCCGTTCAGTCAGTGTGTGTTGAGAGTGGAGAAAAATCAGGCTTGCCCCTGTAAGTGCAGCTGCCAAAAACATATTAAAAATTAAAATTCTATAAAACTCTTTCTTTAATAGTTAAATTTTTTAAGTATGTTATAGCTGAAGTTCTGAGTGGAACCTGTACTTCTCTCAGAAGGCTGGGCTAGTAGAAGCTCGCTATAGGAGCATAGCAGTATGAATTAAGCTATTGTGTTGGGAGGGGTTGTAATTTTGTTTTGATGAGAATTGAGCTTTGCCTTCTTTGTTGCGAAGTGGTTAGGGGTGGCGAGTCTTATCGAGGTTCTGCTTGTCAGATATGGAGCTCATGGTTGAGCGTCTAATATCTTGGGTGGGGTGTGATGCCTGCAGCTTAGCAGAACGCCACGTGGGCTCAGCCGCTCGCTTAGCCGCTCGCTTGGCCACTCGCTAACACTCGCCAGGGCAGTGAATTTGGCTACAGTCTATCTACAATGTTATACTTTCTTTCTTGTGAATCGTCATGTCACAGGCAGTCTAGAAGTGGTCTTTGTTTTCGTCTGTGACAATGCATTATATTTTATATCATCAGTTATATGTTTAATGTATAAGACTGAATGATACAGCTAGAGAGTGTGAGTGAGTAAGTGCAGGAGGCAGAGAGTAGTACGCGTAGTGTTACGTGTTGTCTCGGTGACGTCATGCCACGGCCGGGCCCTCTGAGTGGCTGGCCGCCTTGCAGTCCTCCTGCCGCGTCAGGAAGTAGGCCCCCCCGCACTCCCTGCTGTCTTAGTGCCTTCCTTGCTCAGAGCTTGCCTGACCAGCATACCCTTCACACCTCCCTTGCCACCTGTCCCCGACTTCTACCTATAGAACACTAAGTTTTCTCTCTCTCTCAACTTCTTACATCTCCTTCTTCCAATCTATTTAATATCATAACTCCCCTTTGGTTCTGCACGATTTCATATATCGGCCATCGTATTATATGCTGAAGCTCTCAGATATTCCATGTGTAGTTAGATATTTTGGAGGGGTTAACATTTTGTCTGTAGAAGTTCGACACACTCACGGTGTCTCCCTACCTATTTCTTGGTTGTCTGTTGATCTATTTAATGGTAGACTGGGGTAAGGCTATTGATGTTGTGATTTCCGATGTGTACCAGGTTTTGTTGAACTTGTACAATCGCAATGGATACGTGGGAAGCCTAGGTTGTCTTTCTGATGGTGTACCTTGTGAGTTTAGCACTGTGTTGCGAGTGAGGTCTTTTGCCTCTGCCACCCAACACTCTGCTAACACGTTTTGCTTTGACTTTGAGAGGGTTGCCAGGAGAGAACCAGATACTAGCGATCTGGATCTCTGAAGAGAGCACCCCGTCATTTAACGTAATTTGGCCGTACAGTCTTAATGACCTCGCTAGGCTACGAGCCGCTTGCTCAGCCTTTGTTTCCTAGCCTACGACATCCCAGCTAGACTTTATTCGCCTAGCAGACACCCGATTAGGATTATAAACTCTTATGTTATGTATGCAGCATTTTTATTCACGTTGATTGTAAGCTTTGGTTGTTGTTGAGTTGCACAACCCGAGCAGGCTTTTGTGTTGTCTGAGGAAGTACTTCTTTTGTTGTTGGAGATAATACTATTGTGCATTTATCATTATTCCATTGCCAGTTAACACTGTATGTTCCTACAATTGTCATATCTTGTTCCTGCTTTATATAACAGTTCAAAATCCGATTCGATCATCTTAAGCAACATCTGACTTTCTTCAGAAGATTCCTGTTCGATGCTTTAGGACTTTCATTCACTTTCTTTAATATAGGAGTGACAGTTTATTATTGTTTAGAGTAACTTTAATTATACCTTCTTCTTGTTTGCATTAAATCATTGCAGTGATTTAATCAAGCTCTCTATCTTTTCCGTGTATACATTATTAACGTAATTGTATGTTGTTGTGATCAGGCTGTATCAGAGATCATCAGCCTGTAGTAGTAGTGCATTTATACCGAGTTAGAGGATACCCCGCTATCGCAGATTTAACTCTGGAGGGTATAGGTGTTTTTGTGCGACGGCATTATAAGTTCGAGGGTTGGATCTAGTGTTACCGTTGTGGCTGTGTGCCTTTCTAATCCAATGATTAAGAGCCCTTGTTTTATACGAGTCCCGGTCGTAACACTCTGTGCAACTCTCCAACCCAGGAGTGAAACACTATTCTCAGACTTTCTTCTATTCAACTGCTGAGCTCTGGATCAGCTCTCTCCCAGAATCAGTCTTTCTCTCTTCCTATGACTTAAATTGCTTCAAATACCGTGTTTCCAGGCATTTTAGCTAGAACGTCCTTTGATTTTGGCCATGTCACTCTTTCAACTCTGGAGGAGGCACTCGCTGCAGGCAGTTATATCTTTTGTCTCCCTCATTCACATAGACAAAAATAAATAAAATAAAATAATATATGTACAGTATATACAGTATATATATATATATATATTGTGTATATATATATATATATATATATATATATATATATATATATATATATGTTTCTAATCTCTCAGTGGGTTCGAACCGCCGACCGTCAGGACGATAGCCGACGCTTTAATCAACTACACCACGGCAGTCTAAAAGACACTCTACCCTCTATCCTATTTATGTTAAGGAGAAGGGAAACCCACTAGGCGAATATATTTCAATTCATACCTAGTCGTAGGATCCATATTCCAGAATACCATACAAGGATTTCTGAGTGTCCCGACGCAACTCGGGCCGAAATTGATTTAATTTAATTCTAACCCACCAAGCATGAGAGTTACAAATATTGAGTATATAATTATCACAAATACACGTGAGCCACTAAATGTTTCTAATCTCTCAGTGGGTATGGTATTCTGGAATATGGATCCTACGACTAGGTATGAATTGAAATATATTCGCCTAGTGGGTTTCCCTTCTTAACATAAATCGGATAGAGGGTTGAGTGTCTTTTAGACTGCCGTGGTGTAGTCGATTAAAGATCGGCTATCGTCCTGACGGTCGGCGGTTCAACCCCACTGAGAGATTAGTGGTTCAGTGTTGGTGTCAGTGTAGGTTCAGTGTTGGTATCAGTGTAGGTATCAGTGTTGGTGTCAGTGTTGATGTCATTGTTGGTGTCAGTGTATGTATCAGTTTTGGTGTCAGTGTTGGTGTCAGTGTTGGTGTCAGTGTAGGTGTCAGTGTGGGTGTCTGAGTTGGTGTCAGTGTATGTGTCAGTGTGGGTGTCAGTTTTGGTTAGTGTTGGTGTCAGTGTAGGTGTCAGTGTAGGTATCAGTATTGGTGTCAGTGTAGGTGTCCATGTGGGTCGCAGAGTTGGGTATGTATTTTTTATTTTTTATTTTATTTTTTGTAAATGCGAAAAATGCACATGTACTTTATTCATCTATCAATTCATCTATCGATAAGTGTATCTAATTAATCTAATTTATCGATTTATATGACTTTGCTACGGTATATATTTTGTTATCCATCAATTCATCTACCGACCATTGTATCAAACAGTCAGTATTGACTTATTTATGACCAGTCCATCAGCTTCCTCCAGTGTGAACATCTGGTGACCTCTGACCTAAACAAACAGTGATCGCTCCGCTGACTTCTCTTTCTATTTCATCGGGTAGGTGGACTCGGGTTATGTTTTGGGATTGGCATTCTTTGTTTAAGGGGAGGTTTTTATTTTGTTCCCTAGATCTTCATCAAGTTTAAAATTAATTCCCTAGACCCCCTTTCAAGATTTGTTTTTAATATTTTCCGTAGAATAATGTCCCAGCCGAAGGCCGGTTCCTCTTAAATGACAGGGTTGTTATATCTCGCCCGAAAAATATCGACATCTAGGCCTAAAAGGCACGAAAGGTCTTAACATTTACATAATTAGGGTCAAAGCTCTTAAGATCGCCAAACTAATGGGGCGAACGTCTCAATAGCTCAAAAGCAATGGAGTATCTGTGGTAGCTAAAAGGGTTGGTTGAGATAATCGGTAGGCGTCCTTCCTAAGCTGAAAAATCAAGTAAGATGCATACACTTTTAACCCCTTGAAGGTTATGAAGCATTTTGACAGAGTATTCTGGTTATCGTTAGACGATTTTATTCTGGTTAGGAAGGATCTGTGGGAGTCAGAGGCATGATTGAGTTGGCTTTGACCCCTTAGATTCCTAGAGGTCCTTCCTAAATTGTATAAAATTGTCCAATGATAGCCAAAATATACTCTCAAAATGCATCATGATCCTTAAGGGGTTAACAATACTCATAACACGTACATTTTAACTACAATTCAACTCTAGGCCAATCGCTCATACTTCTCCAACCAACATGCAAACTTGCAGTCAAAATATTCGTAAAAAGCAGGTGGCTCAGACAAGCTTTCTCCATCACCATCCACAGTAAACTTGGGAGAATCATCAACGTTCTCCTGATCCCCAGGCATTGAGAACTCCCAGGAACTAACATTAATTTCAGGGAGGGTACACAGCTGCGACATATAACAACTGCTGTCAATTCTCCTCAGACCCGTGTACAGATATTTTTGCCCTTCTCGTACATTCGCCCGGATTCCCATTCTACCCAACAGACGACCTATATGAACTTTATTACCAACCACTATATCTTTTGAGCAACAATAATTTTGGTAACTAGCGTATAAATCTTCGATAGGAACTTTATCAAATGACAGATAAGACACTTCGAAATTATTGTTCAGAAAATTATCGAAGTTTGTCTTGATGCCCTGGACAGCCCTCTTCCTGGTCGCTTCCCGAGACGGTCCAGTTAATCCGCTCTTCCTTGGTCGGTCCTTTGAGGAGCTGGGAACCGTGGCAGACGTGGTTGTTGGAGACATAACCTTTGACGGCTTCGGGACTTTACTATTTTTGGCCGATTTGACTATTAAGGAATGGTCACGGGCCAATATTCCAGAATAGGCGTACCTCTGACCCTGCCCAGTGGAACCTCCCACTCTCACATTGGCACGGATACCCAATTTTGACATTATCCTGCCCACATTGACTCGGGATCCTATAATGTGATTATTTTTGGTGCAGTAGTGTTTGTATCCTGCATAAAATAGGTCAGTGAGGACCAAATTATCCTTAACGCCAGTTATAATGTAGTTAAGAGTTACGTAACTCTTAACAGTCTCAATGATGCCAAAGTTCTTCTTGGTCATCATTATTGTTATCCTTTAGCCTAGTTTAGTAACGTAAATATAGCCTACAATACCGAGGAAAATACTCTTAAAACAAACACAATTAAGCTCAATACCAACCTGGTTATCTAATCAACCAGTAAATACGATTGAAAAGCCAATGAAACAATCACGAAATAGTTCGAATTTGTCCAACGGTTAAGATATTTCTGAAACACGTCCTCACGAATCGATAACTGAAAACTTATGAAGCCTTTAAGTGAGCCCGCTCGAGATATCCAATCCTAAACTATCTACATTGTTGCTAGTTTCTATGATCCACAGTAAGTTAATATCTAACTTTGTTTCTAGTATCTAAATTAATTCTGAATTGTAACACACACAAATTACCTGGGTATACTTGTTTTTATTGATAATAATAATATATGGCAATGACATTTATTAATTATCATATAGTTACCCATAACAAATATTAGTTTTCTTACTAAAGCGTATATAAGAAAACGTGACTTTAACCGGTTACTACAATATAAAATACGATTGGCGTATGTGTGTTTTTGCTTGCATGAGTGTCATTAGTCCAGTGGTCGGTTTTCATGTCCCCCCTTCTCCCTCGTGTTTAGCCACATTAGTTTTCAAAATTTTAAAAAAGTTCGGCCAATTAGTTTAGCGATTTTAAAACCCTTTGCTCCATTTCTTTATCAATATTATTAAGACCTTTTGTTCCATTTAGATGTTGATTTTTTCCTGGCAAGCGATAGAGAGCCTGTAATTTAGGAGCAACCGCCCTTCGGCCGTAAATTTTTTATTCCGAAAAATGTACAAATCTATCTAGATGGGGGATCTTGGATATTTTGTTTAAGCTTGATGGAGGTCTAAGGAGGAAACTAAAAGAATCATTAATATATAAATAAATCAACCAATAGACCACTTGAGAGTTTCAGGCTATAAGGAAGTTGGAGCCGTTAACACCGGTATTAAACAGAAATGCAATAATTATATACGTTTCTAATGGATAAATGGTATGTTGAATTGGGTTTTGTGTATTAATATAATTATGTACTACGACCGTATTTTAGCGATTTCTACAGCTCCAACTTCCTTATAGAACGAAACTCGCAAGTCGGCAATTAATAGACCCTTCCCCTCTTAAGGGCAGATGTGTATTTACTTGTTCATTAATCTATTAATAGACCCTTCCCCTCTTAAGGGCAGATGTGTATTTACTTGTTCATTAATCTATTTTTCTTTTCCTCCCAAGACCTCCATCAAACTTTAAACAAATACCCCCAAGATTCCCCCTGGAGATAAACTTGTACATTTTCAGTAGAAAAAGGTCCCAGCACCCGGATCCTTCTATATTATAGGCTCACTATCGCTCGCCAGGAAATGATCAACACATAAATGGCATGAAAGATCTTAAAATCACTAAACTAATGCTAAATTGCGTTATAATACTAAGGAGTTGTTGTTGTTGTTGTTGTTCCCCAAGCTGCCTGGCCGAAGAGCCCCAAGGCCCCGAGCAATTCCAAGGCCATAACCGAGCACCCCCACAGAACCCTCCCTGCCGACCACAATAAAGCCTGGGTGACCGAAGCAACTCCATGGCGGAGAGCTGAGGAGGGTGCAGAAACGCCCGGGAAACCAAAGCCCCACCCAGGGCCCTATGCCCCTCAGCAATTATGAAGAGAAAGTTGAGGGCAAGGGAAAAATGTGACGCTTTGGCTTCCAATCTTGGTAGATTGCGAGGTCAATCCACGGAAAAGACTCAAGGAGTTAATCTGGGAAGCATCATAGGCTGGGTACAGTCGGCCTCTGAGGTTGTTTAGAAGCAAGTGAAGCCAGATCTTGCAAATTATGTTATACAAGAACAACATGTGCAATTATATTAATTTTACAGTGCCCTCCACACACCTCACTCTCTCTCTCTCTCAGAACCTTCTTCTTTGCTCTCCTTTTCTTCCACTTTCCCTTTCTATCGGGTTTGCTATCTTTGCTCGAATTAATTCTTGACCATCCTGCTGGGATCATAAGGTCTGTGTGGCCAGTGTATCTATGTAAATCAATGTAAATCTCGCTCCCACCTCCTTTCTGTCTCTCTCTCTCTCTCTTTCCTCCTCCTCCTCCTTCCCCTCCATCCCTCCCTCCCACCATGACAGGCCACCACATATTAACTTGAACCCTTACAGTACCGGCGACGTATTTTTGTTTGTATTTCAGCTGCATTTAGACGATTTTGTGAAGCTTAGTTACTAAATAATAGATAAATATTGTATATGTTCGAAATACAACAATCATCATCATTAACCCCTATTATTACACTATTTTACTAAGTTAAGAAGGACCTGCAGCAATTAACAGGCTTCGAACTATCTCACTTAGGGGAGGTATTTAGTTTGGTCCTTACTTTGTCATCAAGCTTAAAATTACATCCCTTAGACCCCCTTTTAAGATAAATTTGTACATTTTTCGGTAGAAAAATGTCCAGGCCGGAGGCCGGTTGCTCTTAAATTACAGGCTCGCTATCGCTCGCCAGGAAACAATCGACACCTTAACGGCACGAAAGGTCTTAAACTTGACAGAAATGGGACAAAATGTCTTAAAATATCCAAACTACTAGGGCGAAGGTCTTAAAATCTCAAAAGCAATGGGGCTAAACATGAGGGAGAAAGGGGTCCAGCAAAAAATCCCTCAAGTGGATATCTCCCCTTAACCCTTTGTACTACCACAGATCCTTCCTAAACTGCACAAATATTGTAAATATAGCCAGCATATAATATTGTAAATATAGCCAGCATATAATATTGTAAATATAGCCAGCATATAATAACACGTCGCCGGTACAGAATATAGCCAGCATATAATAACACGTCGCCAGTACAGAATATAGCCAGCATATGATAACACGTCGCCGGTACAGAATATAGCCAGCATATAATAACACGTCGCCAGTACAGAATATAGCCAGCATATAATAACACGTCGCCGGTACAGAATATAGCCAGCATATAATAACACGTCGCCGGTACAGAATATAGCCAGCATATAATAACACGTCGCCGGTACAGAATATAGCCAGCATATAATAACACGTCGCCGGTACAGAATATAGCCAGCATATAATAACACGTCGCCGGTACAGAATATAGCCAACATATAATAACACGTCACCGGTACAGAATATAGCCAGCATATGATAACACGTCGCCGGTACAGAATATAGCCAGCATATAATAACACGTCGCCGGTACAGAATATAGCCAGCATATAATAACACGTCGCCGGTACAGAATATAGCCAGCATATAATAACACGTCGCCGGTACAGAATATAGCCAGCATATAATAACACGTCGCCGGTACAGAATATAGCCAGCATATGATAACACGTCGCCGGTACAGAATATAGCCAGCATATAATAACACGTCGCCGGTACAGAATATAGCCAGCATATAATAACACGTCGCCGGTACAGAATATAGCCAGCATATAATAACACGTCGCCGGTACAGAATATAGCCAGCATATAATAACACGTCGCCGGTACAGAATGGCTAAATAATATAAATTAAATAAACTCCGCATATTAAGGGGGTCCACCTCGTTTTTATCTCTCTCGCTCCCTCTCTCTCTCTGAGTACAAAGGGAGTACAAAGGAGTACAAAGGAAATCAAGCAACAACAGATCTAGTGACCCTTCTAGGTTGCTTGTCCTCCAAAACACTGAGGATCAAGTGTCCAAACAGTGGTTCAGAGTGGGTAAGGGAACATTGGAAAGGGAATTACTGCCCTGGAACTAATGTCCGTGGCAGGATTAGGAAGTTAGTAGAGGACAGATGGGTTAGTAACTGAGGGGGGGATAAAATAAAGTTATTAATTTACAAACGCAGTCAGTCGCGGGTTTGATGAGATATTTGTCTAGGCGGAGTTTAAATGAATCAACGGTGATGCAGTCTATAACGTTTCGGGGAAGCCCATTCCACAAGTTGACAACTCGATTGAAGAAGAAATTCTTAGATTCGTGCGAGTTAAAAGATTTAACCAATAATTTTGCAACCGTTTCCCCGCGAGTAATTAGATTGGTCGATAGTGAAGTACTTACTACAGTTCATATTGTCGATGCCTTTGATGATTTTGAACACTTAAATTAAGTCACCTCTTAATCTGCGCTGGGTTAAAGGATATAGATTTAATTCTCTAAGACGCTCTTCGTATGGTTTGTTCTTTAGGCTAGGTATCATTTTAGTAACTCTACATTGAACTCGTTCTAGCTTGTTTATATCTTTTTGGTAATAAGGGCACCAGGATTGAATGCAGTATTCCAGAAGAGGGCGGACTAAGGAATTGTAAAGGGTTAGGATAACTTCTTTGGATTTATGCTCAAATGACCTGCCTATAAAGCCAATTATTTTGTTTGCCTTCTTAACAACTTATGAACATTGTTGACTCGGTTTTAGGTTACTCGATATTGTTACTCCCAGATCGGTTTCTCTGTTTACATTCTGAAGCTGAGTGCCATTCATCGAATAGTTTGCTTTCTCATTTAGGTATCCGACATGTAGTACTTTACATTTATCCGCATTGAAATTCATTTGCCAAATTTGGGCCCAACATGACAATTTATCTAGATTGTGTTGCATATCGTCAACTTGTTCTTTTGAGAGTACGCTATTTGCAATTTTTGTATCGTCAGCAAATTTTGAGATTGTACAGGTGAGACCCTCATCTATGTCGTTGATGTAAATTAGAAAGATAATTGGTCCTAGTACCGATCCCTGGGGTACCCCGCTACTTACATTGGTCCATTTAGATGCCTTACCGTTTATGACTACCCTTTGCTTTCTGTTACTGAGCCAATTTTCTATCCATTTCAACACACCGTCTTGTATTCCATGCGCTTTTAGTTTTAGCAGTAAATGTTTGTGGGGAACTTTGTCAAAGGCCTTTTGAAAATCAAGGTATATAATATCTACAGCTTTACTCTCATCGTAGAGGTTGAGGATATCGTGGAAGAAGTCTAAGAGGTTTGTTAAACAGGAACGTTTTTTACGAAAGCCGTGTTGAGTATCTTTAAATATGTTATTTTCCTCTAAGTGATTTACGAGTCTGTCTCGTATGACCGTTTCTAGCATTTTACATACAACTGAGGTTAAGCTAATTGGACGATAGTTACTGGGTAGGGATTTGCTGCCTTTTTTTAATATCGGTGTTACGTTGGCTAGCTTCCACTGATCAGGCATAGTTCCAGACTGCAAGGATTTATTGAATAGTAATGTCAGTGGTTTGGAGAGCTCATCGTTAGCTTCCTTTAGAACTCTAGGTGAGATTGTATCAGGTCCTGGCGTTTTATTTACCTTGAGTTTATCTAAACAATTCAATACTTCTCTCTCTGTAACGGTGATATTGCTTAGAACATCTGAATTATCAATCTGAATCGGCGATGGTGTAGGGATATCACTGAGGTCTTCTGTTGTAAAAACTGATGCAAAAAAGGTATTGAGGGCATTACTCATTTGTACTTCGTCTTTGGTGTATTCTCCATTTTCATCGACTAACGATCCAACAGTTGAAGTAACTACTTTTTTCTTTCTGATATAACTATAGAATTCTTTCGGGTTTGTTTTACTTTGATTCGCAATATGTAACTCTAAGGTCTTTTTACTTTGCTTAATTAACTTTTTGGCTTTGCGTCGTACCTCTACAAATTTCACCCGTTCTTCGTCATTTTGTGAGGATTTTAATCTATCATTAGCAAATTTTTTTGCAAGCAGGCAGTTTGAAATATCTTTATTCCACCATTTGGTCTTCTTATTATGGCCTGGACGCCGTATTTTCGATGGTATGCAGTCTTGCACTGCTTTTAGGTAAATGGTTTCGAATAACTTCCAAGATGTATTTATGTCGTTATTGTTAATTAAAAAGCTCCAGTCAGTTTCTTTAAACATAGCTCTAAGTTTATGGAAGTTTGCTTTCTTGAAATTAGGGACTTTTTCGATGCTACTATTTGGTTCGTTACTAGTAAACTTTAAAGTGAAAGTTATCGTGCGATGGTCGCTGTTACTGAATTCATCACCAACATTCAAATTCTTTATCAATTCTTCTTTTGTTGCAAGTACAATGTCAAGAATGTTATTACCATGGGTAGCATCCATTAGGCCCCATTCAGCCTACGATTTTAAGACGTTTATCCCCATCCCGGTGTCGATGTTTTCTTATGTTTAAATATATTTAGACAGCATGCTAAATTTGTACATTTTTCGATAGAAAAATGTCTCCAGCGAAGCCGTATTTCTCCATACAATGCTGGCTCGCTATCGCTCGCCAAGATAAAATCAACACCTGGATGGGGATAAGCGTTTTAAAACAGTAGGCTAAATGGGGCCGAATGGATAAAACACAGAGAGAGAGAGCAAAAAAAAAAGCAGGTCACCCACTTATAACCCCTTCTGTACCGGCGACGTATTTTGTATTATATTTCAGCTACATTGATGCGATTTTATCCAGCTTAGGAAGGATATATTGTAGCTAAAAGGATTAATTGAGATAATCTGTAGCCTTTTAACCCTTACAGTGCCAGGGACGTCCCTTGTATCATATTCTGGCAACTACTAGATGATTGTATTCAGCTCAGGAAGGACCTCTAGCTGTAAATAAGGCTTCCAACTTTCTCAACCAACCCTTTTAACTACCACAGATCCTTCCTAAGCTGCATAATATCGTCTTAACATAGCTTGAATATAATACAAACACGTCGCTGGTACTCAAAGGGTTAACACCAACATGTTGGATGAGCTAGTGTTAAGGGAGCCCACCTCGCTGTTTTCTCGTTCTCTCCCTCTCTCTTTGGCTTGTATCCATTCGGCCCCATTCAGCCTACTGTTTTAAGACGTTTACCCCCGTCCAGGTGTCAATGTTTTCCTGGCGAGCGGTAGCGAGCCAGCATATATATATATATATATATATACAGTATATATATATTTTGCAGCAAGCTAAATTTGTACATTTTTCGATAGAACATTTCTCCGGCGAAGCCGGATTTCTCCATACAATCCTGGCTCGCTATCGCTCGCCAAGAAAAATTCAACACCTGGTTGGGGATCAGCTTTTTAAAACAGTAGGCTGAATGGGGCTGAATGGATACAACCCAGAGAGAGAGAGAATAGAAGACAAAAAAGCAGGTGAGCTCCCTTAACCCCAACATGTAGGATGAGCGGTAGAATACGGTAGAATACGGTAGAATACGGTAATATACAAGAGTGTTGCCATACACCAGTACCGTATTGTTAAAGGGGGGAGGGGTCCATTTGCTGCTCCACCTTCTTCCTCATGCTTAGCCCCAGTACTTTCTAGATTTTAAGACGTTCGGCCCATTAGTTTGGCGATTTTAAGACTTTACGCCCCATTTCTGTGTAAATATTAAGACCTTTTGTGCCATTTAGGTGTCGATTTTTCCTGGCGAGTGGTAGCGAGCTTGTAATTTTAAGAGTAACCGGTCTTTGGTCAAGAATTCTTTCTATCGAAAAATTTACAAGTGTATCTTGAAGGGAGTACAAAGGAGTACAAAGGAGTACAAAGGAAATCAAGCAACAACAGATCTAGTGACCCTTCTAGGTTGCTTGTCCTCCAAAACACTGAGGATCAAGTGTCCAAACAGTGGTTTAGAGTGGGTAAGGGAACATTGGAAAGGGAATTACTGCCCTGGAACTAATGTCCGTGGCAGGATTAGGAAGTTAGTAGGGGACAGATGGGTTAGTAACTGAGGGGGGATAAAATAAAGTTATTCATTTACAAACGCAGTCAGTCGCGGGTTTGATGCGAGATATTTGTCTAGGCGGAGTTTAAATGAATCAACGGTGATGCAGTCTATAACGTTTCGGGGAAGCCCATTCCACAAGTTGACAACTCGATTGAAGAAGAAATTCTTAGATTCGTGTGAGTTAAAAGATTTACCAATAATTTTGCAACGGTTTCCCCGCGTGTAATTAGATTGGTCGATAGTGAAGTACTTACTACAGTTCATATTGTCGATGCCTTTGATGATTTTGAACACTTGAATTAAGTCACCTCTTAATCTGCGCTGGGTTAAAGGAAATAGATTTAATTCTCTAAGACGCTCTTTGTATGGTTTGTTCTTTAGGCTAGGTATCATTTTGGTAACTCTACGTTGAACTTGTTCTAGCTTGTTTATATCTTTTTGGTAATAAGGGCACCAGGATTGAACGCAGTATTCCAGAAGAGGGCGGACTAATGAATTGTAAAGGGTTAGGATAACTTCTTTGGATTTATGCTCAAATGACCTGCCTATAAAGCCAATTATTTTGTTTGCCTTCTTAACAACTTCTGAACATTGTTGACTCGGTTTTAGGTTACTCGATATTGTTACTCCCAGATCGGTTTCTCTGTTTACATTCTTAAGCTGAGTGCCATTCATCGAATAGTTTGCTTTCTCATTTAGGTATCCGATATGTAGTACTTTACATTTATCCGCATTGAAACTCATTTGCCAAATTTGGGCCCAACATGACAATTTATCTAGATTGTGTTGCATATCGTCAACTTGTTCTTTTGAGAGTACGCTATTTGCAATTTTTGTATCGTCAGCAAATTTTGAGATTGTACAGGTGAGACCCTCATCTATGTCGTTGATGTAAATTAGAAAAAGAATTGGTCCTAGTACCGATCCCTGGGGTACCCCGCTACTTACATTGGTCCATTTTGATGCCTTACCGTTTATGACTACTCTTTGCTTTCTGTTGCTGAGCCAATTTTCTATCCATTTCAACACACCGTCTTGTATTCCATGCGCTTTTAGTTTTAGCAGTAAACGTTTGTGGGGAACTTTGTCAAAGGCCTTTTGAAAATCAAGGTATATAATATCTACAGCTTTACTCTCATCGTAGAGGTTGAGGATATCGTGGAAGAAGTCTAAGAGGTTTGTTAAACAGGAAAGTTTTTTACGAAAGCCGTGTTGAGTATCTTTAAGTATGTTATTTTCCTCTAAGTGATTTACGAGTCTGTCTCGTATGACCGTTTCTAGCATTTTACATACAACTGAGGTTAAGCTAATTGGACGATAGTTACAGGGTAGGGATTTGCTGCCTTTTTTGAATATCGGTGTTACGTTGGCTAGCTTCCACTGATCGGGCATAGTTCCAGACTGCAAGGATTTATTGAATAGTAATGTCAGTGGTTTAGAGAGCTCATCCTTAGCTTCCTTTAGAACTCTAGGCGAGATTGTATCAGGTCCAGGCGTTTTATTTACCTTGAGTTTATCTAAACAATTCAATACTTCTCTCTCTGTAACGGTGATATTGCTTAGAACATCTGAATTATCAATCTGAATCGGCGATGGTGTAGGGATATCACTGAGGTCTTCTGTTGTAAAAACTGATGCAAAGAAGGTATTGAGGGCATTACTCATTTGTTCTTCGCCTTGGGTGTATTCTCCATTTTCATCGACTAACGGTCCAACAGTTGAAGTAACGACTTTTTTCTTTCTGATATAACTATAGAATTCTTTCGGGTTTGTTTTACTTTGATTCGCAATATGTAACTCTAAGGTCTTTTTACTTTGCTTAATTAACTTTTTGGCTTTGCGTCGTAGCTCTACAAATTTCAGCCGTTCTTCGTCATTTTGTGAGGATTTTAATCTATCATTAGCAAATTTTTTAGCAAGCAGGCAGTTTGAAATATCTTTATTCCACCATTTGGGCTTATTATTATGGCCTGGACGCCGAGTTTTCGATGGTATGCAGTCTTGCACTGCTTTTAGGTAAGTGGCTTCGAATAACTTCCAAGATGTATTTATGTCGTTATTGTGAATTAAAAAGCTCCAGTCAG
The DNA here is from genome assembly GCA_032716605.1 of Paralithodes platypus. NCBI lineage: Eukaryota > Metazoa > Arthropoda > Malacostraca > Decapoda > Lithodidae > Paralithodes > Paralithodes platypus. The sequence continues at coordinate 26,670,619 of CM064531.1, read as the reverse complement.
TTTCTTTAAACATAGCTCTAAGTTTATGGAAGTTTGCTTTCTTGAAATTAGGGACTTTTTCGATGCTACTATTTGGTTCGTTACTAGTAAACTTTAAAGTGAAAGTTATCGTACGATGGTCGCTGTTACTGAATTCATCACCAACATTCAAATTCTCTAATAATTCTTCTTTTGTTGCAAGTACAATGTCAAGAACGTTATTACCACGGGTCGGCGTTCCAACAAATTGATAAAGCGAACTCTCTTGCAAGTTCGTATACAAGTCATGTCCGGAGTGTGAAGTAAGAGTATCGCCCACTTGGTCACAGGTAAATTAAAGTCAAAGGGGAGTCTAGGGGTGATTTTTACAGGTTGCAGGTCTAGCGAGGAAACTCTAAAATAAATAAATAAATAAATATATATATAGAACAAAAAACAAGCCTTAAGAGAGAGAAAGTGACCACGGGTTGAATCCCGGGGAAGTGGAAAACATTATATAAACTTGAAACTGTACTGGAGGCTCAGGGGTGTGGGTGGGTGTGTGGGGGGGGGAGGGGGGGGGGGGGGGGGGGGAGGGGGGGGAGGGGGGAAGATACCTTTAAGGTGGATTTTTTACTTGTGTTTTTGTTTTTCTGGATCCCTTTTCCCTCATACTTAGCCCCATTAGCTTTGAAGTTTTATGACGTTCCTCCCTTTAGTTTGGCAATTTTAAGACCTTTCGTCCCATTTCTGTCAATCTTGTGGGGTGTTTTTTTAAGCTTGATGGAGGTCTAGAGGGGAAAATATACAAACATATATATATAAAAAGATATATAAATGAGGAAATAAAAAAACCCATTTCCCCTTAAAGGTATATTGGTGGTAATAAACCCATCATATATAAGGTTAGAAAGGTAAATCATCATCAATATAGCCAATGATTAATGATATACCCATTTAAAGGTATATTGGTGGTAATAAACCCATCATATATAAGGTTAGAATGGTAAATCATCATCAATATAGCCAATGATTAATGATATACTCATTTAAAGGTATATTGGTGGTAATAAACCCATCTTATACAAGGTTAGAAAGATAAATCATCATCAATATAGCCAATGATTATAGTCTGGCGGCAGGGGTCAAAACCTGGAAATGTGGTCTGCACAATATATTTTTGCATATTTTGCAAGGTTAGGGTGTCTAGATGATGAATCTGACTGATGCCACCTTGGCACCCTTGAGCAATTTAAGGTATTCAAGATGGCGGTCAGTATGGCGACCGAATATATGGAATTTCATTTTAAACTGTGCTGTGAAGATAAAAAGTGTCAATTTCTATGTTTTTGATGCTGAGGAATAATGCTGAACTATTATCTTACTCATAAAATAAAATATCACGTTATAAAGTAACTATTTTAATGAAATTTAAAACAAAAATCTCTTTTGTTTCAGAGTGTGATATCGTGTTTGTGGACAAAATTTGAAAATGGCATGCTGTTATCTGTCTGACATTTTTGACTGTGCAGCTTCAGGCAAGGAATTAACTGACTGTGGCCCTGATCGTGTAAGAAAAATTATAGAAGCCAGCAAACTCAGACAGGATAGCATTCATGACGATCTTGAGAGGAAGCTTTCAGAAAATTCTTATTTAACACTGAATTGCCATAGAACTTGCGTCTCGTCCTACACATCTACATATCACATAAAACACCACCTGAGAAAAAGGGGGGCTGAAACATCTTCCACTGATTTACGTCCACTGAAACGTAGCCATCGATCTCATTCTGATATCTTTAACTTCCGTGAACATTGCTTATTTTGTGGAGAAAAATTTGCCATGTTCCCTGACCCCAAGAACCCAGCTCGGTGGCGTAAAGCTTATTTGTGTAGAACTGCAGATCGGCCAAGTCAATCTTTTAAAGAGGCAATCCTTGAAGTTTGTAAAAAACGTAGTGATCACCATGCTAATGTAGTCAACATACATGTCATGGGATCCATTAGTGACCTACATGCAGCTGATGCTCGTTACCATGATGACTGTAGGAAAGACTTTATGGCTCAACGATCTATTGCAAGTGCCTCCAAAGATGATTATGGCCAGAAAAAAAGATCCTGCCTTGGATTATATTGTGAATAACATGAGTGCTAATAAATTGCAAGTATGGTCGTCTAAGCAACTCTTTGAAACTTACAAATCTTATGGGGGGGTACTTTTGTCAAGGAAAACACTTCTAAAAGACATAACTGAATTCTTTGGTGATGCTTTGGTAGTGTTTTCATCACCTGGCATTGCCAACATTGTTTTATTTCGCTCCACTGTCTCTAGTTTGCTGACATTAGATGAATCACATGAAGATGACCAGGTTATAGATACTCTAGCCAAACAAGTGGTGCGAGAATGTAAAGAGCTTCATCCTACAAGAAATACATATGTTACGACCGAGGCTACGAATAAAATAAGGGCACTTAATGATTGGACTAGTAATAGGGCACTATGCAACAACGGTACGCTAGATCCAAACCCTCAAACTTATATGCCGGCGAACAAAAACACCTATACCCTCCAGAGTTAATCTGCGATAACGGGGTATCCTTAACTGGGCATAAATGTACTCTACTTCAGGCTAACCCACACTGGTATAGCCTGATAACAAACAAGATGCAAGTTACGTTAAAATGCATAAAAGGGAAGCTATGGAAAGATCAATTAAATCACTTCAAGATTTAATACAATAAAAAGATGCTTCAATACAGTTACTCTAAACAACAATAAACTCTTCACTCCTATCTGAAAGAAAGTGAAGTATAGTCCTACAGCATAGACCTGGAAAATTCTGAAAAAAGTCTGATGCTCATATCTTAAATGATATAAAGGCAGGAGGCAGGACCCCACACGTGTAGACTGAATACACTAAAAGATAGGACATATATTGTTAACGAACACGAGAATACTATAAATGTGCAACGGTAGCAATGCTCGACACTAAAAGAAGTACTTCCTCATCAACGAAACAGTCTGCTATGGTTGTGAAACTCAACAACAACCTAGACTAATAAATGCTGTGAATAATAATGCGTACATATCAAAGAACTTATATTAAATACTAATAAGTGTCTACTCGATTAATAATGTCTAGCTGGAATACTCTAGGTAAGGAACTGGGGTTGAGCATGACAGGCTCGTAGCCTAGCGATATCCTTAAGACTGCATCCTTTAAGTTACGTTAATTGACTGGGGTGCTCTCTTGATAGATCCAGATCACAAGTATCTGGTTCTATCCTGGCAACCCTCAAAAGACAAGCAAAGAGGCAGCAAAGTGTGGAACTGGAACAGGCCAAAGCCCTCAGTCAACACAATGCTGCACTCGTAAAGAACGCAAGCGAAAAGACAACACAGGCTACCACAGGACCGGTCGAAGTCGTGTAGGTATAAGCAAACCATACACACATCGGGGACAACGACTACAGTTACCTTATCCCAGTATTAAATAAAGGAGCAGAAACACTAAATCAATAATGGAGACACACACCGAGTTCTTAACCTCTACTAACTGAGAACCCTCAAACCTATTCTAAGTACATGTAAATATTTCAGAGGACGGCGCATACAATACAATGGGCCGGCTATGGAAACCGTATGCAGAACCCAAGGGGACAAGTAATTGAATAAAGGTGAGGAGCAATGGAAAAGAAGAAGGTCAGAGAGAGAGACAGTGATAAAGGGGGTGATCAGGAGAGAGTATGCAAAGGGATGTTAGAAGCATGCACGCCAAGCCTGTCCTGAGGAGAACAGCTCCCGTGGACCCTCACACAGGAGGCAAGTCACAAAGGCGCGATGGTCGGCCAATCACGGGCCGATACGTCACAAGGCAGCAGGCCCCTGGCACGCGCCAGGAACCACCAGCCAATCAAGGGCGTGGAAAAGCCCGCGCGAAGGAGGGAGAAACTCCTCCGGGAGGAGGAGGGAGGCAACACTCACTACCCCCTCGCTGCCCACTCTCTCTCTCTCTCATCTTCACACTACAATTCATCTTATATTCTAGCAATGATATAAAATACTTCCCGTTATCACAGACGAAAGCAAAGACCACCACTGGACTGTCTGTGACAATGCGGTTATTAAGAAAGAAAGAACAACATTCTCTGACAACTGTAGCCCATTTCACTGCCCTGGCGAGCGCCAGTGGCTAACGAGAGGCGATTCTGCCAACGCTGGTAGACGTCACACATATAAAACAACAATTGACAAAATCATTGCCAAGGAAGAAGCCAGTATGACTTTGCTTTCATTCTTATCAAGTATATCACCAAAACTTGAGGAGACACTCCCAGCTCTGCTTATAAGTAATATGTTCACTAGCATTCTTAATAATAGGCCAACATCTCTCCAGATAGCCCTTGGTGTACAGACTAGAGAAAAACAAAATTGAGGCCTTGCACGACTTTGGGGTAACTTGTTCGTATGATGAGGTGTTACGGTTTTAAGCATCTGCCGCTGTAGCTGCTGCTGCTGATGTGAATAGCAAAGTTCGGGCCATTAGCAAATCAACAGAGGGATTAATTCAAGCTGTAGCCGACAACTTTGACGGTAACATATCTTAACAGAATGGACTCAAATCAACACATGCACTTGCATTATTAATGACACAAGAGAAGAAGAATGAAAATGCCAGCCAGGAAGAAGCAGAATCAATAGCACGTATAGCAAAAGAAGACATGAAAAAAGAGGTGACAGCTGACTTAAAAGTAAGGCATCATTATGGGCCGAAAAAGCCAAGCATGACTGCCTAAGAAGCTCAGCGTAGTGTTGTACTGCTGAAAGTGTTGTGTGAACAAGTGGTCCTAACGAGAAGAGCCCAAGAATTGGATTTCCAGTTCTTGAAGAGTATAGTTTGTATACCGAAAACCCCAGAATATGGAGGTTATAATATCAGATTAGCAAGAGAACAAGGTCAGAAACTGAAACCTGCAACCACAGCCATGTACACTCCTCTAATAGATATGGTTCCTTCAGACCCAGATACCATGATGACAGCAATGTGTGAAGCTCAAAGACTCACAATGAAATGTGGCCAGACATTTACAGTGTTCACTGCTGATCAACAGTTGTATCGGGCCATGGTCAATGTTATATGGGTGCATCCACAAGTGTTCCCCAACTTTGTTCCTCGACTTGGAGGGATGCACATGTTGATGAGCTTTGTTGGTTGCGTTGGTGTACTGATGGCCAACACTGGTTTAGAAGACATATTGAAAGCTGCCTTTGGAGGAGTAACTCGAATGCTAAGTGGAAAGAACTTTTCCCAAAACATTAGAACCTTGAGAATGGTTAGTGAGGAGGTATTACACAGTGTCTTACAGGATGTTGAATGCTATGATGATATGATGTAGGTCCTGGAAAAGAGAGCAAAACATAGTAGGACAAGCAAGCTTTGGTTAGATTGTTTAATCAAACCTGTAATGATTATGATGCTGTTTGTTCGAGCAGAAAGAGAAGGAGAATGGACCTTGCATCTGCAGGCATTTGGTTTAATGATGCCTTACTTCTTCGCAGCAAGACATGTAAATTATGGGAGGTATGGGCTATATTACTTGCGATCAATGGAGAAACTTCCTGAGGAGGTACAATCAAGGTTTAGAAAAGGTGAACATGTGATGCGGCATAAGTCTGGTCTGTGGAATGCTATTTGGTCTGATATGTTCATAGAAACAACTTTTATGCGATATGGTCATGGTCCAGGAGGGATGATTGGGATTACACTGAGTCCCAATGCCCTGAAGCGCTGGGCTCTCAATCTCCATACATGCAGCCGCCTCCTAAAAGATTTGAATGATATGAGAGCAATAGTTACATAGGATAGATCATGATAGTTACATTGGTAGATATACACCTAGGAGCAGTTACATGGGAGGGATAGATCAGTGGAGATAAATTTCATGGATAGATAGCTTTATGACTACAGCAATTACATAATATTATATACAATAGTTAAATTCAAATCGGATAAATTCTGATAACATAACACTAATGCAACTTCAATATACATAATCTAAAATAACATTAACAGTTATATGGGATACGGCCAGTAAAAACAAATACATGGGGATATGAGAGATTGAATCCTAATTTGCACATAGCTCCAGTCACATGATAACTTTAAGATTTAAATAATTAACTTTGGCATAGGTAATACTTTGATAGACTCCCACAAGTCATATTGAGAACATCGAACACTACCAACACAGCAAATATTTGAACACGCCAAAACTCTAAATGCCACTGTCATCACACAAAGTACACTAACAACACACCTAATTTCACTAACAACACTTATGCTTCTTTATTGTACAAGGCTCCAGTTGCATAATACCTTCAATTATCAAATCAACCAACACCTACACCACTTGGCCAACACCTCCAGTAATCACTAAGAACACAGCCAACACACCATATCACACTGCCAATATTTGGGTTCAATAATTGTCAACACCTCTCTGCCAACAATCCACACCTTACTTTGCCAACAGTCTTACACACATTTAGGCTAAACACTTTGCCAGCCCTCAAACACTTGTACTTTCCCCTACTTTGTCCATACACTATTAACACCTAATCATGCACCCTTAATCAGTCCCTAAATAAATATCCCTTGCCTACTTTGATCACGTACTGTCAACATCCACACATCACATGACACTTACAATACACGCTTGACCACAATGCTAACCGACTTTCTAATTATACTCACATCCCTACTCCACTTAACACTACACATTCACACCACAGGAAGAAAAACTTGCAATCATACGGAAAACCAACTTCCCCCCAAAAGCTGCACACTAGACATAAGCTTGTCAAAAGTATTAAACACTACTTCATAAACAGAATAGGTTAGAGTTGGGCTATAAACTAGAAGATTGTACACCCAGGCTTACCTCAGTACTGTCTGGTGGAAGACGGAGATAGTTCAGGTGTAGACTACTTAATGGTAACTTAGCTGATTAACTGAATTAAACACGATAAATAAGAATTATATAAGGACCGAACATTAAAAAGAAAAGTATTACTTTAGAGCTTGGCTATTCAATACAGATGTTAAACTGAAATCAATAATTAAGAATTATAAAAAATGCCAAATTGCATTGCCAATGAAGCTCTATATTATAGGCTTGAAATTCAAAATAAAGCTATATGAAAAATTACCGAAAGCGCAATGGTTATTGCAAAATTAATTGAATATAAAGGAGTACTTCTAAAAGAAAATTACTGTACAAATTAATATTGGGCCTATAATGTGAACCAAAAGTTATACCATGGTTGTTGAGGGGTGGTCCTGGTTGATATGCAAGTCCACAGTGTACTTATCTTAATGGTGGGATAAGTTAAACACTGGTAATCTTGAAGTAGTTCTTATTAGAGGAGAGAGTTGGATACATTGATAGGCACGCCTGTAGAAGGTGGAGACGTGGCCATATATGTTTGTAAACCATACCAGGCTATGCTTAAGAAAGTTCCATTGGCTATTTCCATCGTTAGGCCTAGCTTCCTTATTTCTATTAATTTCCTCCAGTTCACTATGAAACCTATCCCTAACTTCCTTGTCCTTCAGCAGCCACACTTTCCTTTTGGGTATGTAAACCTTCTTGCGCTTAGGATCTCTGTATAAGCTCATGTCGCACACAAGTAGCTTATGCTGGGAGATACATTCTTCGCTCGGGATGACCTTTACATCTCGAACTAGTTTCCAGTCTGTCCTGTTAACCAAGAATTAATCTATCTGGTTACTGGAGACCCCAGAGTTACATGTGATCAGGTGGCTCTGTCTTTTTTTTGAACTTTGTGTTACACACAACCATGTTGAGTGCAATGCAGGACTCCAATATATATTCCCCTTCTAGATTTCTCCTTCTGTAACCATTTCCTCCATGTACCCCCTCGTATCCATCTGCAGATGCTCCCACGTGACCATTGAGGTCCCCCCCCACGATTGTTATTTCGTTCTCCGAGAGGCCTGAAATGACACTGACGGTGTCATTCCAGAAGTCCTCTTTTATTTTTAATTGTGGCATTTCAGTTAACCCTGTTATGGGCTGCCGCTGTAGTCAAGTACCTGATCCCACGTCGTTCTAGGTCTACCCTTACGCGCAGCTCCCCCGAAGTTCACAGTCTGGCATTTCTTCACCCAGTGCTTGAGAAGTATATGTGGGGTGACTCATAGAGATAGATTGTGGAATGAAGAGATAAGTAGGAGAGTGGGACAGCAGAAACCTTTGTCGGCCAGAGTGGAAAGAAGGGTGCTGTGCTGGTATGGACATGTTGAGCGAATGGGAGATGAAAGGCTTACAAAGATAGTATACGAGTCAGATACGAGGGGAGGTAGAGGGGTAGGAAAACCTCCGTTGAGATGGAGAGATTGTGTAGTACAAGCATTGGAAGATAGAGAAGACTGTAAAACAGGCAAGAGAAGTGGTAATAAATAGGAATGAATGGAGAATGCTTGTGAATAGATGAGTGATAACGCAGTCGTTGAGAGAGGGGGTAGGGCGCCAGTTGGACTAGATAATAGTCCGTCGGGCGCCTTGCCCGGGGAGCCGGTATATATGAAGGGTCATGCCTGGATGTGTGGTGGGCGGGCATTGTGGTGTGCTCCGCTGCGTGTCTGTCTGCTGAGACCGGAACCTCTCCGGTGCTTGAATTACAAATAAATTACAATCTACAATGACTAAATATAATTAACAGTACACTACACAATATGAATAACCAATAGTGAGAATGAAGGCCAAGATGTAATTAATATTATTTTCTCATCAGATAGCTACAGTACTTTTTTACAGTTTCAGTAAACTGAGGTGGTGGTGGTTGTTGTTGTCGTTCCCTAAGCTGCCTGGCCGAACAACTCCGAGTCGCTAAGGAGATTGGGCTTTGCCACAGGGCTCTCATAGAGTTGTTGTTGGCGTAAGTCATTGTGTGTAATTCAGTCTTCTATGATAAGCTTAATAGTATGGGGTGCTGTGTTACATCCTGGGCAGTTGTCGACGACGGAGACATCCAATCTCTTCTGTTAGCTCAGAAGAGCTGGATGGTGCCCGCATCTCAGCGTGTTGTCTATGAGTGATTAGATGGAACGGTGAGAGATACGAGTATGGATGTGCTTCTGGAAGCTGGCTTAAGGTGGGCAGGGAGGGAGAGATGACAGTATTTGTGTGTGATACCGTGTGCTCGGTGTTGTTTTGATATTCCTTGGTGTCTGTGGGTATGTTGCCATGTAATGTAGCAGGTGGTGTTGGTTTGTAGAGGCTGCAGCCATGAATTGAGTGCCTCTCATGTCCAGGTGGTCTTTGACTTTGAGGACTTTGGTTTCTTGATGTAGGTAATCTGTAGGTGTAGTAGCTGTGCAGCCTGTGATGATTGTTAGGGCTTTGTTTTGAATAGCCTGCAAGGTCTTGTGATGTGTTTCAGCTGGGTTAGAAGCCCAGGCAGGGCTTGCATATTCCATCACTGATCTTATGTATTGTTTGTAAACTGTGGTGGTAGTTTCTTTGTTGTGTCCAAATTTTGCATGAGCAAGTGACCTGAGGGCGTTAAGTCTGGGTGTCGGTTTATTTATTATGGTTGTGATATGTTTGAATGTCATTTGAGTATCATATGTTTTTCCTAGGATTTTGGGTGCGCGTATTTGTTAGGGGTGTGTTGTTTATGGTGAGGTGCGGGGTGTATTAGTGTTCAGCTGTCCAGTTTGTGAGGAGGGTTGCGGTGGATTTGGCTGGGGCCAACTTGAGTCTGTTTGTAGTGCACCAGTCATGTAGTGTGTTGAGATAGGGTTGAATGAGAAGGGTAGCACTGTCTGGGTCTGTGTGTGTGCATGTGAGTGTTATGTCATCTGCATAGGAAGCTATGTTTAAGTGGGGTGCGGGTATATCATGCATGTATAGATTGAAGAGTGCGAGCGACAGGACGGATCCTTGCGGTGGTTTGGACATGTATAAAGAATAGTTGAGGACTGAATGCCAAGAGATACAGGTTAGAAGAACAGCTGGTAATAGAATAAGAAAGTGGAAAATATATTAAAGAAAAACTTGCACATAGAGGAAGGAGTAATGTAACACAGGCAAAGGGAGCATGTCTGGACAAAGTAGCACGGAGGCTTTTCTGCCATGTCCATTCTTTAGCGAGGGTTTCCCAAGAGGGAGCAAGGTGTTGGGATGATCACTACCTCTTCACATTATATTACTACATTTTATTAGTAAATTTTATTACTACAAATGGATGGGACTCATTAGCCTTGGTCGGCAACCCATCTAGGGGAGACCTTATAAAAATCCGGGTGGATGGGACTCGTCAGCCTTGGTCGGCAATCTGTCTAGGGGAGTAAACCTAATACAAATCCGTACTGCTTATCTAAGTGTAAGGCAGGTTAGTGGATGGATTAGCCGAACACCACTGTAGAAAAATAGTGCTAACAAGATACATAGAGGGCCTTGGAGTCGGACGAATCCTAAATTGTGTGGTCAATCCTGCAAACCTTCAGTAAACTGGCTCGGGTTGTCCCTCTTACAGGAAATAGGTCCACTTGGGGGCCTTCTGTGTATGGCCACCCTCATTAAGTGTCAAAATGTTGTATTAAAATCAAATTTGCAACTTGACAAGATAATAACAATAGTACAAAATACAAATATCACTCACTAACGATAGTGCTATCGGGTAGGTACCTGTAAGCATAGCATGCTTCAAGTGACCCCTAACAATAACTACCCTACTAATAACTACTAATATAAGAATAGCTAGAGAAAATCATCATTAAAGATATCATTCAGTCGTAACATTTTCAACAGAATAAAAACTGGCTGTGTATGCTGCATCCTAGGGCTGTGGGTCATAATTCTCACAATTTTCTTTTGCAAAATAAAGAGTGGTTGCAGCTGAGCTTGATAGACCATATGGTATTGCAATATAAGAGGTGGGGATAAATTAATGAAAAATATATAAGGCGGAGTGCTTGCAACGACAGTTTATCTCTGATTTTATACATGATACCGCACAGTCAAGATAGCTTAAGTTTGAGAGCAATTGTATGAGCTTTCCAATTTAGTTTTTTATCTATGAGAACTCCTAAAAATGATTGTTCAAACTTACATGCAATATCAGATCCATTAAATTGTAAGGGTACCCATTCATTAGCTACCTTTTTTTCTTGATAATAACATAGAGTAGGTCTTAGAAGGGTTAACTGTTAGCTTGTTTGTGGTAAACCACTTTTCTAGTTTACCAAGTTGTGTTTTCATAATATCAACAAGTGATTGGTGATTTTTCCCCGAAATATAAAATTTAGTGTCGTCAGCAAAGAGAAGTGCCTGTCCAGTGTCTGTAGCATTATGGATATCATTGATGTATAGTAAAAATAAAATTGGCCCTAATATAGAACCTTGGGGGACACCAACCTTACAAGTTCGAAAATCAGAGTTTGCGTTAAGATATGTCACATAATGATGTCTATCTAATAAATAGCTTTCAAACCACTTAAGGGCTACTCCTGTGATATCATAATGTGATAATTTAGTCTTGAGAATACTGTGACCAACGAAATCAAAAGCACGACTCAAATCCAAAAATACGGCAATTGTGAATTGTTTATTATCGAAAGCATCAAGAACATCCCTACAGAATTTCATAATGGCCATTTCTGTATTTCTTCCAGATCGAAACCCATACTGATTATCAATCAAAATATTATTTCTCTCCAAGTAAGAAACCAGTCTAACACACACTAATTTCTCTAAACTTTTGCTGACTGCAGTTAGCACAGATCTAGGTCGGTAATTTGTTATACTTTGTGGGTCTTTGCTTATATAGATAAGAGTTATTTTTTGTGAATATCTGGAAAAGTTCCTTGAGATAAAAAAAAACATTACTTAAATAAGACACTATATTACAAAGATTGTTAATATGTTTCTTAATTACTGACATGGGTATCAAGTCATGGCCTGGTGATACATCCTTAAATCCTTGGACAACACTACATAATTTATCTCATCGGGAGTCGTTGGTTCAAATTGAATTAAGTTACAATCGTGAGGAGAGAGATATGTTTCAAAGTCAATATTGTTATCTGGTAACTGCGCCCTGATCGTGGCGGCCAATGAGGCATAGTAGTCATTGAAGGCACTAGCTATGACACCAGGATTATTTGTTATATCATCGTTGATTTTAAATGTTTTATTTATGTGTGTACCTTTACCCTTATTCATAATATCATTCAGAACTCTCCAAGTGTTTTTTCCATCGTCCTAGGCAGGTGTAAGTCAATCCAAAGAGCTTCGTGGTTTTCTACATGGAGGTCGTTCCTAATTGTGTGTGTGAGGTTGTTTTTTACATACATACATACTCCTCCCCCTTGTCTATTACTATCATTATGAACCATATTGAAACCTTGAATGTTTATTTCACCATCGTTTATACTAGAGTCCAGCCAGGTTTCTGTAATTGCAATTATTGAAGCTTTGGTCTTATTAGCTAACAAGTTTATTTCTGACAATTTATGATACATCGATCTGACGTTGATGTGGATAAGATGGAGCCCTTTGTTGGTGAAAACTCTATATTCATCTTTGAATGTGTCCTGGCCGGATTCTGAGTTGTTATTTGGTTCATTTACATTAACATTTCGGTAATAAATGTAAGGCACACTTATTGCATAAAAAGTAATGTTCTTTATTGTCGGTCTTCTTAGAAATGCACTTCATGTGAGCTACAGTTTTATACTTAACACAGTTTTGGATTATCTGTCGTCGTGTTGTGGGTGATTCACATGTATCACAAATGTTTGTCTGATTTCATACAGCTGATGTCCCACATTCAACTTCGTTTCTACTGTTAACGTAAGTACATCGGTTATGTACAATTTCATTACAACTGTTACATTGTAAAAGTGTACTCCTATTGTTGAATCCAATAGTACAGACTATACATAATTTCCTCTTACTGTTTATCGTACGTCTGGAGGTGTGGTTTGGCCCAGGCCGATCAGCTGAGTGGTGCCGGCGTGTGAGCGAGGGCGGGGGACATGTTGCTCCTTGGTCTACTCCTTGTCCTTGACCCTCCCCCACACCTACCTGTATCTCCCCGCGGTGGCACCGTTGTGGTTGTTTGCTGCTGTTGTTGTTGTTGTTCCCCAAGCTGCCTGGCCGAACAGCCCCAAGGCCCCGAGCAAGGCCAAGGCCATAACCGAGCGCACCCACAGAACCCTCCCTGCCGACCACAATAAAGCCTGGGTGACCGAAGCCACTCCATGACGGGGAGCTGGGGAGGGTGAGGAAACGCCCGGGAAACCAAAGCCCCACCCAGGGCCCTGTGCCCCTCAGCAATTATGAAGAGAAAGTTGAGGGGCAAAGGAAAAATGTGACGCTTTGGCTTCCAATCTTGGTAGATTGGGAGGTCAATCCACGGAAGAGACGCCGTCACTTGAGATCTAGAAAATATATAAGTTAAAGGAAAAGTCAGAGTAAGCTATGGGTATGGCAGAGATTGCTCAGCTCTCACTCTGATAGACCAGCCCATCACCACTGTTTGCTGCTGTTGTTTTCCTTGGCTGTTGTGACTACTTCACTGGTGATGTGTTTGCGAGTGCTACTTGCTTTTGTAGTTGTGTTACAAACAACGAAATGATAGGCTTGTACGAGAATATAGGCATATACTGACAATGCACAATCACAAACAATTCATCACAACCCCCACACGTATCTCTGAGAACACTGCCACAATAATAGACCACATAAACTGTAACAGAGAGGACAAAATATCCCAATCAGGGGTTATACAGACTGGGATAAGTGATCACTTCGTCACATATTGCACACGAAAAACCACAAAAATTACCCTAGAGAATCACAAGGTTATCAAAACAAGGTCACTCAGAAACTACAATAAAGAAACATTTCTGGACATTGTATGGAATACAGACTGGTCTCCAGTGTTTGGAAGTACAAACGTTAATGACGCATGGGTTGGCTTCAGAACCATCATCACAAACATTCTAGACGAAATAGCTCCTCTAAAAGACATACGAATTAAAGCAAGGTCAGACCCATGGATCAACAATGACATACTACACCATCTGGAACACAGAGACAATCTGTTAAAAAGGCTAGCGAAACATAGACAGGATCAAGGTCTGAAACATGAGTTCAACAGGGCCAGGAATAAACTAAGTAGGAAAATAAAATCAGCGAAAACTAATTATTTTCACAATAAGGCAGAGGAATATCAGAATAACCCAAAGAAACTATGGAGGCACCTAAAAACAACAGGCTACAGCAACAAGACAAGGGATTCGTCTAACACTAATATTGCTCTCACCATTAATGATCAGGTTTGCCACGATAAACGACAAATTTCAACCTACTTCAACTCCTTCTTCACCTCCATAGCAAACACACTTGCACAGAACCTACCTCAACCTCTCAATAAATACACAACAACAACGGCCACCTTTCGAAATTTCTACAGAGATAAAGACATACACCCGAACACATTTGGATTGCAAAATGTTACACCAAAATACACTTTTGACGAGCTGTCTAACCTAAATGTACATAAAAGCACAGGACCAGACAAAATTCCTGCCAAATTTCTACGAGATGGAGCCATTGGTATAGCAGGCCCCCTAACCCACATCATCAACTTGTCAATTAACACCAACACTGTACCTGCTGAACTGAAGGAAGCTATTGTAACCCCTCTATTCAAGAAAGGAAATAAACTAGAAGTTGGTAACTACAGACCAGTTAGCATATTATGTATTGTATCTAAAATCCTTGAAAGAGCGGTATACACCCAAATTGAACACTACCTCAAACAAAATGATCTATTCTATAAGTTTCAATCAGGTTTCAGATGCATGTACTCGACAGACTCCTGGTCTCATCCACTTAACGGATCACATTCGTAAAGAAATGTCTAAAGGTAACTACACCGGTATGGTTCTTCTTGATCTACAAAAAGCGTTTGACACAGTAGACCATGATATCCTATGTAATAAACTACAAGCAATGGGCATAGGATCTGTGAACTGGTTTAAATTTTATCTTAGTGGTAGAACCCAAAGAGTCAAAATTGATGATAATATATCTGATCCTATGCCAATTAACTGTGGGGTCCCGCAGGGAAGCATCCTTGGTCCCTTACTCTTTCTCTGTTATGTGAACGACATGGAACTGAGCGTCTCATGTAAATTATTACTGTATGCAGACGACAGCATGCTTCTGGTTTCAGGAAAAGACCCAATAAGTATTGCTGCTTCACTTTCCAAAGAACTAGAATCATGTAGTGAATGGCTAGTGGACAATAGACTATCTCTTCACCTGGAATACGGAAGCCATCTTATGTGGAACAAAACGCAAACTGAAAGACATTGTGGGCTTCTCGGTCAACTGTAATGATATTCCTATAACAACAGTGTCACAAGTTAAATATCTCGGACTAAAACTGGACGCGAGTTTGTCAGGTGAAACAATTTTGGAATCTATCCTGAGTAAGTGTAGAGCACGTATACAATACCTGTATAGACAGGTGGGATGCTTGCCCGCGGAAACCAAAAAGACCATCTGCCAAGCGCTTGTTCAATGTCATTTTGACTATTCTGTGTCATCCTGGTACTCTGCATCATCTAAATCAGCACAGCACAAACTTCAGGTCACTCAAAATAAAATGGTTAGGTTCATGCTGAACCTAGGACCCAGATCACATGTTGGCCAGGAACAACTTCAGTCACTAGGTATGCTCAATGTCTCTGATAGGGCCAAACAAATCAGGCTCACTAATGCCTTCAACATTTTCTATGACAGAGCTCCAGAGTATCTAAAGAATGATTTTATTAAAGCAAATGAGAGGAGTGGACATAATACAAGAAACAGGATGTTTAATTTTAAGGTCCCGAGAATCCAAGGACAGGGTAAGCAAACATTCTTCTTCACCGCCATCAAAGACTGGAACGACCTACCCCAGTCAGTCCGTGAAAAGAGAACACTGTATTCCTTCAGACGTAGCCTGAAGGAACACCTGAACCGGACAGCTGCGAGAAGGGAGCACCAAGCTTATGTCTACTACTAAATGCGACATAAGAGATAGACAAACCAAACTGAAATGATTACTGATTACGGATTACTGATATTTACTATAGGATGTAAGGTATCTTAAAATAACCCCCTAGAAATACTTTCTCTAAAGTATCTATTTCTTTATCCTCCCCTTTTACCCCCGCTAACCTAATCCCACAAGGACCCCAATGGAAATACGCCTAACGGCCTTATTGGGCTATCCTTAGTTGGAATTATGCAAGGCTGGTACATGTCATATTTGTAACATACTATGTGGTACCAACTCTGTAAATTGCTAACTGAATAAATATTATTATTATTATTATTATTATTATTATTATGTTCTGGTTGCATGTTGAGCTACTTAGGTCGCCGATATCTGTGGTAGTGATGGTACCGTTGAGGGTAGTGTTGTGTTAGTAGGGTCGTGACGCTGAGGTGATGACTGGCTGGTGGCCTGGCTTGTGTGTGTGAGCGAGAGGGGAGGTTCTGGTGCCAGTTTGTTATAATGAACTTTTCTGCTAGGGACTGTTGAAATGTCGGTGTCTGCCTTACTTGAATTGTGGTGAGGTTTCTTCAACGTTGAGCCGGGGCCTGGGTTTGTCTCTATATCTCCACCGCTTATTAGAGTGTAGCACAATAAGTGTTGTAGCGAGGTTGTGCCAGAATGTTTGCTAAGACGCTGCAGTTTCCCAATATATCTAGCTACCCCGGCAGGAATGGTGACAGAAATTTAATTTGTGTGTGATTTCTGTGTGACGAGTTCCCTCAATACTTGCTTAGTGTTGACCTGGTACACTACCGGTCCCCTCTGCACCTGTATATCAGCACAGCCCCTCTGGATGTTGAGAAGGATGATACACAGGGAGAGAGCTATGATCACCCCCTTCAATCCTCCCGCCATCTTATTGATGGCCGAGAGAGTGAATCTATGTCGTGCTCCCTCCCACCACTCCTGTCACAAAAACATGCCTGTCACAGCTACCGAGTTAATGAAATCTTAACACCTTACGAACGGCCTAGGCGGTAACTTCTACTACCTGCCAAGCGGGGGGTTTTACCCTAAACAAGCTTATTTCCATGCTCTTTTTCATGCATAAACAAGAGTCAGAGCGTAATACAATTATGTATCCCTGAAAGGGCGATAATTGAGCTTTCCAATGACACCAGAACCATCCTTCTACGACCACGCGTTCTTTTGCAACGATCGTGCAAGGCGAAGGCAAAATCCCTAAAATACGGTAATTTCCTTATATAATTCCCTGTGTAGTGAGGTAGTGAGTAACGATGAGTGTGGAGGGGGGCCTCAGTTGTCGCGCGGGAGCCGTGCCGACCGGTCAGAGGGAACCTATGCTCCTCCCACCGCTTGGCTCTCTCTCAGAGCACATTACGTGCTCAAAATTGCATGCGACTATAGCCGGGCCCCGCTCTTTAGGTTGGGGTTCTCTTGTCTGACTATAGCCGGGTGCCGCCAAAGATGGGTTAAACATCCCATCCCAATTTGTTTGACTTGCTATATTACTATTTTCTATGAGAGATGCTATAGAATGGAGAAAGTTGGCTGTGTGTCTGTGTGTGTGTGTTCGTAGTATATTCCCACGCTGAAGCAGAAATGAGTCAACTTTAATGGTAATCATATTTACAAACAAGGTTTACAAATGCAGACTATGCTGTAAATGAAGGTTACTACAGTTTACAGGTACATCATAACATTTTAAAGGGGACAGTGGTTATTTTGGAGAGTTCTATTTATTTCTATGTTCATTTATTGTTTAGTTTCCTTCCTAGACCTCCATCAAACTTAAAAAAACATCCATTACATCCCCCCCTCAAGATTAATTTGTAAATTTTTCGGTAGAAAAGTGTCATGGCCGAAGGCCGGTTCCTCCCAAATTACAGGCTCCCTATCGCTCGCCAGGAATTAAAAGACATCTAAAAGGGACTAAAGGTCTTAATATTGACGACGAATTGGGACGAAAGGTCTTAAAATAGACAAACTAATGAGGGAACATCTTAAAATCTCAGAACTAATGGGAATAAGCATAAGGAATAAAAAAATGGACCATCTCCCCTTTAATGAATTTCACAATGTGGTAATCTAAGACTATCCACATTTGAGTTATATAGAATGTCAGTCTATACCCTGTTCATTATTGGTAGGCCAAAAATTCTAACTCCTAACTTATGTATCTCAAAAACCACTAAAGTAATCGAGGTAATATATCTACCATTTGGGAAAAGTCAGCCAGCGAAGAGGTGAGGTAACTTACAGCCCATTTGCTCCAGTCTCGTTTTGAGTTACAGGAGTTGGGAGTGATGATTTGTGGCCTATTTATATTAAATAGACCATAGTACTAAATGATAAGAAACTCCACCATGCAACTAAAATGCCTGTAAAACACACCAAATATAACAGCAACAATAACAAGAACATCGATAATAACCAAACTGAGATAACTATAGAGAACCGTCTTGTTTCAAAAGTACTGTTGGATGCCATAGTCTCTGGCCCGCTCATAAAAATTCGTAGGGGTCTATGTTTTTCTTTATGCAATTATAACTATACTGCACATTGTTACGCTGGCCAGCTTGCCAGAATGTGCTCGTACTCGCTAGCGCTCGCCAGGGCAGTGAAATGGGCTATAATAATCGTAGAACGATGTTCTTTCTTTATTAGTATTCATGTTGTCACAGACAGATCAGTGGTAGTCTTTATTCTTGTCTGTGACACTTGGAAGTATTTTATATCAGTGATAGAGTATAAGATGTGTAGTGTGAAGTTAAGGAGAGAGAGAACGAAGGAGGCAGCGAGGTTGTATTATGTGCGTGTGTATGTACTTGTGCCTTCCTCGCTCGGGCGGGGGTTCCCACGCTCTTGATTGGCCGGCGGGCCTGGCTGCATCATAGGACGCTTGCTCTTCATGACGTAGTGGTCTGTGATTGGGTGCCGCTGTCCTAGTGTTGGTGCTGGGGGGCTCCTGCCCACGTGTCTCCTTAGAGCTTGGCATGGTGTGCTTGGTCCTAGACGTCCCTTGCAATCTGTCCCCAATCTAACCCCCTGTACTACTGTTTCTCTCTCTGAACTTCTTCTTTCCATTACTTTTCATCTTTATTCAATTACTTATCCCTTTTGGTTCTGCATACGACTTCCATAGTCGGCCAGTCGTATTACCAGCACCAGTTCTCACATATATGTTTTGCACTAGCTTTAGGGATTATTAGTCATAGTCACATGGAGTCATATTATCATTGGGTGCTTCTAATTATTGAGTTGTTCTTTGTTACTATTTAATGCTAGACAGTGAAAGGTATCTTTGGTCGTTGTCTGAGTTATGTATATGGCAAGTCAGAGCCTGTACGACTTCGACGGAGTTAGGTAGCCTGTAACCTTTGTGCATATTTTTCCTTTGCGAGTGTAGCAGTATACAAGCGAAGGGCTTTTGCCTACTCTTGCTCGTATGCTCGCTACCTCTTTGTGTTGACCTTTGTGGAGCGCCAGGGCAAGACCAGATATTTGAGGTCTGGACTTACCAAGAGAGCCTCCTAGTCACCTAACTTAACATAAGGGAAATCTGTTCAAGGGGAGACAGTAGGCTACGAGCATACTTGCGCTCTCCCTAGCCTCCTGGTATCTTTTATGCCGCTGCTAGACTTTATTAGTAATAAAGACAGCATTGTGTTTATTCATGTATTATTTTAGCCTTGGTTGATGCACAACCCAGTATGGCTGTTACTTTGGCTAAGGAAGTACTGTTTTGAGTGGCTATTATTAGTGCTGTCAGATTTGTTGCACTCCCTTGTTTTATATATATGTATCCTACTTATTGGTGTATTAAGATACACTCTTTGGTGTCCTGCCCCTGCATTATTTCGGTTCTATATAAACGAGCATCTTAGAGCATCAGACGTGTTCAAAAGATTCCATGTCTGTTTGCTGTAGGACTAGACTTCCAGTGTTTTCATAGAGCATTAAAGAGTTTAGTGTTGAGTACAGACTCACACTAAAGTTAACGTAAGCATTTACTTCTTTATTAAATCTTGTTATAGTTTATTTAAGCATTGTTATTACTTGAGAGCATTTTATTTTGTGAGTAGGCTTTGCCGTCTCCGGAAAGCCTTTGTAGAAGTGCACTAAAACCCAGTTAATTGATACCCCGTTATTCAGTAGATTAACTCTGGAGGGTTTTAAGTGTTTTGTTCACCGGCGTAATAGTTAGAGGGTTTGGAATTAGCGTACCGTTGTTGCAGATATAGCCTATCATCTAGTCCATTATTAACCCGGGAACTGCGGGAAGACTCTTAAGAGTTCCCCCGGAGGACTGCGGGAAGAATCTTAAGAATAAGGCTATTAAAAAATCCATTTAAAACACCCCCCAATTTTTTTTTTTTTTTTTTTTTTGTATTGCCCCTGGGCCATGCCAAATATCACTCCTCCACCTACCCTCCTTCCCCACTTTCCTCACCTCCTTCAGTTATCACCTATTTTCCTTGTTATTCCCTTATTCTGTGGTATATTTTTGTGCTAACATTAGCGAGTTGCAAGCAGGGCATAGTCATCACTGTTAGCAAGCGAGTACAAGAGAGAATGTATTGATCGACAGTCTCTCTCCAGACGTGGGGAAAAGTTGTGGGGAGGGAGGTTGCCTCAGCCATACATTATGTAACTCCCGGCCTGTATCACCGATTTTGACCATCCAAACGCTGTTTCCACTTGTTTTATTGTTGCAACTGGTTAATACCTTTATAATCAACCTATAATAGGCGCATATGGATAAGTATTAATGCTATTTATGGTAAAATAACGATGTTAGTGATGGGAAGAGCTCAAATACGTCAGCACAGGAGTGTGGTGTCTCATGCGCACTTCATAGGTTAAGTGCCCTTGTTTATTTCGTAGTGCCGGTCGTAACAAATGGCGACCTTGGCCAGTTAACAAATGGCGACCTTAGACCAGTATATAGTGAACTGAATATTGCAGTTTTTTTTTTTGGAGAAATCTTATTGCCATTTAGGGTTGAATCTATTTCTCGCAGTGTTGGCAGTGGACATTGTTTTGAGGATATATAGAACTTGTTGTAGTTTATTGGTGACCTAGTATTGCACTCAAGAACATCTTCGAATATTTTTTGTGAATAAAGCTACGTGAGAGTTTGGCTACTTTTCTCTTGACTTGGGATTTTTTTTTTTGACTCCATCATATTCCTGGGCGGGTCTGAGTATAGTGAGGGCACAGTGCGAGAGACAGGCGAGGAGGTGGAGAAGGTGGAGTTGTCTAACGGCGTTCGGGTGGTGAACAATGAGGAGGATGCTTGGATTTTTTTGGAGGAGCCTGTGACGGCGGACCGGGTGTCGGGACTGGACCGGTACGGACTGCAGTGTGTAGCCACGGTCTTAGGGTTTTCTGGTACTAGCGGTTTGTCAAGAGGTCAGCTGGTTACCCGTGTGTTGGGTTGTGTGCAGGGGGGTTCGGGTGGAGCGGGAGATGGGGCACCTTCGTCCCAGCAACCATTCCACTCAACTCCTATCATGGAAATTCCCGGCGCGACCGAAGCCGCTCCAAGGACCATGGAGAAACCAAAATCCTCAAAGTCAAAGACCATCTGGACATGAGAGGCACTCAATTCCTGGCAGCAGCATCCACGAACCAAGACCACCCACTAAACTACATGGCAACACACCCACAGACACCAAGAAATATCAAAACAACACCCAGCACACGGTATCACACACAATTATTGTCCTCTCTCCCTCCCTGCCCACCCCGAACCAACTTCCAGAAGCACATCCATACTCATATCTCTCACCGATCCATCCACTCACTCACAGACAACACGCAGCTGCATGCACGACCTCCCGAAATCCATCCTTCCGAATCCTCCCTTCCTCGCGAGGACAGAGTCCACCTGGCCAGGCTGAGATGCGGACACCATCCAGCTCTCCTGAGCTATCAGAAGAGACTGGATGACTCCGTTGTCGACACCTGCCCGGGATGTAACACAGCACCCCATACCATTAAACACATCATAGAAGACTGCATTTCACACAACCACTTACGCCAACAACACAATCTACACTCAATGAGAGCTCTGTGGGAAAGCCCAATCGTGGCCATGGCCCTTCTCAGGGACTCGGGGCTGTTCGGCCAGGCAGCTTAGGGAACAACAACAACTCCTATCATGGCCCCCCCTCGGGTTCCGGAGCCGAGTAAGTTCCCGCAGGCCGATGCCCGCTGGCGGTTGAGTAAGCCTCTAGGTGACTCAGTGGGTGGGTCCCCAGTAGTAGCACCCCCTCCTCAGGGTTTGTCTTCAGAGATGTTGTTTCAGCTCGAGCTCACCAAACTTCAGCAGCAGGAGCGACAGGTTAAGCATGAGGCGGAGCTCAGGCAGCAGCAGCAGAAGCATGAGTCTGAGCTCAAGTATAAATATCAGGCTGAGTCTGCAAGGTATTGCGCTGATATTGACCTAGAGAAAACTTGTGTAGAGGTGACGAGGAACCGGGTCGTCCAGGGGGGTCGACCCCATGACCAAGTCCCTGTTGCATCTACTAAAGTTGGTTCCAGTATTTGATGAGATAGGAGTTACAGAATTTTTTCTCCGGTTCGAGAAAAAGTGCCAGGAGCACCAATGGCCCGAGGAGAAGTGGGCAGCCCTTGTTTCGTCACGATTGATGGGGAAAGCACTCAAGGCGTATGATGCTTTGCCCCTAGATTCCTGCATGAATTATGAGGCGTTGAAAGAGGCTGTCCTGAGGGCGTATGAGTTGCAGCCAGAGACCTATAGGCTGAAATTTAGAGCGGTTCCCAAGAGAAAGGAGAGTACTTTCCAGGAACACGTTAGAGAGCTGTCAGATGCATTTGAGAATTGGTTAAGATCGGAGAAGGGAACTACTTTTGATGCAGTGAAGCAATTAGTGTTGTTAGAGCAATTTTTTAAGTGTACTGGCAGTGACTTGACTCTTAACCTGAAAGAAAATCAACCTAAAACTCTGCAGAAGGCGGCTGAGCTAGCTGACCTCAGGTTGTCATTAATTCGTGGGTGCGGGTTTGCACAGAGAGCTGAGGCAGGTAACCAGGGGCATACCACTCCACCCCCCCGAATTAAGGACACAACTAATTACCCATTTAAGAGTACTGGTGCCAATTTTGATCCCAAGTCGAATCCCTTCCCGTTAAAGAAAGGCCAGGGCCCTTCCTCACCTCAGAGGAGATCCAAGAGCAAAGTGGAATGTTTCAAGTGTCATGAGAAGGGGCATATTGCACGCTCATGTCCGAGCACACCGCCTACAGCAGTGGTGTCACTAATGAGCAACATCGGGGTGTCTTTGAGGTCTTCCGCGTTTGCCCGGGGTAATACGTCGGTTGCGAAGTCACAGTCGGTGCAGAAGCAGCAGGAGGGCTCGTCACCCGTCCGAGATGCTTTTTGTGGTCATAGGGGGCACGGCACTGTGAGGTGGGCTGGTGTGGAGCATAGGCTTGAGTTGTTGCGTGATACGGGCGCTTCCCAGACACTTGTTAAGAACTTCACTGGCAAGCCTATTAACGCGGCTCGGGTTGTGGTGGTTCAAGGCATCAATTCTACGCGGTCTTACCCGCTGGTCAGAGTGGAGCTTGAGGTGGACGGTGTGACACAGGAGTTGGATGTGGGTGTTGTGGAGAAATTGCCAGTTGAGGGGGTCGACCTCCTTCTCGGTAACGACTTTGCGGTGCTCACTTCCGAGGTTCCACCCTTAGTCGTTGCCGAGAGGGCGGCCGACACGAGTAGGGAGGGGCAAGAGGGGCTCGAGAGGTCTCAGTCCACTCAGGTGTTACAGCCTAGTACCCAGGCTCAGACTCACACTAAAGTTAACGTAAGCATATACTCCTTTATTAAATCTTATGATAGTTTATTTAAGCATTGTTATTACTTGAGAGCATTTTCGTAACGTAAGTACTCCTGTTGTGAGTTGGCTTTGCCGTCTCCGGAAAGCCTTTGTAGAAGTGCACTAAAACCCAGTTAATTGATACCCCGTTATCCAGTAGATTAACTCTGGAGGGTTTTAAGTGTTTTGTTCACCGGCGTAATAGTTAGAGGGTTTGGAATTAGCGTACCGTTGTTGCAGATATAGCCTATCATCTAGTCCATTATTAAGTGCCCTTGTTTATTTCGTAGTGCCGGTCGTAACAACATTTCTAAATAATTTTCTGTCATTTCTCCTATCGAAGTTTTAAGGGGACCAATTACATCTCTAGCTTTGCATTTATATAGTTGGTAAAAGCTTTAGGATTATTTTTTGAGTCATTGGCAACCTTTATTTCATAATTTCTTTTTTCTTTCCGAATATCCTTTTTTACCTGTCTTAATAGATTCTGATAGTAAGCAAGTAGGTGAATTTCGCCTTTCTTAATTTTTCTATATATTCCTCTCTTTTTTCCTAGAAGATCTAATAGTCTATTATTCATCCATTTGGGTTGGTTCTGTGTTGATCTAAATTTTCTTTTGGAGATATATTTATTTTGCGCATTGAATACTGACTTGATAAAATTATCGTATGTATCTACCAAGTTTGACGTCTCTTCCTGACTTAAGATGACAGGTGCCTGAGAAGGGATACACTTATTTGGACACCTGGATCGACTTAATTTTTTGACCATAGGGTCCGCTAATATGGCTCTTCTTAACCCACCATAATTGGCTTTTCTGAAGTCAGGTATTAATGTTGTATTCTCTCTGGTATTACCTTTCCATTGTATATTAAAATACACAGAATTGTGGTCACTATTTCCTAGGTGGTCCCCTATCTCTACATTTATTTATCATATGTTCATTGTTACTGAAAACTAAATCGAGAATATTATTACCTCTAGTCGGCGTATCTATGAATTGAAATAAAAAACTATCTTGTACTACCTCAATAAACTCCTCAGAATCAGTCGCCTATTTGATGCTGCCAATCTATATTCGGAAAATTAAAATCCCCCATAATGCACACATTGCTAAACCTCGATGCCATTTTAATTTCCTCCCATAATGACGTTCCGTCATTTCTACTCCTATTTGGTGGTCTATACATAACCCCAATAACTATGGTCTCACTACCTTAACCAACCACTTTTTTTAAGCTTCACCATCACTTCTAATTATAGTTTATATACAAATTTACTTTTAAACTTTATTCTTTCTTTTCAACTATTTTTTTGTAAGTGGACCTGTCGACGAGTGTTCTATGTCGTCGACGAGTGTTCCATCGTCGACGAGAGTTCTAGGTTCGCGCTTCGACGAGAATTCCAGTCGACGAGAGTTCCATAATTCGTCTGATTAACCTAGTCACTTGGTGAGCTAGGCGCCTAGATCCCGCTCTACCAGTTACATAATTTTATCTTTTCAATTATCTGGGTACGTTGATTCCCGGTCACCAAACCTAGACTTTTAGACGGTAGGGTAGGTAGATTCAAAACTCTTCATTATATAAACCTGTATAATAAGCTTCTTTATTAACTATGCAAAACTCATAAGAATGTTCACTCAATATTTAACTATCTTTTGATATTTCCTAGAAATATCTACTACTATTTCTAACTGAATAGCTTGCACTATACTTACAAAAGAAAAGCTATATCTTGGTAGTATTATACTTACAAAAGAAAAGCAGAGGCCTAGGCGGTAATTTATATGTACCGCCCAGCGGATTTTTTTTAACCCAAAATAGGGTTGTTTACGTGATCATTTTCATGCCTAAATAAGACCCAGAACGTAAAACAAGTATCTATCCCTGAAAGGGCATAAACAGAGCTTTCCAATGACACCCCAACCATCCTTGTACGACCACTGGTTCTCTTGCAATGATCGCGCAACACGAGTGCAAAAACCATGTAATTAGGTACTTTCCCTACATAATTCCCTGTGTAGCGAGTGCGAGAGGGTGGGGGAGGGTGGGATTCATGTCCGTAGGTCCGCCGCGGTGGTCTGGAGCAGTCATACGCTTGCTACGCTCCTCCCACCACTCATCTCGCTCTCTCAGCAACATTACGTGGTGAAAATGGCACACAACATAAGTTGTGAACCGCCACTTAGTCCATATTTATTTCACACAACATAAGTTGCGCGCCGCCAAAGAAGGATTAATTTTGGTTGGTCCTGTATGGTTCCTTTAACAACATTGGTTGGTCTACTGCTTTATCTCTTCACCATTTACCATCTCAAGTCCGGCCAGTACACCTGGTTGAGCTGCTCCGACCCATCTACCATCTGGTTCCTGTTCTGCACAGCTTGAGATATGGTATACAGGCAGGCAATGTGTCGGCTGGCGGCAGGGTACTTCAGGTGTATCTGTTGTTACGACTGACAGTAGAGGCTTCTAGTCCATGGACTAACACAGACAAGTAAATACTTATCACCTCCATAGACTCAACTCGTAACACAGCCTATCGCAACTGAACAGAGCTCATTTGCAACTTCCAGGCTCTCTGGGGACCAAAGATGCAGACAATCCCCCAACTGGTTCCGTTATACAAACAATGCAGAAACTGGAACCCCTAGTTGTGGTGAAAAGATATCTTGAGCCACACCTATCAACAAAATTCAGTACCGAATGGCAATACTGAGGAGGATCCTTCCTAAGCTGCACAAAGGAGAGAAAGCTCTGATTTAATCTAAGTTATTATTATTACGGTAAATAAATGCAAATGAATGCCATTTAAGGAATGACGTATAAAGCATAAATGACTTAATCACAAATGAAACAAACACTGACCAACCACCACACACCTAAGCTTGTCCTAATACTCGTTGAGGCGTCCTAAGCCGACTTCAACTCAACCGGTTTTTATAGTTGTACCAGTGCGAGTAGAGAAATACCCAGGTAGGCAATGCCGCCTACCTGTGCGCGCTGCAACACAACTATAAAACGCCACAATAGATTTGTCCAGACTATCGGGGTGCTTGGCCGAAGTAATCCACCCTGTAACTTAACAGACTATAGAAGTCCACCACCCGCTACTTCGGACAAAGCAACCCCCAATAGCCTGGACCCCTAGCTAAAATAATGCACATAGAAATAAACACAAACAGATACCTTAACTAGGCCAAGGTTGCGGCACAAAAAAAATAAAAAATAAAACAAAAAGATATGAACACAAACACAAGCCACACACAAGTCCGTTAGGCAAACAAAATAAAGAATAATTGCCATTGAATAAAATAAAGAAGAATAAACAAATGCCAATATGAAAGAATTGCGAGAGGGAGGTCTTGTTCCCTCGAATGTTAAATGCGGACTGATTGGTGTTCAGCTGGTATTCACTGACACCACCAGAGGGCCCTACCTGAACCAGCTTGGAAGATGGTTCCTTTTTGTACAATGTAACCAATGTAACGTAATGTACAATGTAGGGAGGACCACATAGGATTAAATAACTAAATACTTTTTTTTTTTTTTTTTGTTTTTTTTTTTTTTTTTATTATATTCCAACTTACTTCCTCTCGGGCATAGGCTGAGAGCCTTAACATTCACCGCTTTACAATGAACAGTGAAGCCCGTGAGGTCTTGTTCCAGTCTAGGGAGTGAGACATGTGAAGCACGTAGAGTACAACGAGCACCTGCCATCTTGCCTTCACATGAGGCACGGTGCTCACTCATGGCCCGAAACGAACCCATCTCTGAAGCCACCTCGTTCCTGTGCTTCACTGTCTCACCCCCTACACTCGGACTCTCACACTTACACACACACAACGCCACCTGTTGAGCAGATAACTCACCAGGCATTGCACCCCTATAGCATATTTTGAATATAGGAATATTCATACAGTGCTATTTAATCAGGGAACAATGAGGGTATTTTATTGACGTTTCGGTGGGCTTGTGGTAATGCACTGATACCTGGTACAGCACAAATTCCATCCCAATAATATCTTCCCATTGATACATCGGGATTTGAACCCGGGACCTTTGGATTACCAGGCCAGTGGCAAGACCACTCCACCACACCTCCCACTATGCAATGCATAACATATATATATATATATGCATTGTGTTAATGTATTATTAATAGTCCCCAATAAACTAATAAACAATACAAACATCTGCAGACGACAGCCTCTGAGAATGATCGATCTCTAATATGAAACAGGGTTGATCACTGCTTCACGCACTATTGAGATTACCGCGAGACGGCAAGATATATTCACCCTGTGAATATAATATTATGACCAATGCAACATAGTAATTTATAGGCTATTTAGACTATTTAAAAACTATATAAAGCTTTCCATGATGGAAGATAGTCACACCCTCACCGTGGGGGTGGGGGGGGGGGGGGGGGGAATTTTCAAGGCAATGAACATTTCGCAACATAACCCAATCCCACTATAGCCAATATACATACATAATTAGCACATAGTTTTAGTTTTTTTTAGTTTTGATACTATATATATTTTCTTGTAAAGTTTACTAATGGGCTTACAAGTAACTTATAATTATAACATTCATCTCATCACCACCCCAATACATCCCAGTCGGCCACACAAGAAATCAATGCATGCTATGGTAGGCTACCCTGCTCGGCCCTTGACTTGCGCAATGGCTGGCGAACACGGCCGTCACGATCACACCCCATGACCCCGTGACAAGCAATCCGCTAGGACATTATCCACTCCCTTGATATGCTTAATTGTAAGGGAATATTCCTGTAGCATAAGGCTCCACCGAGTCAATCGCTGATTCTTGTTCCTAAACCGACTGAGAAATTGTAAAGGGTGATGATCAGAATAAATATCAATATTGGGACCGAAGGAAGGCAAATACACTGACAAATGTTCCAGAGCCAAAATCAAAGACAGCAACTCCTTCTCAATCACAGAATAATTGAGTTGGGCCTTATTAAATTTCTTTGAAAAATATGAGACCGGATGTTCAACACCATCCTTTGAGTCTTGAAGCAATACAGCCTCAGCGCCGACGTCGCTCGCATCAACAGCTAATTTGAAAGGCTTGGAAAAGTCTGGTGCACGCAATATTGGATGACAGCAAAGGAGTGCTTTCACATCCTTGAATGCTAGCTCACATTTATCAGTCCAACAAAATTTTACCTCCTTCTTGAGATCAGTGAGTGGGGCCAGTACAGTTGAATAATTGTTTATGAAACGGCGATAGTACCCTATCATACCGAGAAAGCGTTGCACTCCCCGCTTATTCTTGGGCACCTCGAAAGCTCTTATCGCCTCAACTTTGGCGTTCGGGGGAGCAACTCTACCCTGCCCCACGATGTAACCGAGGTACTGCACTTGTGCCTTGACGAATTCACATTTGTCCAAATTCACCACTAGACCCGTCTCACCGAGTCGTCGAAATAGAGTAGTGACATTATTCAGGTGGGCTTCCCAGGTGTCATCATACACCACCACATCGTCTATATAGACTGTGCAATTTGGCACCCCATCCTCAACCTGATCCATCAGACGCTGAAAAGTGGCTGGGGCGTTCTTCAGTCCATATGGCATTACTTTACACTGGTACACACCACCTGCCACAATAAAACTGGCAATTTGCTGTGTGCGAGGTCTCAAGGGGACCTGCCAATAGCCCTTCTGTAGGTCCACCATAGTGATGTACTGGGCAGCCCCTATAGAGTCAACGGAATTATCTACCCGAGGGAGAGGGTAAGAGTCAGTGCGGAAGAGGTCGATCACGCGCCTGAAGTCAATACAAAAACGCACTTTGCCACCCGGCTTAGGTTGCAGGGTGACAGGAGATGCCCACTCACTCCACACACGCTCAATCAAACCCTTCTCCAACATATAATCTAGTTCGGCTTGAAGGGTTTGAGCTCGGGCAGGATTCAGACGATAGGGAGCCAGCTTTATCAGTTTATTATCCTCCACATCAATGTCGTGGACCTCCCAAGTGGTCAGCCCAGGCGAATCCCTAAACACCAAAGGATACTGTGACAACCGACTAAACAAAGCCTGGCTATGGGGCTCGTCGAGATGCTCCAGCTTAGCCCACAAAGCCTCTGAATTGTTCTTACACCAGGCCCCAGCCGACACTGCATCGGGAAAATTCCCATGAAATATATCTCCCTCCTCCTCCTCCTTCGTGTCTAATACAGCCAGGACCTGCACTCCAACACCCTGAGACTTGCTGACTGCAACTCTAACGTTCCATTTCCCCATCCACTGCTCCTTTGAATGTGCCTGTCCAGCCCACGAATCGGCAAGCTTGGGGGTCATCTGCAACATTGGCGATGCTTGACGCGCACACTGCCTGCGCAGAGCCAGTGTTAGCTACATCCCCAGAACCATGGTATAATGACAATAAGCATGCATCAGAACCAGGGGGAGACACAGTCGGGGGACGATAATAGGGTTTTAACATGTTGACATGACATAACTGGTGTGCTTTCTTGCAGTCAGGGGTAGCTACAAGGTAATCCAGGTCTCCCACTTTTTTTATTATCTTGTAGGGCCCACTTAACTTCGCTCTCAATGGCTGACAAACCAAAGGGAGGAGCACAAGCACCTCCTCACCCGGAGCAAACTCCCTCAACTTAGCTTTCTGGTCATACCGTGCCTTCATTTTACGCTGCGCCCCAACAAGATTAACCTGCGCAAATTGGAGAACCGTGACCAACCGTTCCCGGGTCTTCATAACAAAGTCCAACAACCCAACCTCTGGGACTTGCACATCTCCTTCCCATGCCTCCCTCACCACCGCCAGAGGACCTTGAACCCTATGCCCAAACACCAACTCATTAGGCGAAGACCCTAGGAATTCCGAGGGGACCTCCCGGATGGCAAAAAGGACTAAGGGAATTGTCTGGTCCCAATCACGGTCATGGTCGAAGCAGAACTTGCGCAGTGCCGATTTGAGAGTTTGATGGGCTCTCTCAAGTGCTCCCTGAGTCTGCGGATGATAGGCAGAAGATAGTATCTGCTCGACCCCAAGTTCCTGCAACAATTGTTTGAACATGTTAGAGGTGAAATTTGACCCACGGTAAGACTGGATCTCTTTGGGGAGTCCAAAACGGGTGAAAAAATCTAGCAATTTAAGACTGATTACTTTAGTATGTGAGCTAGGCACTGGAATAGCCTCTGGATACCTAGTTGCAACATCCAGAATGGTCAACAAGTAATGGTTTCCGGCCGAGGTGCGGGGCAAGGGTCCCACCATATCAATGATGACACATTGAAAAGGGATACCTACAGCGGGTATAGGCTGTAAAGGGGCAACAGGAATGCTCTGGTTAGGTTTCCCCACCAGCTGACAAACATGACACGACTGTAGGAAGTCTGCTACCACGGCAGACATTCGTGGCCACCAAAAATACTGAGACAGACTGTCAAGCGTTTTCCTGACTCCAAAGTGGCCTGCTAGAGGAGCTGCATGGGCCAGGTGTATCAGCTCTTGTCGAAACATCTGCGGCACCACCAGCTGGTCAAACAACTCCTCTCCACCCCTACATCCAGAACCCCCACGTCTGAACGACAACCCTTCACGTATAAAAATTTCCCCTGCACCATCAGGACGGCTACACACCTTGCCCACCTGGCCAAAGAGAGGTACCAACTCCTCATCTGCCTGCTGGCACCGCATTAATTCAGCTGGAGCCACCGCCGCCAACCCATCATGCGACATATAATGGGGCAAGGTTGGTGGCGAAACGATAACTGTGCCACCCGTAGGGCCCCCATTATCGTCTTCCTCACCACCTCTGGCACCAGAGTCTACTAAAGGATCTAAGTCAACAAGCATCCCAGTATCACACAAATCACTCTGGGCACCAACACAGTTCGTGGGAGATATTGGTAGTGCGCCCTCTAGGCTGTCCACTCCCTCCTCTGAACTATCTATCACGTCATCTACTCTGTCTTCCTCCTCAAAAAATTCATCCTGACTCGCGACCTTGGCCATTGACCACGTTACAGCACATACAGGATAAATCTCAGAGTCGTGGTCCTCGGGATCATCAGGCAGAATAACACTGGAGACATACACTAGTCCAGTTTCTTAGGTATTTTCGTTCAAATTTTTTGGAGATTTACTAAACTATACATTTTTGGAAACGTTAGGATGTACTGAACACAAAAACCAATGTTGCCATTTTATTCAAAATCTCTAAGGCGGCCATATTGGAATTTCAAAATGGCGACTGTTTGAAAACTAAATTTACCAATATCTCCGCATCTAAGCCGCGTAGTGTATTGCTTTTAGTGGCTAAACATACATTTTAAGGGATGAGAAATCCAGAGAAATTAACTACATTCACTTAAGTTTAACATTAACAAAGATTTTTAAAGAAAAATACAAATTTTAATGATAAAACTGTAAATATAAAATGAAAATATATTTCTTCTCTAGATCAACTTATAATAAGGATATGGAAACACCTGTCAAACATAATACATATAACATTTACTGCATCCACAGTTTGCTTTTGCCTATTTCGCCATAAAATCAGGCATCACTCTCAGCACGCAAATATGATATTTCTTCCCTAGATCTACATATAATTAAGATATTGAAACACCCGTCAAACATACTATATATAACATATTACTTTGCGCACACTTTGCAACTGCCACTTTCATAATGAAATCAGTCATAACCATGATATCAGTCCTCACTCTCGCTATCAGTATCATCTGAATCAACGTTTTCATAAACCGAGTCCTCGTCGTTTTCACACTGTGTGGTGCACAGGCAAAGGTCAGTGCACTGCAAGTTCTTTGACCTGCAGGAACATCTTTGCGAGGAACAGTCTCCCTTGCACTGGCATCTCACCATCTCTGTAATGGCTTTGGGTGCTCGGGTCTTAACTCGTATGCCTGTAGTACTCATCTTTTGAAACGCTCATAGTCGGCCAGTTCCTCCGCCGTGAGTCTGTCATATGCCTTTAGGCCCTTGCCATTTAATACGCTGGCTGCTAGTGTGACCCACCGGCCCTGATCCCACCCAGACTCGTGCGCCTTTTATTCGAAGCGAAGGAACCACTCCGATACCTTCACTTCGTCAAAAGCGGGCATAAGCTTGAGGCTGCGGACCAGACATGTCTCCACCGACTCAACCCGACCATTTCCACCCCGTGCACCTCCCACCTCCCGCTGATACTGCCAGCGCTCTCTCTCCAACTGTGCTTCTGTCACCCTCTGTGCTTCTCTCTCCCTCTGTCTTTCCTCATGCTGCCAGCGCTCTCTTTCTAACTGTGCTTCTCTCTCCCTCTGTTCTCTTTCTCTCTCCCTCTCTTCGGCCTGATGCCTCATTCTCTCTCTCTCCAACTCTATCTCCAGCATGCACACAGAAATATAAAGATTAACAACAGAAGGGGGGTTAGAAGGTACTGTCGGGCGAATTATCTGGGTGGGTGAGCTGGGGTAAACCTAGGACGGTGGGCACTTCCGGGCAAAAAGCGAAGTGGGGAACGATAAGTCAATTCTGATGTTGTTGTTGCTGGTGTTGATACTGGTGTAGAGTGTGTGAGGACATGGGTCACTTGAGTGGGGAACCGTCCCGCGAGTGTGACAACGGCAGCAGGCAAGCCCGGGGTCCCCAAACCAGGCGCGCGCGCGGGCTAGTCCTCGGACAACCGGCTCATGCTGCTTGGGGGACTTATGATGCCTGCTATGTTGGACACACTCATGGGCGGCGATGACCGGTCACCCCGCCCCCCTTTTGGGACATCACCCACTCAACCACCAATGGGTATTTATCAAGGAAACCGGCCACAAATTTTCCTGGAAATTTGGAAGTCACCCATCGAATGAACATAACCTATACTTCATATTAATATATGTTTTAACCGTCGGTAAAACCTATTTAAAAAGCGGTAACAACATGTCTTCCTACCTTTAAAATGTTGTCAAGACCCTCCTATAGACGGCGCGGGTTTGTTTCAGCCATTTTTATGTGGCCTCGGGAGCTCTTTTTCCCAACCTGTGTGTGCTTTCACGCCATCTGCCAACCTTCTTGGTAAGTAATAAGTCTTAAAATTCCGAACTTCTGCGCATCACGTCACAATACGTCAGCATACCCCTTCAACTTTGATTGGTGTTTCTGCCATTACGTCATCATTTCACCAAGGGAGCCAATCCCTTTGCTCCTTTGAGTTTTACAGGTACCCAATGACAGCCAAGCACCTGCAAGCAAAGAAATATCTCGGTTGCACGAAGTCAGCCAAGTGTATCGGGTGCTCTCCTCTTCCCCATAGTATAATCATTGACATCACGAGGAACGATCAGGCTGCATTGAAAATATTCACAGACCACGGTTTATTACCTACTTCAGTGACCTGTCCTAATTGTAATCACCCTTGTAACTTTCGTGAGGATAAGGACGTGTGGCGTTGTACCCAGTATTACTACCTTCACAAGACCACAAAGCGCCGCTATTGTGGGTTCGTTACGTCACATAGGAAGGGTACATTTCTTTGTAATGCCAAGCTCAAACCCTGGCAAATAATTATATTTATCAATTTGTGGCTTAATAAGAACTTTGCGCATTGGGAGGCTATATTAAATTTGGATATTTCGCTCGCCACTAGTGTTGACTGGCGCAGTTTCTGTTCGGAAGTGACAATTTCGTGGTTTGACGATCAAGAACCTATTGGTGGCCAGAATATCATTGTTGAAATAGATGAAACATTCATTGTCAAGGCTAAATTTCATGTGGGGAGGGGATTTAGAAACACGCAATATTGGTTGTTTGGGGGAATTGAACGCGAGTCAAAAAAGAGGTTTGTGGTCCCTCTTATCTCTGACGACGCCGAGCCAATACCCAGGGATCGTGCAAATTTATTTCAGCTCATTTACAAGTTTATTCTCCCTGGATCAACAATATACTCAGACTGCTGGAAGGCTTATAAAACCATTGACGAGCAGGGATATCAGCACGCCACAGTGAATCACAGCCTCAACTTTCTCGACCCAGACAATCCACATATTTATACTCAGACTGTGGAAAGGCTTTGGCGGGATGTCAAGGAATACATCAGGAGGCCAGGCATCCGTCCACAGTTTATGAAGCAATATCTCGGCCGCTACCTATTTCTGACGTCTTTCAGCCGGAGGAGGGCTTTTCATCAATTTCTTATACAAGCCGCAAAGTTATACCCTCCCCAGTCTGACAAGCCTCCACCTCACCCTCTACCACCAGACCCAGAACTTGACGTTATCGACTCTGACGACCCTGACACTGGTGTACCAAGTGCGGACTTCGACACACCGCACCCCAGTACCTCCGCAGCATCAACCTCTTCTCCACCCACTACGCGTGTAGTTCGACCTGCAAGAGATCGACGTGGCAGACCTCGACGCAGTCGACGTAGACGTATTTCTGCCCACTCTGACCCACCGCAGCCTACTCCATCCACATCTTCTCAATAAGGTACGCAAGTACGATAGCTTAATTAGGTTACATTTTTTGGTTACTTTGTTGTTTAGTTACGTTAGGTTAGGTTAGCTTAGGTTGTTAGGTTAGGTTAGGTTAGGTTACATTAAGTTAGGTTAAGTTAGGTTAGGTTAACTTTCCCGAAATATTGGCTCTGGTTTTGCACATTTCGGGTTTTAAGGAGTTTAAAGAACATGAAACCCCGAGCCAACTTTCCAAATTCAATTACTTACTTTTTTTCTTTTGCAAAATGCAAAAACCCGAGCCAACTTTCGCCAAAACTTGGCTCGGGTTTTTCCATTTTAAGGGTTTTTTAAATTTTAAATATTTTAAATACAGAGTTCTTCCAATATTACCCCTTATTTTCGCCTTTTACCCCTCAATTTCACTTTCGACATTCAATTACTGCCTTTTTTTCTTTTGCAAAATGGAAAAACCCGAGCCAACTTTCGCCAAAACTTGGCTCGGATTTTTCAATTTTTGTTTTTTTTAAATTTTCAATATTTTAAATCAATATTTTCTTCCAATATTACCCCTTATTTTCGTCTTTTACCCCTCAATTTCCCTGGACTTCATAGCCCTCCCCACTATCGGGGGCCGTATCTTAAAATTGTTGGATAATGGGGAAAACGTTTTTTCCGAAAGTTGAAACATATATTAATATGATGTATAGGTTATGTTCATTCGATGGGTTACTTCAAAATTTCCAGGAAAATTTGTGGCCGGTTTCCTTGATATTTACCCACCAATGCCTCACAACTCCGACCAGTCAACAGAGCTGCCACCATCAATAGTTCATCTCGTCCCCGGCGAGTAATCTCCGACCAATCAGGCTGGGCGAGGAGGAATGCCCTAGCATCTGACTCGGACAAGAGATGCAAGGGAACACTACTCGCCATGGTTGAGTAGTCATATCAAAGCAATAGTAGAAACACAAGGACTGTGTGGGCACCGTTCAAAAAAGAAAAAAATTGCAGAAAATGAAAACAAATTAGAATGGTGGTTGATTTATATATACAAATAAAATATTCAGCTTAAAAAGGATCCTGGCGAGGTCGCCACTGTTACGACTGACAGTAGAGGCTTCTAGTCCATGGACTAACACAGACAAGTTAATACTTAGCACCTCCGTAGACTCAACTCGTAACACAGCCTATCGCAACAGAACAGAGCTCATTTGCAACTTCCAGGCTCTCTGGGGACCAAAGGTGCAGACAATCCCCCAACTGGTTCCGTTATACAAACAATGCAGAAACTGGAACCTCTAGTTGTGGTGAAAAGATATCTTGAGCCACAACTATTCTCAAACACTCAGTACCTAATGGCAATACTGAGGAGGATCCTTTCTAAGCTGCACAAAAAGAGAAAGCTCTGATTTAATCTAAGTTAATATTATTACGGTGAATAAATGCAAATTAATACCATTTAAGGAATGACGTATAAAGCATAAATGACTTAATCACAAATGAAACAAACACTGATCAACCACCACACACCTAAGCTTGGCCTAATAATCGTTGAGGCGTCCTAAGCCGACTTCAACTCAACGGGTTTTTATAGTTGTGCCAGTGCGAGTAGAGAACTACCCAGGTAGGCAATGCCGCCTATCTGCGCGCGCTGCAACGCATCTATAAAACGCCACAATAGATTTGTCCAGACTATCGGGGTGCTTGGCCGAAGTAATCCACCCTGTAACTTAACAGACTATAGAAGTCCATCATCCGCTACTTCGGACAAAGCAACCCCCAATAGCCTGGACCCCTAGCTAAAATAATGCACATAGAAATAAACACAAACAGATACCTTAACTAGGCCAAGGTTGCGGCACAAAAAAAACCCCAATAAAACAAAAAGATATGAACACAAACACAAGACACACACAAGTCCGTTAGGCAAACAAAATATAAAATAATTGCCACTGAATAAAATAAAGAAGAATAAACAAATGCCAATATGAGAGAATTGCGAGAGGGAGGTCTTGTTCCCTCGAATGTTAAATGCGGACTGACTGGTGTTGAACTGGTATTCACTGACACCACCAGATGGCCCTACCTGAACCAGCTTGGAAGATGGTTCCTTTTTGTACAATGTAACCAATGTAACGTAATGTACAATGTAGGGAGGACCACATAGGATTAAATAACTAAATACAAAATGTATGCAATGCATAACATAATTATACTGTATATATGCATTGTGTTTATGTATTATTAATAGTCACCAATAAACTAATAAACAATTAAAACATCTGCAGACGACAGCCACTGAGAATGGAAACTCAAAGTGACCACGTCATTGAACGAAATAATAAGAATATAAAGCAGGCGATAATATACTGGGACAGACGATAATATACGGATAATTATCGATCTCTAATATGAAGCAGGGTTGATCACTGCTTCACGCACTATTGAGATTACTGCGAGACAGTATGATATATTTACCCTGTGAATATAATATTATGACCAATGCAACATAATAATGTATAGGCTATATAGACTATTTATAAACTATATAAAGCTTACGATGATGGAACATCGTCACACTGTGCCGAGAGTGAACGGTGTAGTGTGGCTTTGCTCTCCAGGGTAGGCCTGGTGTCTTTGAAATATACGCTCAGCCTCTTGCAGATTATTATCTCCATAATCTCTTCCCGGCAGTGTATTTATGATGTTTTTTAGTAGCTGACGGGAGTAAGGGTTGGCACCATTACATCAGAACGCTTTTTACAGGGATACATGATATGGTAATGGACAGAGGGTAAGTTATGAGCAGGGTGCTTGGGAGGTGGTGTGAGGTGGCTGGCTTGGTGCATTTAGGGAGGTATGCAATTGGCTGAGAGCTCCTGGGTGCCAGGGTAGTATCTCAGGTAGCTATTCTGGTGCAAATCTGGTCGACACACCTGAGTAAACCTTGCCTTTTGATATGTCAACAGGATTACTCCTTCAATAATAAT
The DNA here is from genome assembly GCA_032716605.1 of Paralithodes platypus. NCBI lineage: Eukaryota > Metazoa > Arthropoda > Malacostraca > Decapoda > Lithodidae > Paralithodes > Paralithodes platypus. The sequence continues at coordinate 26,632,254 of CM064531.1, read as the reverse complement.
CTCAATGTGCTGCCAGAATATAGGGGGCAACACACGAAGTCAGGTAACGGAGTCGCTTTATCGGATTCAAGGTGTCAAATGATAGCCGAGTCCGTTATTGTTAGCTTTCTATTCTTGTATATGTAAAGATATAATCATGGTTTATAGTTCACATTATGTCTTTTGAAGTTATAAAATGGCCAAAACAATGCTATTTTGTGATAATGTTCTCGTAATCTTTCTCATATACATTCAAGTCTTCAAACAAAATTGCTCCGGTTTGACACAATGCTGCACAAAAGACTTAGGTAGCCCATTTAGTACCGGTGACATCCTTTTCATTACATTCTGTCAACTATTAAACAATTATATTCAGCATAGGAAGGACGTCTAACAAAGGCTACAGACTTTAATCCTTTTTGATACCATATATCCTTCCCAAGCTTATACAGTACATATTATCGTCTAAATGTAGTTGACATCCAAAAAAAGCAGACGTCATCTGTACTAAAGAACTAAACCAATGCTACTTCTATTCAGGGTGTCAAACGAAAGCCAAGTCCTTTCTCTTCAGTTTTCATCATTGTACATGTAAAGGTTAAATTATGGTTTATAGTTAAATTATGTCTGTGGAAGTGATAAAATGGACATAATAATGCTAGTTCACATTAGTTTTCTTGTATTTCTCCTCATATTCATTCAAGTCTTCACAAAGAAAGTATCTGGTTTGATACCCTGCTTCTATTTTGACAGTGTTGACGATAAATGCTGAGGGAAAAATATCTAGTGTGATACTGGTTTTAGACGTGAAAAGATTTACAGTCACTCATAAAACATCTGTGGACCTTACCTATTTCTAATTATGGAAGTATATCTCTGCGGACGAATTTGTGAATATAATTGACTATGCATATCTTACAAAACTGTATATACTAGTTATTGAAGTTAAAGTGCCATTCAAAATCAGTCCAGGTAGTAGCAAGCATTTAAAAAAATATGCGCCTATTATAGGTTGATTATGAAGGTATTAACCTGTTACAACAATAAAACAAGTGGAAACAGCGTTTGGATGGTCAAAATCGGCGATACAGGCTGGGAGTTACATAATGTATGGCTGAGGCAACCTCCTTTCCTGCCACTTTTCCCCAAGTCTGGAGAGACACTGTCGATCGATACTCTCTGTCTCTCTCTTGCATTCGCTTGCTAACAGTGATGATAATGCCCTGCTTGCAACTCGCTAATGTTAGCACAAAAAAATATCACAGAATAAGGGAATAACAGGGAAAATAGGTGATAACTGAAGGAGGGGAGGAAAGTGGGGAAGGAGGGGAGGTAGAGGAGTGATATTTTGCATGGCCCAGGGGCAAAAAAAAAAAAAAAAAATAAAAAAAAAAAAATTTGTTTTTGTTTTCGGTGTTTTAAATTGATTTTTTGTTTCCCTGACTCTTAAGAGTCTTCCCGCAGTCCGCCGGGGGAACTCTTAAGAGTCTTTCCGCAGTTCCCGGGTTAACTGGCGGCGCCCGGCTATTGTCGAGTGAAATAAATGTGGCCTATGTGGCGGCGCCCGGCTATTGTCGAATGGCTAATTCCCGCCCTAATTTAAGTGGAAAGCAAAACCTGGCAGTCAGGCGGTGTACTACAAGGTCCCACACACACATCCCCACCGTGTGAGCGTGATTCAGTACCGCTCTAGCCGCCATGATGGAAAGAGAAGATTTGCCCGTGTCCGATTCGGTGGCCGCCATCCCTAGTACGTCGCGCCAGCCAAGCCGTGAGGCCCCGCTAACCGCCAAGGAGTTAGATCGGCTAATAAACTCTTCAGCAGTGTCTAACAGGTTATTGGATGAAACCTTGGAAGGGCTTGGTGATAGTGGGGGAAGTGAGGAGGAAGAAGAAATTGAGGATATGCCGATCATCGGTTTTCACAGCCGCCATATCTTGCGCCCCGCAAATGGTGAAGGTGGGAAGGAAGAGAGCGATGAATGTGTTCTAGACGATGAAGAAAGGTATGCAGATGCTGACGAGGAGCTTGGAGAACATACTAGTGTGGGTGTTGGTAAGTACAATGTACATTTATATTGTTTGAGAGATTGATTTAGCCTACAATAATTTTATTATTGGCGTAATGTCAGGGTGGACGGTACATTTCTTACGGGAATACAAGCAACGAAGATTGTGGTGTTGGTCTTCCTATACAAATGGGATATACAGTATATGTGCATGTGACTTTGAAATTGCCTGCAAGTTTGATTGCAAGCGATTGCAATCATTTTATTATTGGCGTATAGGCCTATGTCAGCGTATACGGTACATTTGTTACGGGAATACAAGCAACGAAGATTGTGGTGTTGGTCTTCCTATATTACATATATATATGTGCATGTGACTTTGAAATTGCTTGCAAGTTTGATTGCAAGCATTTTTACGCGTATATTTCAGGGGTTTAGGGTACATTTCTGACTCATCTGCCCTTGAAATTGCTTGCGAGTTTCCATTAATTTTATAGGCGTATATATCACGGTGTACAGTTGAATATATTCATTACGCATTTGCCCTTGAAATTGCTTGCGAGTTTCCATTCATTTTATAGGCATATATATCACGGTGTAGAGTAGAATACTTTCATTACGCATGTGCCCTTGAAATTGCTTGCGAGTTTCCATTCTTTTTATAGGCGTATATATCACGGTGTAGAGTAGAATTAATAATACAGTAATTATACTAGCAACGAAAGATTGAATATATTTTATATGATTGTGGGGACCATATGTATATATTATTGTTTCATATATGATATATTTGTGAAATTGACTTTCTCTCTCTCTCTCTCTCTTTCTCTTTCTCTTTCGTTCTTCCCATCTTTCTTTGTGTGACTCACTGTTTACCAGGCCACTCCTCAGACAACCCTTTTACCTCTTACCCCCGGGCAGTACCACGACCTTCTATATACAAGGCCTGTGCAATGGGCAGGTGACGTCACACTACGTCACACACTTAGGCCGATCTGACCAATACCAAGGCCACCTCAACCAGAGGTGGCCTTGGTATTGGTCAGGTCGGCCTAAGTGTGTGACGTAGTGCTGACGTCAGCCGCCCATCGCACAGGCCTTGTAGTACCCCCAAGTAGGATTATCTCTCTCTCTCTTTCTCCCTTCCTTTATTTATTCATTTCTTCGCGTGACTCACTGTTGATTGCAATCATTTTATAGGCGTATATATCACGGTGTACGGTGTACGGTAGATTTCATTCCTTACCCAGGTGACCATGAAATTCTTAGCACTCATTTCTTTCTCTCTTTATATATATATATATATATATATATATATATATATATATATATATATAGGAAGAGAGAGAGAGAAGAGTCCTAGCAATTTCAAGGTCACCTGCGTAAGGAATGAAATCTACTGTACACCGTGATATATACGCCTATAAAATTATTGCAATCAATATACACCAATATACAGTATATATATATATATATATATATATATATATATAAATATATATATATATAAATATATATATATATATACAGTATATACTGTATATTGATTGCAATCATTTTATAGGCGCATATATCACGGTGCACGGTAGATTTCATACCTTACGCAGGTGACCATGAAATTCTTAGCACTCTTCTCTCTCTTTCTCTCTCTCTATATATATATATATATATATTTTATATATATATATATATATATATATATACTGTATATTGGTGTATATTGATTGCAATCATTTTATAGGCGTATATATCACAGTGTACGGTAGATTTCATACCTTACGCAGGTGACCATGAAATTGCAAGGACTCTTCCTTTCTCTCTCTCTCTATCTCTCTCTCAAATAAATCATGTCTTAGTTGTAAAGTTTGAGTCTGCACATCCCTCATACGAAATACCATTCCCACAATTTTCATAGGCAACACCAGACCGGCCAAACGCCCAAGATCATTATCCCCACAGCCAGGCCCATGCAGGCAGCAATCCGCGTCAGAGCCTCCAGTGATGCCGCTTGAGCTCGCCAACATCTCGGGGGTAGCGCAGCTACCGATTACCCCCGCCCATGCACAACCAGGTCCGGCGACCTCTACACCAGCTGTAGATGCTCCTCCCACGTTGTCAACGCCACCCGGGATGCTGCGGACGAGGAGGACCAGGCGTCGGCTGGTGTTGTCCGAAAGCGATGCCGGCTCAAGCTCTCCCGATTCGCCTGAAGCCAGGATATCCCCGGCGCCGGCAAGCGACTCTGATGGCGGGCAGGCACAGCCACAGCAGGGACAGCCACAGCCACAGCAGGGACAGCCACAGCAGGGACAGCCACAGCCACAGCAGGGACCGCCACAGCAAGGTGCCCGGGGAAGGGCCCGAGGAAGGGCCCGAGGAGGTGCTCGGGGAGGTGCTCGGGGAGGTGTCCCAGGAGGTGCCCCAGGAGGGGTCGGGAGGGGCAGGAGGCCGGATGAGCCACCTGTCTTTCAGTGGGAGGACTGCCAGCCTTGGGATATGCCTGGGGTTCCACCCCAGTTTGATAAAACAATCAATGGCATCCAGCCTCGCTTTCCCTCCTCAGAGGATGATACCCCTTATCACTACTTCCGGGCATTCTTCGACGATGAATTGCTCGGGGACATGGTAAGGGAGACAAACCGGTATGGACGCCAGCACTCCGAAGAGATGAACTCGCCCCACATGCGGAGATGGACGCCCATCGATATCCCTGAGCTCCTTGTGTTTTTGGCCCTCACCATGCTAATGCCCCACATGAAGAAGCACAACATGCTGGATTATTGGCTCCTGCATGACATTATATCAACGCCAGTCTTCAATACCTACATGCCCAGGGACCAATATAGGCAAATTCTCAAGTGCTTGCACTTTCTGGATAACACTGCGCCACACGGAGCTGACAAGATTTGGAAAATACGGCCATTCCTGAACTCCCTCCTGAACAGGTTTCGCCGGTTTTTCAAACCTTTTCAGAATGTCGTGATCCACGAGTCCTTGATCCTCTTCCGTGGACGTCTCTCTTTCCGCCTGTACATTCCGTCGAAGCGTCACCGCTTCGAGATAAAGTTCTTTGTACTGTGTGACTGCGAGACAGGATACGTGCTGGACCTTATCATCTACACCGCTACTGATGTGGACATTCCAAACGACCCTCTGGGTCTTTCAGGGGCGGTTGTGAAGACACTGATGGAGCCGTATCTGGATGCCAACCGTATCCTGTTCAGCGACAATTTCTACACCTCTCCTCTCCTTGCCAGGTATCTCCTTACAAGGAGCACGGGAAGCTGTGGAACTGTCAGGTCAAACAGGAAACACTGGCCCAAGTTTCCTAATACACGGAAAGGAGACATCATCCGGAAGAAGAGCAGCAGTGAGAATATACTGGCTATTTGTTGGCATGACACAAAGCCAGTCAATGTCCTCTCCACCTACCACAAGTCCGCATTGCCTGATAGCGGGAAGAAGAGATACCAGCTGGACCCTGTCACCCGCAACAAGACTCTAGTAGCTATCTCCAAACCTGACGTTGTTATGGACTACAATGTAAGCATGCGGTTGGTGGACAAGAGTGATATGCAAATCACTGCTGTTGACTACCTCAGGAAGACCTGTAAGTGGTACAAGAAGGTCGTACTCCATCTTCTTGATGTCACTATCCTGAACGCGTACAACCTGTGGATGACGCGGACAGGAAGGAGGAGCTCTGTAAGGCTGTTCGCCAAGGATATCATCGACTCCATCCTCAGGAAGCACGGAACCACACATGCGCCAGCAGCTCCGAGGGGGATCGTGAATCTGCCTTACCGCCTTGAGTACCGGGACTACCTCGCGACCCACAAGATTGTGTATTGCCCCCGCACAGAATCACAAATCGCAGCCAACCGGAAGCACGGACTGAAACAGTGCCACGTCTGCAGACACACAACAAGGAGGGCCCAAGTCAGGAAGGAAACCTCATTCATTCATCTATTTCAAACTACCTCATGAATTCATGTCATTCAATCATTCATATGGTGGAATAGCACACTACCCAAACACAAGTGCATTCATCATCATCAGCAACATCACCCATTAGATCCATAAGTTTCGAATCTCATCTATCCATCTGGTTCTTGGTCCACCTCATACATCCATGTCATTCATTCATACATACATTCATACACTCGCTATAGGCAGTTCTGCCTTTTGTCTACCTCAATCACATTCATACACTCGCTATAGGCAGTTCTGCCTTTTGTCAACCTCAATCACATTCATACACTCGCTATAGGCAGTTCTGCCTTTTCCCTACCTCAATCACATAACTGCCTTTTACCTTCCTCAACCACATAACTGCCTTTTGCCTACCTCAATCACATCTGGATTACACCTCCTGGGAACACCACAAAACAAAATGAGTCGTCAACACTACCCCATAGGGTGATTTGGAAATGTGTTGAAATAATATTATATATAGAACAAACAAACAAATCCTGCAAAGCAAGCGAAACAGAGAGAGAGAGAGAGAATGCAGAAACTGAACTGAAGAAAGAGTGAAAAGATATAATAATACAGAAATATTACAAGCAAATAAAGAAAGAGGAATTAGAGAAAATAATAATGAGAATTACATATACGGATGAGGAAGAGAGAGAGAGAGAAAGAGAGAGAATACAGAAACTGAACTGAAGAAAGAGAGTGAAAAAGATATAATAATACAGAAATATTACAAGCAAATAAAAGAAATAGAGTGATTAGTTAGAGAAAATAATAATGAGAATTACATATATGGATGAGGAAGAGAGAGAGAAAGAGAGAGAATACAGAAACTGAACTGAAGAAAGAGTGAAAAAGATATAATAATACAGAAATATTACAAGCAAATAAAAGAAATAGAGTGATTAGTTAGAGAAAATAATAATGAGAATTACATATACGGATGAGGAAGAGAGAAAGGGAGAGAGAGAGAGACAGACAGACAGACAGGAGTGAGAGAGAGAGAGAGAGAATACAGAGAATACAGAAATAAGAAGAAAAAAGAGAAAATAAGACTGATTACCGAAGGAATAGTAGACGCTCGGGAGGCCGAAGTCAGGGCAAAGCGAACGCATCCGAACGCGCCCGGGAAATAGACCAAAAAGTACCTCCTCTTCCTCACCTCTTCCCACCCTCCACACTGCTCACAACATCCAGAATAAACTTATATGGGTAGACGAAGAGTTGCTCTTTCCAAAAATGACCGTTTCGTTCGCATTTGAGCCATAGTGACGGCGCTAGGGCAAGTGAAAGTGAGCGAATATTTCGGGATTATGCCCGCTGGGCGGCACGGTGTAAAATACCTTACCACCCGCTCTTTGAGCGATAAGGGAAGATAGGTAGTTTTTCTGGTCCCCTTTCTCCCTCTTATCAAGCCCCATTTGTTTTTAGATTATATGACGTTCGGCCCATTAGTTTGGCGATTTTAACACCTTTCGGCCCATTTCGTTGTCAATTTTAACCGTTGTTTCGCGGCTGACAACTTAAGTAACATTAGAGAACCTAGGCCCAAAGGCGGCTGACAACTTAAGTAGCAAGGAATGTTGCGCAATTATCGGCAATATGAGAGAGTCACACGGGGTGGGAGGAGCGCGGGCGGGCTCCGACCATTCAACATGGACCCAGTCCCGCCACTGATAGCACCACAACATTTGTACATATCCCTCGTCTCGCTATATAGGGTAAAATCTCGGGAAATTACCGTATTTTAGGGTTTTTGTACTCGCGTTGCAACATTGTTGCAAGCGAACCCGTTGTCGTACAAGGATGATTCAGGTGTCATTGGAAAGCTCTATTATCGCCCTTTCACGGATACATAATTGGATTATGCTCTGGCTCTTGTTTATGCATGAAAATGAGCATGGAATGATGCTCGTTTAGGGTAAATCTGCCTGCCACACAGGTCCTAAACGTTACAAACATCGCCGTCGTTTGAGGGTTAAGACCTTTCGTGCTATTTAGGTGTAAAAAAAAATCCGGGCGAGCGAGAGCGAGCCTGAAATTTCGACAGGAACCGGCCTCCGACCGGGAAATTTTTCTACTGAAAAATGTACACATTTATTTTGAATGGGGGTCTAAGTGTGTTTTTCTAAGTTTGATGGAGGTCTACCGAGAAAAATAAGAAACAAAGGAGGAAATTAATTATTAGACCAAAAAAATGGCCCAACTTCCCTTAAGTTGTTTTACTTGTAACCTGTTGAAACAATGTGCTTATAATAGTTGTCTTAAATTATCATGTTTATGGAGAGATCATGTTAACCCTTTCAAGATACGATGACGCATTCCTCTTCTGTATTCTGACTAATATTAGACAATTTTAAGGGGAGATGGTTCACTTTTTGGGCGATTTTTGCATGTATTCATTAGTTTTCTAGTTTACTCCCTAAACCTCCATCAAATTTAAATAAACATCCCTTAGATTCCCCTTTTAGATTAATTTATACATTGTTCGGTAGAAAGATGTCCCGGCCGAATGTTCTTCCAACATTACAGGCTCACTATCGTTCGCCAGGAAAAAATCGACACCCAAATATCACGAAAGGTCTAAATATTGACGAAGAAATAGGGCGAAAGGTCTTAAAATTGACTAACTACTGGGGCAAACATCTTAGCATCTAAAAGCTAATGGGGCTAACCATGAGAGAGAAAGTGGTCCAGAAAACCGGCCCATCCCCCCTTAATCAGCTTAGAATGGGTATAGGGAAGGCAGAGGGTTCATTGTCATTGTCTTTACCCATATAATACCCACAGATCCTTCCTACTAAACTGAATAAACTCCTCCAGTGATAGCCAGAACACACTGTCAAACTGAATAAACTCCTCCAGTGATAGCCAGAACACACTGTCAAACTGAATAAACTCCTCCAGTGATAGCCAGAACACACTGTCAAACTGAATAAACTCCTCCAGTGATAGCCAGAACACACTGTCAAACTGAATAAACTCCTCCAGTGATAGCCAGAACACACTGTCAAACTGAATAAACTCCTCCAGTGATAGCCAGAACACACTGTCAAACTGAATAAACTCCTCCAGTGATAGCCAGAACACACTGTCAAACTGAATAAACTCCTCCAGTGATAGCCAGAACACACTGTCAAACTGAATAAACTCCTCCAGTGATAGCCAGAACACACTGTCAAACTGAATAAACTCCTCCAGTGATAGCCAGAACACACTGTCAAACTGAATAAACTCCTCCAGTGATAGCCAGAACACACTGTCAAACTGAATAAACTCCTCCAGTGATAGCCAGAACACACTGTCAAACTGAATAAACTCCTCCAGTGATAGCCAGAACACACTGTCAAACTGAATAAACTCCTCCAGTGATAGCCAGACACTGTCAAACTGAATAAACTCCTCCAGTGATAGCCAGAACACACTGTCAAACTGAATAAACTCCTCCAGTGATAGCCAGAACACACTGTCAAACTGAATAAACTCCTCCAGTGATAGCCAGAACACACTGTCAAACTGAATAAACTCCTCCAGTGATAGCCAGAACACACTGTCAAACTGAATAAACTCCTCCAGTGATAGCCAGAACACACTGTCAAACTGAATAAACTCCTCCAGTGATAGCCAGAACACACTGTCAAACTGAATAAACTCCTCCAGTGATAGCCAGAACACACTGTCAAACTGAATAAACTCCTCCAGTGATAGCCAGAACACACTGTCAAACTGAATAAACTCCTCCAGTGATAGCCAGAACACACTGTCAAACTGAATAAACTCCTCCAGTGATAGCCAGAACACACTGTCAAACTGAATAAACTCCTCCAGTGATAGCCAGAACACACTGTCAAACTGAATAAACTCCTCCAGTGATAGCCAGAACACACTGTCAAACTGAATAAACTCCTCCAGTGATAGCCAGAACACACTGTCAAACTGAATAAACTCCTCCAGTGATAGCCAGAACACACTGTCAAACTGAATAAACTCCTCCAGTGATAGCCAGAACACACTGTCAAACTGAATAAACTCCTCCAGTGATAGCCAGAACACACTGTCAAACTGAATAAACTCCTCCAGTGATAGCCAGAACACACTGTCAAACTGAATAAACTCCTCCAGTGATAGCCAGAACACACTGTCAAACTGAATAAACTCCTCCAGTGATAGCCAGAACACACTGTCAAACTGAATAAACTCCTCCAGTGATAGCCAGAACACACTGTCAAACTGCGTCACAACATTCAAAGGGTTCAGGGGAAGGGTACATTTGTCTGTCTATTTATTTAATTATTTATTTATCTATTTATCTATGTATTTATTTTCCTCGCTAGATCTTCGTTAATATTAACACAACACTTACTATGCCCCCCACTCCTTCGATATAAATGTGTCATTATTTATTTATTTATTTTTTCGGTAGAACAATGTCCCGGTCGAAGGCCGATTTCTCCTAAAATTGCAGGCTCGCTTTCGCTTGTTAGGAAAACATCGACACATAAAGGGCACGATAGGTCCTAATGTTGACAAAGAAATAGGGTGAAAGTTCTTAAAATCGTCAAACTAATGGAACGAACATCTGAAAATCTCCGAACAAATGGATCGAAGCATGAGGGAACAGAGGACCAGAACAATCAAACAAACAAATATTCCCCCCTTAATCAATACCCAGGACTGAATGTCAACTATGGCACCAAACTTTAACCCCTGCAATGCCGGTAACGTCCTTTTTATAACAGTCTGGCAACTATTAGACCATTCTATTCAGCTTAGTAAGGATATTTGGTAGCTAAAATGATTACATAGCCTCTTCACCGCTAGCGGTCCTTCCTAAGCTGAATACAATCTTCTAAGCCATCCGTCCATCCATATACTCTGGCCCAATCCCCACGTCTCCTATTTTTATTTTTATTTTTTCTGGGGGTGGCCGACTCAAGACAGAGCCAGAATAGGGACAACACAACGTAAAACAATGAACACACAATAACAAAATACAAATTCACACACATCTAGGTCATCTTCTAATAGCTGGCAGAACACAAGGAAAAGGACGTCACCGGTACAAAAGGGTTAACTCTGTATATATGATAACAAGGACTAAAATAAGGGGTTTAGATGCAGGGGAGGTTTAGTTATTTTCTGGACCCCCCTTCTCCCTCATGCTTAACCCCATTAGTTTTAAAATGTTAAGACTTTCGTCCCATTAGTTTGGGGATGTTATGACTTATTCACCCATTATGTATTAAATGTGTTCCCAATATTATGACTTTAGTGCCATTTAGGTGTCTATTTTGTTTTATTGGCGAGTGATAGCGAGTCTGTTATTTAGGAGGAATCGTCCTTTGGCCGGGACATTTTTCTACCAAAAACAATAAAACGTACATATTTATTTGTTTAAGGGGAGGTTTTTAGTTTGTTTCCTACTCCTTCAGCAATCTTAAGATTTCCCCCCTTTGGGCCCGTTTCAAGATAAATTTATCGACACCTAAATGGCACGAAAGGTCTTAAAATTGACAGAATGGGGCGGAAATTCTTAAAATCACCGAACTAATGGGTCAAACGTCTTAAAATCTCATCTTCATCCTCAAACGCAGGGACCTCTGGAGAGATATCATCAGACACACAAATCTATGCTGAGGAAGTACTGGTTGGAACACCAGAAAGATTGGGACAAAGGTCTTCCTATTGTGCTGTTTGCTTCAAGAGAGTCTCAAAATGAATTACTAGGCTTCTCACCTTTTGAACTACTCTTCGGGCATCAAGTTAGAGGTCCTATGGAGCTGTTGAAGGAGGTTTGGCTGTCGGAATCTTATGACGTCAACCTACTGGAATATGTGGCGAACTTTAAGGAGCGGTTATCAACAGCATTCCAGCTAGCTCGAGAGAATTTGGGAACTGCTCAGAAGATGAAAACGTGGTATGACAAGAACTCAAGAGTATGCCAGTTTCAGCCAGGTGATCAGGTCCTAGTTCTGCTGCCAATACACGGACAACCTCTTCAAGCCAAGTTTAGTGGACCGTACATGGTGGAGAAGAAAGCCAGTGATGTGAACTACGTTATTGCCACGCCAGATCGTAGGAAGAACAAACAACTTTGTCACGTCAACATGCTAAAACTGTACCACAGGAGAGACCTTGATAAACCCGTCTGCACTGTAGCTGTTCCTCAAGACCCCGAAAGTGAGGCACTCCCATGCAGTATGAACTTGAGTGATAGCCTGGGGCAGAATGTTGCTATCATGAGTGATCTGAAGACTAAGTTATCTCATCTAACCCCTGTGGAGAGGCAGGAATTCATGGCTCTACTACAGAAGCACCATAAAGTGTTCCGAGATACTCCAGGAAGAACAACCTTTTTGATGCACGATGTTGATGTTGGAGATGCGAAGCCAAGTAAGCTGCCAGCCTCCCGTGTGAATCCCTTGAAGGTTCCCCTGATCCAGAAGGAGATTGACTACCTACTCACCCACAAGATGATTGAGCCCTACCAAAGTGAGTGGAGTTCTCCTGTCACCTTACTTCCTAAACCAGGTGGATCACAACGGCTCTGTATTGACTATAGACGTGTTAACCAAATCACCAAAACAGACACCTACCCAATACCTCGCATGGAAGATTGTATATATAGGAATAGAAAGGCACAGTACATCAGTAAGTTTGACTTGTTAAAGGGATATTGGCAAGTACCTATGACTCAGCATGCTAGGGATATCTCATGCTTTGTAACCCTTGGTAAGACTTTTGCATGTTCTGTGATGCCATATGGTATGAAAAATGCACCTGCGACATTTCAAAAACTTATGAACATAGTAACCGAGGGTTTGGAAGGATGTGTTGTGTATATTGATGATGTATTGATCTTTAGTGACACCTGGAAAGATCACCTATGCCATGTCAGCAACTTTCTTGATCGTTTGGTTCAGGCTAATCTTGTTGCCAATTTATCAAAGTGTGAATTTGGTCAAGCTAAAGTACAGTATCTTGGTTATGTAATTGGTAATGGACAAGTTGTGCCACCAGGGGCAAAAGTACAGGTGATAAGTGATCTTTCCAGACCTAAGAATAGGAAAGAATTGCAAAGATTTCCCGGTATGGTAGGATATTACCGCAGGTTTGTTGTAAATTTCTCAATCCTTGTGTCACCACTCCCAGATCTTCTGAAAAAGGGAGTTAAATTTGAGTGGAATGAAGCATGTGAATCCCCTTTCAACAAACTCAAAGCTATCCTGTTGAGTCAGCCAGTGCTTTCCACCCCTAACTTTGATAAATCCTTTAAAATGGCTGTGGATGCTAGTGATACAGGAGCTGGGGCAGTTTTGTTGCAGGAGGATGACCAAGGTATTGAGCATCCTCTATCTTATTACAGCAAGAAGTTCACTCCACCCCAAAAGAATTATTCAACTATTGAGAAGGAACTTTTGGCTCTGATTTTGAGATTGCAACATTTTTCTTTATATATGTGTTCAGGCCCAGATCCTATGTTATTTATACTGATCACAACCCACTGAAGTTTCTTATTAAATTTAAAGATAAGAATCAGAGATTGACCAGGTGGAGTCTGCTTCTTCAAGAATATCCTTTAGATATAGGGCATATTAAAGGGAAAGAAAATGTGATTGCAGATTGCTTGTCTAGATTGTAGCCTAGAAATTTAAAGTATTAGAAATTTCCCCTGTAAATTTCTTTCTTTAGGGGGGAGGTGCCCTGTCTCTAGGACTCCAGATGATAGTATCACATATCTCTCTTGCCTGTACAAGTGTACATAGTGATATATACCTTGCGTAGTGATACAATTATCTCTCCTGGCTACCTTTCATATTATTTTGTTATTTCCTTTTGATTGCATTTGTTAATGTCATAAGTGTAAAGAATTAATTATTTGGTGATTAGTTTCCAAGTTTGTGAATTTGATCAGATTAATTTATTGTAATTTCAGATAGAATATATTCTCAAGTTTAAATAGTTGTATTAATTACTTGTATTGTTTATATTAATATTGTGAGGATTCCCTTAAGTGATTAAACAGTTATTAACCCGGCAAGTGCGGCAAGACTGATATAAGTTTTACTGGTGGGTTGCGGGAAGCCTTATATAATCCAAGGCCTAAACAAAGAACATTTAAATCAGCCCAGTATAATTTTGTTTTATTTATTTTTATTTTTTTAATTGACCCTTGGCCATGCCAAATATCACTCCTCCACATCCCCTCCTTCAACCCTTCCCCCCCCCCCCCTTCAATTATCACCTATTCTCCCTGTTATTCCCTTATTCTTAGGTATATTTTCGTGCTAACATTAGCAAGTTGCTAGCAGGGCGTGGTCATCTGTGTTACCAAGCGTGTGAAAGAGCGAGAGAGAGACTACCGTGCAACAGTGTCTCTCCAGCCGTCTTCACGGCTGGCTGGCTGGCAGGCTGCCTAAGCCATTCGTTATGTAACTCCCGGCCTCTATCGCCGAGTTTGACCATCCAAACGCTGTTTCCACTTGTTTTATTTCTTTAACAGGTTATTACCTTTATAATCAACGTAAAATAGGCGCATATGGATAAGTATTAATGCTATTTATGGTACGATGACGATTTGAGTGTAGGAAAAACTCTAAATACCTCCGCACAGGGAGGGGTGGCCTCTACTCCACCTACGCAGCGGAGAGATTAACCGTTTCCAGTAATCTTGAGAAAATATTAATATGTGATAAAGTTATTTTTACCTTACATTGTTTCAGTAAAGGTGTATAGTTATTTTTTTTTTTCACTTGCATATTTTCTGTTAATCTTAGTGCATTATATATTCTTATTGCTTGTACTGAAGAGACTGATTTTATTTTTACATTATAATGCTTACTTTAATTAAATTAAGAATTTTTTATTTAGTTTTCCTTGAACCTGGATATTTTGGGGAGAGTCTTGAATGTCATATTTAGCCTATTGTTTGTGTCCTAGCCCAGAAACTCACCTAGCCCAGAAACTTAACAATATATATATTGTTATTGGTGAGTTAACTGCTCAACAGGTGGCGTTGTGTGTGTGTGTAAGTGTGAGAGTCCGAGTGTAGGGGGTGAGACAATGAAGCACGGGAACGAGGTGGCTTCAGAGATGGGGTCGTTTCGGGCCATGAGTGAGCACCGTGCCTCATGTGAAGGCAAGATGGCAGGTGCTCGTTGTACTCTACGTGCTTCACATGTCTCACTCCCTAGACTGGAACAAGACCTCACGGGCTTCACTGTTCATTGTAAAGCGGTGAATGTTAAGGCTCTCAGCCTATGCCCGAGAGGAAGTAAGTTGGAATATAGAAAAAAAAAAAAAAAAAAAAAATATACAGTATATATATATATATATGTTTCAATCTCCCAGTGGGGTTCGATCCACCGACCGTCAGGACGATAGCCGATGCTTTAACCAACTCCACCACAGCAGACTGCCGTGGTGGAGTTGGTTAAAGCTTCGGCTATTGTCCTGACAGTCGGCGGTTCGAACCCCACTGAGAGATTAAAACATTTAGTGGCTCACATGTATTTGTGATATATACTTAATATATATATATATATATACATATATATACAGTAAGCGCGGTTGCAGTGTGCGCGGCCCTATCGTACCACTAGACTTACCTCTCGTGCTACCAAACTTACCATTAAAATGGACAGAAAACTAAAATTAGGCTCAACTTACCTAAACCTAATACTTAATGTGGTAACCACAGTTCTTCCTGACCATCTGAAGGCGTCGTGGCAGTGAAATGGTGACAGCTTTTGTATAATCCACATCCAAGTTGTTCCAGAGAAGTTGAATAGCAGTCTGGAGCTTTGGAATACTTGAGGTGTCGTACTTATGGAGTCCGCTTTTAATCTATGCCCAATGGTTCTCAATTTGATTTAAGTCAGAAAAATTACCAGGCCAGGGATTAAAATAGGGCACAGCGCTGTCTTCTAGCCACTCAGCAACATAGTTTGCAGTATGGTAAGGGGCCCCTGTCTTGCATGAAAAAGTTGGCATTACATTTTGTTCATACAATCAGGCAGGTAATCAAACAACAGCTCTAGGTAATTGTATCTGTTCATGCACAGATTCTTGGGCAAAAACTATTTCCCCAACACCATGATACAAAAAAGACCCCCACACAATCAATGATGTTTGTTTGTAAGTAGCAAATGGAAGGAATGTGTAAGGTCTGTGGGTTCAAGGATTGTGTGGGTGAGAATGAAAGTAGGAATACAAACGTGGGTGATTGTATGCGTGTATGCCCCGACAGAGGATATACGTGAAAGAAAGAAAGAGGAGTTCTGGATGAATGTGGAGGCGTGCCTGGAGAAGTTTGACAAGAACCAAAGAATATTTCTGATTGGGGATATGAATGGTAAGGTGGGTGATAGGAAAGTTGAGGGAGTGTACAAAGGAGTTATGGAGTGGTGGGAGGGTGGGGGGTACCATCAGAGGTGAATGGGAATGGTAGTGCACTTGTGGACATATGTGTGGGGAGGAGGCTGTGGATAGCCAATACCTTCTTCCGACACAGAATGATCCACAGGTACACGTGGAAACGGATGTTGACGATGAAGGATAAGACAGTGGTGGAACGAAAGTCATTGATTGATTATGTATGTGTGGATGAACGAATGAAGAAATCTGTGATGGATGCTAGGGTGTATAGGGGTATTGAAGGGGGTCTGTCTGATCATTATGTAGTGGTAGCTAAGGTTAGGATACAAAAGAAGTGGGTGAGGAGAGCTGGAGGGAGGCGAGAGGAGGGTGGAAAGGGCAGGAGGGTGGACAGGTTGCAGGAGGAGGAAGTCAGGGAGACAGGAGAGCAGTGGAAAGATGACTAGGTGGGTTCGACCTGGAAGTTTTGGAGGAAGTGGAAGAGATGAGCAAGGTGTTTAAGGATGAGATCTGTGCAGCATGTGAGGAGGTGTGTGGAGTGAGGAGAAGAGGGAGGGGAATGAAAGGTACAGCATGGTGGACAGAAGAGGTAAGAATAGCTGTGAAAGAAAAGAAGAAAGCATATAGAGAGTGGTTGGGTAGTAGAGGGAATGAAGATTTTGAGAGACAGAAACGAGCGAGGTACGTGGAGAGTAAGAGGGTGGTGAAGAGAGTAGTGAAGGAAAGTAAGAGAAGAGTAGATGAGGAATTTGGAAGGAATCTGAGTGTAAAATGGAGGGAGAGTAAGAAACTGTTCTGGAAAGAAGTCAAGAAAGTTAGGGAAGGTAGCAAGGGAAACAGTAAAGGTGTGAAAGATAAGAATGGGAGAATGCTAGCCGAGAAGCAAGAGAGAGTTGAAAGATGGAGGGAGTACTTCAATAAGTTGCTAAATGTAAGGAATGAAGAGCCAGCAAACATAGCTGGATATGGTATGGGAGGGAGAAGAAGAGAAGTAGTGGAGGAGGAGGTGGGGATCAGGAGGTCAGAAGTGTGGGAAGCCATGAAAAGAGTGAAGTTGGGGAAAGCACCAGGAACAGATGGAGTGTGTGGGGAAATGTTGAGGTATGGTGGTGAGATAGTGATAGAATGGGTATGGAAAATGTGCAAACTAGCATGGGAGAAGGGGAGTGCACCCGATGACTGGAAGACTGGCATAATAGTCCCCCTATATAAGGGTAAAGGGGAAAGAGGAGTGTGTGGTAACCACCGAGGAATATGTCTTCTAAGCGTAGTAGGGAAGGTATACAGTAGGGTAGTGATTGAGAGAGTGAGAGTGAGAACGGAGAAATGGATAGGCGACGAGCAGGGAGGTTTTAGGAAGGGAAGAGGATGTGTAGATCAGATTTGTACCATGAATTGTGTTGTGGAGAAATATCTGGAGAAGAAACAAAAGGTGTATGATGCCTTTATGGACTTGGAGAAGGCCTATGACAGAGTGGATAGAGAAGGTTTGTGGAAAGTACTTAGAATATACGGAGTAGAGGGCAAGTTGCTGAAAGCAGTGAAGAGCATGTATGAGAGTGCAATGGCAGCAGTATGTGTGGAGAGTAAGCAGAGCGAGTTCTTTGACCTGAATGTTGGTTTGAAACAGGGGTGTGTGACGTCCCCGTGGTTGTTTACTGTATATATAGATGGAGTCATGAAAGAAATACTATCAAGAGCAGTGGATGTTGGTGTATCGCTGAAAAGGGAGGGAATTGAGTGGAAGCTACCTATACTGCTATTTGCGGATGATACAGTTCTGATGAGTGAAAATGAATGGGAGTTGTAGGGTCTGGTAAATGAGTTTGGAACAGTGTGCGAAAAACGGAATTTGAATGTAAATGCGGGGAAGAGCAAGGTTATGGTCTTCAAAAGGGGTGATGTCACAGAGTGTGAGGTGAAGCTGAACGGTCAGGCTATGAAGATCGTCAACTCTTTTAAGTATCTGGGCAGTGTGTTGAGTAAAGATGGGACTATGGATGAAGAAGTGCAGGAGAGGGTACAACAGGGGAAGAGAGTTGTTGGAACGCTAAAAGCAGTAACAAGAAATAGGGTGGTCAGTATGGAAGTGAAGAAGTTTTTGCATGACAGTGTGGTAATACCGACACTGACTTACGGAAGCGAAGCATGGACGTTGGTTGAGAGACTCAGACCAAGAGTGAGAGCAGTGAAAATGAATTACTTAAGGAGTGCGTGCGGAGTTACATGGAGGGATAGACAGACTAATGAGGAAGTAAGAAGGAGGTGTGATGTGGAGGTAGATGTGCTGGAAAGTGTGAAAAGGAACAATTTGAGATGGTTCGGCCATATGGAACGTATGGAAAGCGAGAGAATGACTAAGAGGGTGTACGAGAGCGAGGTGGATGGACAGAGAGGGAGAGGTAGACCGAATGAGAGGTGGAAGGATGGAGTGAGGATGTACATGAATGAAGGCGGTGGTGGTTGGGGGGAGGGGCATCGACTGACTGGGGACAGAGGTGCATGGGGGCGGTTCGTTCGTGGCCACCCCTGCGGCGATCGCGGCGTCAGGCAATAGATAGATAGATAGACAATCAATGAGTCCGGGCATTTTACCGTGTGGCGAGTGTATCGAGGGTTCAGTGGGTCGCTCCCTTTCCGCCGGTACACATACTTCCTAGTGTTATCAGTGACCATAAATGTGGACTCATCAGTCCACAACACTTTTTTCCACAGTTCATGAGTCCATCGCCTGTGATTCTTCGCAAATTTCACCCGATTTCGCCTGTGAACCTTAAGGGCCCGTCACACTATGTTGATTTAAGTGCCAATGCTAGCCGACTTAAGGTTGTAGCAAGATCTTCACCTAAATCGCTGCGCTGCGTGAGTGAGCGCCAACTCACGGGAGAGGTCATCACGGGTTTCAGGAAAAGTTCGACATGCACAACTCTCATAAGCTGAGTCGGTGGCAAGTGAGGTCACAAAATTGGACGGGATGGTGACGGTAGGTGGTCGGCGTCAAGTAGGCGTCAGACGATACAAGGGCGCCGACCTGTCTGCGTCAGACGACCTTCGGCGACCATACGCCATTACAAGGGCTTGCCAATAATTGGGGAGGCGACCCAACTAGAGTGGGACGCCGTCAGATGGCGAGGCTAAGGGTGTCGGTGGCGACAATGAGGCGGTGCCCAGGTGGCGTAATAGAGGGAGGGCATACCGTGAGTCCACGCTTCAAAGATATATGTCCGCAACCTGGCAACGTCGCACGGGACAATGTCGGTCCGGTGCAAGTGTGTCTGAATAGGGGTCCAGGGTGGCCGTCCATCGCCGCGATGGTACCCATAGGCACCGCCATACCTCCTATAGGCGCCGCTCGTCAGAATCCTGGTCGCTGACCGCTACGGCGCATGACGCCACCCTGCGGCTACCAATATTTTTCCTTAGGTCTTGCATGGTCGCCGCTCGTCCCCGTCCAGTTGCTGTCAGGCGGCGTGCCCGTCCATAGTGCCCGCCGTGGTGTCCCGTCCCTCGATCACCCACATTACTTGGCAGTGGTCTCCCCCTTCTATCGCCACTCCTTAAGTCGCCTAGCATCGGCATAGTGCGACAGGGCCTTTAGTAACTCATGGTTTTGGTATGGCGCGACATTGGGTCTACCCCAGCACTTTCTGCAAATAATCCTGTATTGTCCTTATGGCCACCCCAGACAGCAAATCGGGATTTCGTTCCTTAAATTCCCTGGCAGTAAGGCTGGGATTAACTTCCAGCTGTCACTTGAGGAGGTTCAGGGTCCAATCTGAGACCTTACGCTTCTTGCCGGGCCTCTTCTTATGCGTTGGTAGGGGCTCTGGTCCTGCATCTCGTATTTTCTTTGCCAATTTTTTTATTGTTCGGAGTGCTATTCCCGTATCATCACTGATAGCGCGGTTATTCTTGCCCTCCTGTACCAGTGCCCCTATTACAGCAATTTGAGAGTCAGATAGGGGTGATTGCTTAGGCATGGGTGGCTTTGGGGCACCCAAAAGTGTCGAATCACAAAGGCAAATCCGCGGAAAACTCGGCCCTATCACAGACGTACATACGGCTCTTACGGTGGTCAGACGCATACTGAGGAGTGCAGCAGGCATGCTTTGGGTCTGCCAACTTCCACGTGGTTGCCAGGTGTTCGCCGTTGCCAGTTAGCGCAAGATTTAGGGGGATAGGGAATTCGATTACTATTTCCCGCGGATTAAGTGAGCGCGGCCCCATGCGCGGACACTGCAACTGCGCCTGCTATATATATATATATATATCTATCTATATATTGCCCGACGCCGCAATCCCCGAAGGGGTGGCCACGAACGAACCGCCCCCATGCACCTCTGTCCACAGTCAGTCGACGCCCCTCCTCCCAACCAGCACCGCCTTCATTCATATACTTCCTCACTCCATCCTTCCACCTCTCCTTTGGTGCACCTCTCCCTCTCTGTCCTTCTACCTCGCTCTCGTACACCCTCTTAGTCAATCTCTCGCTTTCCATACGTTCCATATGGGCGAACCATCTCAAGTTGTTCCTTTTCACACTTTCCAGCACATCTACCTCCACACCACACCTCCTTCTTACTTCCTCATTTGTCTGTCTATCCCTCCATGTAACTCCGCATGCACTTCTCAAGTAACTCATTTCCACCGCTCTCACTCTTGGTCTAAGTCTCTTCCCGAACGTCCATGCTTCGCTTCCGTAAGTTAGTGTCGGGATTACCACACTGTCATGCAAGGACTTCTTCACTTCCATACTGACCACCCTATTTCTTGTTACTGCTTTCAACGTTCCTACAACCCTCTTCCCCTGTTGCACCCTCTCCCACACCTCCTCATTCACAGTCCCATCTTTACTCAACACACTGCCCAGATACTTAAAAGAGCTGACGATCTCCATAGCCTGACCGTTCAACTTCACCTCACACTCTGTGACTTCACCCCTTTCAAATACCATAACCTTGCTCTTCCCCGCATTTACCTTCAAATTCCGTTTTTTGCACACTGTTCCAAACTCATTTACCAAACCCTGCAGCCCCCATTCATTATCACTCATCAGAACTGTATCATCCACAAACACCAGTATAGTCAGCTTCCACTCATTTTCCTCCCTTTTCAGCGATACACCAACATCCACTGCTCTTGATAGTATTTCTTTCATGACTCCATCCATATATACAGTAAACAACCACGGGGACAACACACACCCCTGTTTCAAACCCACATTCAGGTCAAAGAACTCGCTCTGCTCACTCTCCACACGTACTGCCGCCTTTGCACCCTCATACATACTCTTCACTGCTTTCAGCAACTTGCCATATACTCCGTATATTCTAAGTACTTTCCACAAACCTTCTCTATCCACTCTGTCATAGGCCTTCTCCAAGTCCATATAGGCAACATACACCTTTTGTTTCTTCATCAGATATTTCTCCACAACACAATTCAGGTAAAAATCAGATCTACACATCCTCTTCCCTTCCTAAAACCTCCCTGCTCGTCACCTATCCATTTATCCGTTCTCACTCTCACTCTCTCAATCACTACCCTACTGTATACCTTCCCTACTACACTTAGAAGACATATTCCTCAGTGGTTACCACACACTCCTCTTTCCCCTTTGCCCTTATATAGGGGGTCTATTATGCCAGTCTTCCAGTCATCGGGTGCACTCCCCTTCTCCCATGCTAGTTTGCACAATTTTCATATCCATTCGATCACTATCTCACCACCATACCTCAACATTTCCCCACACACTCCATCTGTTCCTGGTGCTTTCCCCAACTTCACTCTTTTCATGGCTTCCCACACTTCTGACCTCCTGATCCCACCTCCTCCTCCACTACTTCTCTTCTTCTCCCTCCCATACCATATCCAACTATGTTTGCTGGCTCTTCATTCCTTACATTTAGCAACTCATTGAAGTACTCCCTCCATCTTTCGACTCTCTCTTGCTTCTCGGCTAGCATTCTCCCATTCTTATCTTTCACACCCTTACGGTTTCCCTTGCTACCTTCCCTTCTTGACTTCTTTCCAGAACAGTTTCTTACTCTCCGTCCATTTTACACTCAGATTCCTTCCAAATTCCTCATCTACTCTTCTCTTACTTTCCTTCACTACTCTCTTCACCACCCTCTTTCTCTCCACGTACCTCGCTCGTTTCTGTCTCTCGGAATCTTCATTCCCTCTACTACCAAACCACTCTCTATATGCTTTCTTCTTTTACTTCCACAGCTATTTTTACCTCTTTTGTCCACCATGCTGTACCTTTCACTCCCCTCCCTCTTCTCCTCACTCCACACACCTCCTCACATGCTGCACAGATCTCTTCCTTAAACACCTTGCTCATCTCCTCCACTTCCTCCATAACTTCCAGGTCGAACCCACCTGGTCGTCTTTCTACTGCTATCCTGTACTCTTCCCTGATTTCCTCCTCCTGCAACCTCTCCACCCTCCTCACCATTCCACCTTCGTCTCGCCTCCCTCCAGCTCTCCTCACCCACTTCTTTTGTATCCTAACCTTAGCTACTACTACATAATTATCAGACAGACCCCCTCCAATATCCCTATACACCCTAGCATCCATCACAGATTTCTTCATTCGTTCATCCACACATACATAATCAATCAATGACTTTCGTTCCACCACTGTCTTATCCTTCATCGTCAACATCCGTTTCCACGTGTACCTGTGGATCATTCTGTGTCGGTAGAAGGTGTTGGCTATCCACAGCCTCCTCCCCACACACGTCCACAAGTGCACTACCATTCCCATTCACCTCTGATGGTACCCCCCACCCTCCCACCACTCCCTCAACTTTCCTATCACCCACCTTACCATTCATATCCCCAATCAGAAATATTCTCTCGTTCTTGTCAAACTTCTCCAGGCACGCCTCCACATTCATCCAGAACTCCTCTTTCTTTCTTTCAAGTGTATCCTATGTTGGGGCATACACACACACAATCACCCACGTTTGTATTCCTACTTTCATTCTCACCCACACAATCCTTGAACCCACAGACCCATACTCTCTTACACATTCCTTCCATGTGTTACTTACAAACAAACATGCACCTTCTCTCGCTGTTCCTTCACTCACTCCAGGACACACACCCATTCCACCCCTCCCACTCTCTCACATCTGAACCTTTCCATTTAGTCTCTGTCATTCCACATACATCGAGCCTGGCATTCACTAGCACTTCCAGAACCTCTCTCTCTTTTGTGCCATCATTCATGCCACTAACATTCCATGTAGCCATTCTCAGAATGTTCAAAGGAATGTCCTTAGTCGGTCGTGGTTCGTCAACATAGGGTCCTACCGCATCCGAGGCGGTTCGCTAATTTTTCCTTGCTTAGGTATATATAATTATATATGTGTATACATATATATATATATATATATATATATATATATATATATATATATATATATTGTACTAACTAGGAAAATGAAACACTGAGCTGCAAGCTGTTGTCTATATTCCAGGACATATTCACAGGTTAGGAAAGATAAATTGACTCCTACCATTTCTTTTCTATCTGCCGGAAGATGTCTTGGAATACAGACGAAAGCTTGTAGCCCCCTGTCTCATTTTCCTAGTGAATACAAGAAATTTATTAATCACAAGTATTTATGATTATTTTTCTATATATTGTAAATATTTACAGCATGTATATCGAATATCGATCATAATTAAGCATCCAATTATTACAGTGTAGTTACCCTTAACCCCTTCCTGACGGCGACCGTCACCTGACGAGTAGCGATTTCTGCCTATTATGTGGCCTGGGAGCAAGGCAAGCTGTTAAAAGCAGCGCAGGGGCGCCTCATCCGGAGCCCACGGTGTCTGGGCTCATACTGGTGCAATACATAGCCATGTCTTACACTTCTGCAGATTTACACACAGCAAAAACAGTAAAAATCACTATTTTTTGTGATTTTGGCTTTGGTTTACAAGATCATTGCAAGACAACCAGACATTGTAAAGACATGATTCAGGCATCATTGGAAAGCTCTATTACCGATCCTTCTAGTTCTTGCTTATGCATGAAAATGAACAGGGAATGAAGGTCATGTCAGGTCAAAATGCCCACCCCATAGGTGTTAAAATATATACGTATTCTGTTACATCAGGTTACTTCACATTATACGTTTTCCGTTATGTAACCTTCCATATATCATACATAATATATACTGTATACCTACCATGTACAATAGAAGATTGTGTATGAATATTGATATTGTAAGATAGCAAGATATATGCTTAACCCTTGTTTAGCGGGGCTCGACTTAAGTCCGTATCGAAAAAATTGGACTATGTGGCGGGGCCCGACTTAAGTCCGTGGGCTCATTCCCGCCCTAATTTAAGTGGAAAGCGAAACCTGGTGGTCAGGTGTGTACTACAAGGTCCCACCCACATATCCCCACTGCATGACCATGACTCAGTAACCCTCAAGCAGCCGTGATGGAAGGTCATGATTTGCCCGTGTCCGATTCGGTGGCCTCCACCCCTAGTGCGTCGCGCCACCCTACTCATCACGCCCCGCTCACCGCCCAGGACCTAGATATCATGATGAACTCTTCAGAACTTTCTATTAGGCTGTTGAATGACACCATGGAAGGTCTGGGTGATAGTTTTGATAGTGAGGATGACTCGGAAGACGAAAATATGCCGATCATAGGCTTTCACCCAAAGCATAATTTGCGTGCCGCAAAAGTTGAGGTTGATGCTGCAGAGGACGTTGAGCAAGATGGAGACGTTCCTGACGAAGAAGATACTGGTGTGGGTGTTGGTAAGTACAATTTACATTTTAAAATTGCTTGAAAATTTGATTGCAAGCATTTTATAGTGTATTATTTCAGGCGTTCGGTAAATTTCTCACAATAACCAGGGTGTACGGTACATTTCTCACGATAATACAAGCAACAACGAAGCTTGGCGAAGATTGTGGTCTACAATATACCTTTTTATAATTGCATGTGACCTTGAAATTGCTTGAGAGTTTGATTGCAAGCATTTTATAGCGTATTATTTCAGGCGTTCGGTACATTTCTTACGGTAACCAGGGTGTACGGTACATTTTTCACGATAATACAAGCAACAACGAAGCTTGGCGAAGATTGTGGTCTACAATATACCTTTTTATAATTGCATGTGACCTTGAAATTGATTGAGAGTTTGATTGCAAGCATTTTATTTGCGTATTATTTCAGGCATTCGGTATATTTCTTTCGGTAATACAAACAACGAAAGATTGAATATTTGTGCTTGGCATTATATGATTGTGGGGAACATATGTACCGTATATATTATTTTATCATATATAATGATACATATGTAAAATAGTCATATTATCACGACACTCTCTCTCTCTCTCTCTTTGTCTGATGTAGGCCAGGGCACTCCCTATCTAATCCTACCCCCAGGCAAAATCACACCCTAACAGATGTCCTTGACCTCCTCCTCCTCCTCCTCCTCCTCTCTTTCCCTCTCTTTCTCTCTCCCTCTCTTCCTCTCTGGGTCTACCTATACATTTATAATTGCATGTGACCTTGAAATTGCTTGAAAGTTTGATTGCAAACATTTGATAGCGTATTATTTCAGGAGTTCGGTAGATTTCTCACGATAACCAGGGTGTACGGTACATTTCTCACGATATTACAAGCAACAACGAAGCTTTGCGAAGATTGTGGTCTACAATATACCTTTTTATAATTGCATGTGACCTTGAAATTGCTTGAGAGTTTGATTGCAAGCATTTTATAGCGTATTATTTCAGGCGTTCGGTATATTTCTTAAAGTAACCAGGGTGTACGGTACATTGCATGTGACCTTGAAATTGATTAAGAGTTTGATTGCAAGCATTTTATTTGCGTATTATTTCAGGCGTTCGGTATATTTCTTACGGTAACCAGGGTGTACGGTACATTGCATGTGACCTTGAAATTGATTGAGAGTTTGATTGCAAGCAAGATTTCAGGCGTTCGGTATATTTCTTTCGGTTATACAAACAACGAAAGATTGAATATTTGTGCTTGGCATTATATGTTTGTGGGGAACATATGTACCGTATATATTATTTTATCATATATATGATAAATATGTAAAATTGTTATATTATCACGACACTCTCTCTCTCTCTCTTTCTTTCAAATAAATCATGTCTTACAGTTATAAAGTTGGAGTCTGCACATCCCTCATACGAAATACCATTCCCACATTTTGCATAGGTAACAGTGCCAGACCGGCAAAACGGACCAGGTCATTGACCCCCCAGCCAGCCCCCCCATCCAGGCAGCGAGCCGCGGTGTCAGAGCCTCCAGTAATTTCGCTCGCCAACATCTCGGGCGTAGACCAGATGCCAACTACCCCCGCCCATGCACAAGCTGGTCCATGCGACCTCTACACCAGCTGCAGATGCACATCCCCCCGTGTTGGCAATGCCACCCGAGACGTCGCGGATGAGGGTGACCAGGCGTCGGCTGGATTTGGAGGAAAGCAATGCCGGCCCAAGCTCTCCTGATTCGCCGGAAGCCAGGATATCCCCGCTGCCGGGAAGCGACTCTGATGACGGGCAGGCACAGCCACAGCAGGGACAGCCACAGCAGGGACAGCCACAGCAGGGACAGCCACAGCAGGGACAGCCACAGCAGGGACAGCCACAGCAGGCACAGCCACAGCAGGCACAGCCACAGCAGGGACAGCCACAGCCACAGCATGGACAGCCACAGCAGGGACAGCCACAGCCACAGCAGGCACAGCCACAGCGCGGTGCCCGGGGAAGGGCCCGAGGAGGGGCCCAAGGAGGTGCCCGAGGAGGTGCCCGAGGAGGTGCACCAGGAGGTGCCCCAGGAGGTGCCGCAGGAGGGGCCAGGAGGCCGGTACCACCACCTGTCTTTCAGTGGCAGGACTGCCTGCCTCGGGATATGCTTGGTCAACCACCCCTATTTCACAAGGCACCGAATGGCGTCCAGCCTGCCTTTCCCTGCTCGGAGAATGACACCCCTTATGACTACTTCTGGGCATTTTTTGATGACCAATTGCTCGGGGACATTGTCACAGAGACAAACCTGTATGGTCGCCAGCACGCCAATGAAATGAGGTCGCCCCACATGCGGAGATGGACACCCATTGACATCGGCGAACTCCTCGTGTTTTTGGCCCTCACCATGCTCATTCCCCACATAAAGAAACACAACATGTTAGATTATTGTGTTATGCATGACATCATAGCAACGCCAGTGTTCAACACCTACATGCCAAGGGACCAGTATAGGCAAATTCTGAAGTGCTTGCACTTTATGGATAACACTGCGCCACACGGAGCTGACAAGATCTGGAAAATACGGCCATTCCTGAACTCCCTCCTCTACAGGTATCGCCGGTTTTTCAAACCTTTCCAGAATGTCGTGATCGATGAGTCCATGATCCTCTTCCGTGGACGTCTCTCTTTCCGCCAGTACATTCCGTCGAAGCATCACCGCTTCGGGATCAAATTCCTGTGTGACTGCGAGACAGGATACGTGCTGGATCTTATCATATATACCGCTACTAATGTGGACATTCCGAACGACCCTTTGGGTCTTTCAGGGTCGGTTGTCAAGACACTAATGGAGCCGTATCTAGATGCCAACCATATCCTGTTCACTGACAACTTCTACACCTCTCCTCTCCTTGCCAGGTATCTCCTTACAAGGAGAACGGGAAGCTGTGGAACTGTTAGGTCAAACCGGAAACACTGGCCCCAGTTTGAGAAGACGCAGAAAGGAGACATCTTCCGGAAGAAGAGCAGCAGTGAGAACATACTGGCTATTTGTTGGCACGACACAAAGCCAGTCAATGTCCTCTCCACCTACCACAAGTCCGCATTGCGAGATAGCGGGAAGAGAAGATACCAGCAGGACCGTGTCACAGGCAACAGGACTGTAGTTGTTATCTCCAAACCTGACGCTGTCCTGGAGTATAATGTGAACATGCGGTTAGTGGACAAAAGTGACATGCAGATCACTGCTGTTGACTGCCTTAGGAAGACCTGTAAATGGTACAAGAAGGTCGTACTCCATCTTCTTGATGTCACTGTCCTCAACGCATACAACCTGTGGATGACGCACACAGGAAAGA
This sequence comes from Paralithodes platypus, assembly GCA_032716605.1. NCBI lineage: Eukaryota > Metazoa > Arthropoda > Malacostraca > Decapoda > Lithodidae > Paralithodes > Paralithodes platypus. The sequence goes on along the minus strand of CM064531.1, from coordinate 26,603,788 downwards.
AGAGCTCTGTAGGGCTGTTCTCCAAGGACATCATCGAGGCCATTCTCCGTAAGCACGGAACCACACGTGCGGCACCAGTTCCGAGGGCGATCGTAGATTTGCCCAGCCGCCTTGAGTGCCGGGACTACCTCGCGACCCACAGGCTTGTGGCTGTAGACCGCACACCTGCACAAGTTGAAGCTGGCCGGCAGGCCGGAAAGAAGGTGTGCGACGTCTGTAGTCACACGACAAGGAGACCCCGAAGAAGGAGGGAAGTCGCGTCCAAGTGTAGTTGGTGTGATGTGGGACTCTGTCCTATTCCTTGCTACACCGAGTACCACACACTGGAACACTTCTAACCTCCTCCCTTCTTGCCAATCATTCATAACTTCATTCAATCATTCATTCATCTATTTCAAACTACCTCATGAATTCATGTCATTCAATCATTCATATGGTGGAATAGCACACTACCCAAACACAAGTGCATTCATCATCATCAGCAACATCACCCATTACATCCATAAGTTTCGAATCTCATCCATCCATCTGGTTCTTGGTCCACCTCATACATCCATGTCATTCATTCATACATACAATCATACACTCGCTATAGGCAGTTCTGCCTTTTGTCTACCTCAATCACATTCATACACTCGCTATAGGCAGTTCTGCCTTTTGTCTACCTCAATCACATTCATACACTCGCTATAGGCAGTTCTGCCTTTTGTCAACCTCAATCACATTCATACACTCGCTATAGGCAGTTCTGCCTTTTCCCTACCTCAATCACATAACTGCCTTTTACCTACCTCAATCACATAACTGCCTTTTGCCTACCTCAATCACATCTGGATTACACCTCCTGGGAACACCACAAAACAAAATGAGTCGTCAACACTACCCCATAGGGTGATTTGGAAATGTGTTGAAATAATATTATATATGAAACAAAACAAAATCCTGCAAAACAAGCGAAACAGAGAGAGAGAGAGAGAGAGAATGCAGAAACTGAACTGAAGAAAGAGTGAAAAAGATATAATAATACAGGAATATTACAGGCAAATAAAGAAATAGAGGGATTAGAGAAAATAATAATGATAATTAATTATACGGATGAGGAAGAGAGAGAGAGAAAGAGAGAGAATACAGAAACTGAACTGAAGAAAGAGAGTGAACAAGATATAATAATACAGAAAGAGTACAAGCAAATAAAGAAATAGAGGGATTAGAGAAAATAATAATGAGAATTACATATACGGATGAGGAAGAGATAGAGAGAAAGAGAGAATACAGACACTGAACTGGAGAAAGAGTGAACAATATATAATTATACAGAAATATTACAAGCAAATAAAGAAATAGAGGGATTAGTTAGAGAAAATAATAATGAGAATTACATATACGGATGAGGAAGAGAGAAAGGGAGAGAGAGAAAGAGAGAGAGACAGCGCGCGAGAGAGGGAAAGCTAGCGAGCCAGAGAGAGATAGAGAGACAGACAGAGAGAGAAAGAGAGAGAGAAAGAGAGAGAAAGAGAGAGAGAGAGAGAGAGAGAGAATACAGAAATAAGAGAAACATAAGACTGATTACCAAAGGAATAGTACATGAGCGGGAGGCTAAAGTCAGGGCAAAGCAAACGCATCCGAACGCGTGCGGGAAATAGACCAAAAAGTTACTCCTCTTCCTCACCTCTTCCCACCCTCCACAATAGACTTATATGGGGAGCGAAGAGTTGCTCGTTCCAAAAATTACTGTTTCGTTCGCATTTGAGCCATAGTGACGGCGCTAGGGCGAGTGAATATTTCGGGATTATGCCCGCTGGGCGTGGTGTAAAATACCTTACCACCCACTCTTTGAGTGTTAAAGCTAGGATACTGTATACAAACAAAAAAGCAATATATAGCAAATGCTCTCATCAATTAAACTATTAATATGTTTAATTAATTCAATGTTTAAACAAAAAACTCTGAATTAGTTTGATATATTACATCTGGTCAACGTATATCAATGCCAAGTTATGACTTAAGGATTGTACAATTAATGTCCAAGCTATTTTCCCTGATGTAAACAATGATGACTCACTCTCTCACAATTTGCCAGAATTAACATAACATAAGAAGGTAATTTTTTTTTTTTTTTTTTTTTTTTTTTTTTTGTTAAGAGACAATGAACGGAGGAAGGAAAAACACAGATAAAACAAAAAGGTCCATGTGCCTAAAGGCATCCTCCATTCATAAAATGGTTGTAACAACTGGATTTAAACATTTGTAGATTGTAAGTTTGTGGAAAGCAATTCGAGGGAAGTGAATTCCAAAGAGTAGTAGCTCTGGGGATAAATGAATTCTGATAAGCAGAAGTATTATCTATGCTCCATTGTCCTATTCTTTTCAATACTATATGTTGCTACAGTCCCAACAAATAATGGTCCTTCGAACGTAGAGATTATTAAAAAAAAAATCCAGTTCGTTCTTACTCCTTCTAAAGTTTGTTCAATTTTCCCTTATCCTTATTCACTTTCTTGTCCTTATTTGTCGTACTGTTCGTTTTTGGCTGAGTTTATTTCTTGTGGCCGGGAGTGTTGCTATACTAGGGGATATTTGTGCATAGTTCTAATATACGTTGATCAGCCAAGTATTGTTTGCAACTTTAGACATACATTTACAGGTGTGGGGGCTATGGGATTCCACATGCAGGAGACACCAAGAAGGGGTGGTGGGGTTACTGGAGGAAATGATCAAGGAATACTATGCCAGTTTTGAATAAAACTTTGCAATGTTGGGATATCATCTTTAGGCCTAACATGCAAGTAGTGGGGATAGTAGTGACATTGATAGTACTGTATTTTTAGGCCTAACATGCAAGTAGTGGGGATAGTAGTGACACTGATAGTACTGTATTTTTAGGCCTAACATGCAAGTAGTGGGGATAGTAGTGACACTGATAGTACTGTATTTTTAGACCTAACATGCAAGTAGTGGGGATAGTAGTGACACTGATAGTACTGTATTTTTAGGCCTAACATGCAAGTAGTGGGGATAGTAGTGACACTGATAGTACTGTATTTTTAGGCCTAACATGCAAGTAGTGGGGATAGTAGTGACACTGATAGTACTGTATTTTTAGGCCTAACATGCAAGTAGTGGGGATAGTAGTGACACTGATAGTACTGTATTTTTAGACCTAACATGCAAGTAGTGGGGATAGTAGTGACACTGATAGTACTGTATTTTTAGGCCTAACATGCAAGTAGTGGGGATAGTAGTGACACTGATAGTACTGTATTTTTTGTGTGTAGTCTAGCCTAGTATTTTTTCCATCATGACTGCCACCCTTCCTGAATTGAAAAAAGAAAAGGGGGATCACAAGGGTGCGTTAAACTAGGCTAACAAAGGATATCGATTCATTTATGGAACGGGCCGATGTGTCGGAAGCTAAGGCTAAAATTACTTTAATCTGTGAGCAACACGATGAGCTGGAGTCGCTAAATGACCACATGTACCAACTGTATGATGGGTCGGTGTACCAAACATCTCAATAATGAGGCTAAGATAGGTAGAGCATCGATTTTGCAGTTATATACTGGATGCCTCTCTAAGGATAAAGGGGGGCATGGATGTACAAATAAGAAATTAAAGCCTTGTAGTAATTGTCAGGTTAAACATGTCTGTGCACTATGCTCCCATGGGAATAAGTCCTTTAGAGTAAATGCCAGCACTGTTGCTAGTCCTGAAACTTTTTCTACCTCCACGATGATATCGGTAGCATCGGAGCGGGAAACAGTAATTTTGCCTACAATGATGATAACAGTAAATAGTAATAAGGGAGTTCACAATATGTGTGATTGCTGGATCAATGTTCTCAACGCACTTCTGTTCTGCGGTCTTCTCTACCTTCAGTACAATATGTAGTATCAGCCTCAGGAAGAGAAACATTGAAACTGTAAGGGCTTACGGGAGCCCAGCACAAACAGGTTTACGAGGTATTTACTCTACAGTACAATGATAAAGATAGATTTGTCTCAATAAAGGTTGTAGTGGTAGATGTCTTACCCTAATATACAATCTCCAAGGTATTAAGGGCGTAATAAAAAATGTACAAGATTCAGGATATAGGCATCTTTAGGTAGAGAAGCTAATCTTGATATGCTAATAGGTGCAGACTAATACTATGACATGGTGCTGCCAGGACATAGGAGGGAGGGTAACCTTATTCTTTTGCCCACCAAATTTAGGTTTGCACATAGTGGGTCATACCGAGATTGGTTAGCCAGCACTAATGTTGATGTGATAACAGTATTGAAAGTTGCAGTTAACAGCACATGTGATATATTACAGAATAATTAAATCAAACCATGTATAAATTACGTGTGAAAGCTTTATGCCTAACGAGTCGAATGACGAGGCTAAAGATACTTTAAAAATATATGAAGAATCTGTTTCATACCTACCAGAAGTAAATCTATACAGCGTACTGTTGCCATGGAAAAGTATTAAGAGCGATTTACCAAGTAACTATGGTCTAGCACAGGGTAGAGTTCAGTGGATGCAAAAGAAATTTATCGCGCAGCTCGAGTTTTGTCAACAATACACTATAGTAATGAAAGATCAACTAGAATGCCGTTTTGTTGAATATATTGATGAGGAGATAGACACAGCAGACATGATGCTTGTCTCCGACGATCTTCAACTTGTGACTGTGAGTCTGTGACTGACAAAGACGCCCTTGATTCATATAGGTCCTCATATCTTCACCTGTATGTGTGTCATGTGTATGTGTTTTTGTTTGTGTCCCCGGACAAAGCTGCATGTGAACTTACCTTGACTCAAACATCTGTGACTTACTCTGGTTCAATTGAAAGACTGTTCCACAGCTCCCAGTGTTTCATCAACACTTGCTAGATATTCAGTTATTTTACTTCCCTAACCAGACCCAGGTGTCCCTTGTTTGTCTAGACTCAAGAAATGTAATTCATGCTCACGGGGTGTATCAGGTACCTGATCACTGCGAAATAATGAGTTCAATCATCCACACACTTCCTTCACATCAGCACCTTGCCCTGATTACTAACATCTCCTCAGAGTTCATTTCTTTCACAGGTAATTCATCGGACCTCATCATCAGACCGAGAACACTAAACCTCCTGAAAGCCTTAAATTCTTAAGAGTTTAATAACCTAGTTGGTTCATCTCTTCCCATGTTTATTATCCCGGAATTAATTTATCCTACTGTACTAACCCCTACCTTGACTCTCCTCTTCATCATCCTTTTCCTAGTAGGTTGTCTCTGTCGTCTTTCGTTCAGGGTTGATCGCCTGGTTCGTAGGCATAAGGCAAAAATGGCTACTGCTGATGAAAACGTGTAAGTTGGTCCTCGCCTTTAGCACACTTTCTTTGGCATTGCTATACACGGGGAACAGGGTTATTTAGGTTGTTGTTGTTCCCCAGGCTGTCTGGCCGAACAGCCCCAAGGTCTCGAGCAAGGCCAAGGCCATAAATGAACGCCCCCACAAAATCCTCCCTGCTTACCACTAACAAAGCCCGGGTGACCGAAGCCACTCCAAGGCAGGGAGCTGAGGAGGGTGCGGAAACGCCCGGGAAACCAAAGCCCCACCCAAGGCCCTGTGCCCCTCAGCAATTATGAAGGGAAGGTTGAGGGATAAGGGAAAAATGTGACGCTTTGGCTCCGAATCTGCCAACTTCTAGGTTGGCAGTAGGGAGGTCAATCCACGGAAAAGACGCCGCCACTTGAGATCTAGAAGATATATTATAAGTAAAAGGAACAGTCAGAGTAAGCTATGGGTATGGCAGAGATCGCTCAGTTCTCACTCGGATAGACCAGCCCATCACCACATGACTAGAACCCAATCCTCTCAGCATCAGCTAGGAAAGGCCCTAGAAAGCCGCCTTTGGCGGGGGGATAGCTCCCCTATTTCAACTCCTTTCGGGGTTGGGCATCCGCCCAACCTTAACCTTATTTAGGTTATAGGGATGAATAAATTGTGTATATATATGTTAGTTTTCTTTATTTTAGCTTCGGTGGGCCTCAGCTACGTGGCCGAGCGGTGTAATAGCGCATCTATAGTCGACTGTACATTGTAATACAACCGTAGTATAATATATATATCTCACAACACTATATCAGTTACACTTATTTTAGTATACTACTGTACATATTTAGTTGGTATGACCTTACCCATAGAAGATCAAAACCTCAACTATAAACTGCCTTGGTCTACAACTACGAACGTAGGCATCATTTCCACGGCTCTTGCAACATGACTCAAAGACAATTGCCGGAACACCCAAGGAGATTGCCAGCAACTACTTAGTAACACACGACACTGACACACCCGTGCCTGAGCGTCAGGGCTCAGTAGCAGATAACAGACATCCATAGGAAGGTCGATACCTTCATCACTCTCGGTATAAATCAGTGTTAAACAGTGATGCATTCAGTATCGATACTGCAACGTACTTAAAGTGTTTGTTAATACTATTTGTTCTAAGAATTTTCCTAATATATTATTTTCTTTACAGAGATAACAAATACAGGAAATATGGCTCAAGTCTTAGTTGCTTTCTTTTACAGTTGTTTAAAGGTACAGGTACTTCCTGCAGGGTCGCTACAGTATCTTCACAAACCTTACAGTTAGAGTTAGCACTCTATAGAATTTAACTGTTATCAGAACTCTATTTTCTTGGTAGATAAATAAGAAAACCAAAGGTGTTTACTAAAAAGAAACCTCTATATTAAATTTCCTAATTAATATGTTTCCAGCCTTCACCAAACCTACAACTATAACAAGGAAATAGTAAAGACGTAAGAATCCAAATAGACAGCCTGATAGATGGGGTTGAACGCAATAGCAGTACTACGCCTATTAAAATTGTGTTTGACTGTTCAGGGAAAACTTCGCATTGACATTTCTGCTGGATCGCGGTTGCGGTAGGACGTCCCTGGTACCCGGCGCAATTTGTGGCTTCATTTAGGGGAACTTCAGTTGGTCCAGGTGATTGCCTGCCGCGTCGGAAGTTTAGCTGCCTCTCACGCCGGCTTCATCCCTTTCCACCATGCTACCCTGCTCTGCCATCGTCATCCTTTTATCATCCGACTGTGCCGACTTCACTCTGCCCCATCTTGACTCCTTTCTGGTTGGTGGGGGCCGGCAATTCCCTGGACCTGTGACACGTGGCTTGCCCGCTGGAGGGACGCGGCACCCACGGTGGTCGGCTCTGGTATTGGCAAATCCTCGGCTTTCTTCGGGGTTCCATAGTGGGCCCCTCCTTTCCGTCGGTGCCAGGGCCACCTTCAGCTTCTGTGGTCTGTGTTGGCCTCTCCATCCTCGCTTCTTCACTTCACCACGTGTCTTCTTCCTGCCAGGTGCCATCGTTCATCACTTCATCTTCCCTTCCATCCTCGAGTCCTGGGAGTGTTGTTGCCCTTCTGCAGCCCCTCCTGAGTCCCTGACGTTTGAGCTTCCTTAACCCTTCCTACCCGGTCTGCCTTAGGTAAGGACAGCTCGAAAGAAGGGCCGCTACCTGGTATGCCTTACCTAAGGCAGCAGCTTAATAGCCTAATTAAGCTTGGTCTGAACGCCGTGCGTACGACGTATGTCAACAAACCCAAGCGTTGCATCACCGCACCTCCGAAAACAAGAAGGAGAAGACTCTTCAATGTTATTGTTCTGACGTCAGACGAAATTAGTGTCTGGCAACATCTCTGCAATATTTGCTCCACTGAAATCGTCATCACAACTGAACCAGTTGACTTACAGAGCTCTACTCAATGCCAAAATACAGATTGAAAACCGCACTACGAATATAGATGAGTGGGAAAGTTCTAGCAGTGAAAATAAACATAAATACGGTAGCCTAGGCCTAGACGTTTTTCAGCCATTTCGCCCGGGTAGGGGCGACCGTCATTGGGTAAGACAGCCCGGGTAGGAAGGGTTAATGTGGGGCCGCTGCGGCTTTGACCAACACTGCGTCAGGGTTAATAGGGCTCTGTCCTCAAAGCCCTTAAATCAAGAATCAATCAATCAATCAAAAACTTCGCATTCAGCGGTGAGCTTGAATGATTCTTTGTTTACCGGTCCTTCTCTGGTTCCAGACCTTGCTGAGGTGATGTTGCGTTTCAACTGTAATCCATTCGCCTTCATCAGTGACATAGAGAAAGTGTTTCTCATATTACAGTTGGATCGACGCGATAGATATAGTGTTCGATTTCTGTGGCCTTGCAATCCTTGTGACTTAAACTCGTCCTGTGACACATTCCGATCCAAAGCCGTTCTGTTCGGTGCCACCTGCTCCCAATTCCTTTTGAATGCCACCATTTTGAAACATTGTTATGTAACCTTCCATATTTTATACATAATATATACATATAGCATGTATAATAGTAGGTTGTGTTACTTGTGTATGAATAATTATTTTGCTAGATAGCAGGATATTTGCTTAGAATTAGGATACTGTCCTAACAACAACGCAATATTTAGCAGATGCCCTGATCAATTAAAATATTAATGTTTAATTAATTCAATGTTTAAACAATAAACTTTGAATTAGTTTTATTTGAATTTGTTATTTCTATATTCCACCTACTCCCTCTTGGGCATAGGCTGAGATCCTGTACAGTACATTCAACCATTCTACATTGAACGATGAAGCCCATGAGGTCTCGTTCCAGTCAAAGGGTGAGACATGTGAAGCACTTTTTAGCTGCAACCAGCCCCTGCCATCTTGCCTTAGAAGGATGCATGGAGCTTAGTTGCTCACTCACAGCTCGAAGCAAACCCATCTCTGAAGCTTCCTCGATCCAGTGCTTCACTGTCTCATCTCCTAGACTCGGACCCTCACTCTCAGAATGGCACCTATTGAGCAATTTACTCACTTGGCATTGTAACCCTGTAGCATATTTGGAATATGCAAATATTCATACAGTGCTATTTAATCAGGGAACAATGAGGGTTTTTGTTTGGCGATCCGGTGGACTTTGTGGTAATGCTCTGATACTAGGAACAGCACAAATTCCATCCCAATAATATCTTCCCATTGACATATCGGGATTCGAACTTGGGTCCATTGGATTACCAGTCCAGTGACAAGACCACTCCACCACACCTTTTTAATTAACAATAACGACATTAACCCTTAACTAGCGGCCCACAACATAAGTCAAGTATAATAAATTTGGACTATCTGGCGGAGCGCGACATAGGTCGTGTGGCAATTTCAGCACGTAATGTTGCTGAGAGAGAGAGACAAGTGGTGGCAGGAGAGTAGCGAGCGTATGACTGCTCCAGACCACCGCGGCGAACCTACTGACATGAATCCCACCTCCTCCCTCCCTCTCTCACTCGCTACATACTGAATTGTATGGGGAAAGTACCGAATTACATGCTTTTTGCACTCGTGTTGCACGGTTGTTGCAAGAAAACTAGCGGTAATAAAAGGATCGTTGTGGTGTCATTGGAAAGCTCTGTTTATGCCCTTACAGGGATAGATACTTGTTTTACATTCTGGGTCTTATTTAGGCATGAAAATGATCACGTAAACAGCCCTATTTTGGCTATAAACACCCCGCTGGTGGCTACATATTAATTACCGCCTAGCCCGCCAATAAGGTGTTAATACATCTTGAGAATTATTCGAAACCACTTACCTAAAAGCAGTGCAAGACTGCATACCATCGAAAATACGGCGTACAGGCCATAATAATAAGCCCAAATGGTGGAATACAGATATTTCAAACTGTCTGCTTGCTAAAAATTTTACTAATGATAGATTAAAATCCTCACAAAATGACGAAGAACGTGTGAAATTTGCAGAGCTACGACGCAAAGCCAAACTGTTAATTAAGCAAAGTAAAACGACCCTGGAGTTATATGTTGCGAATCAAAGTAAAACAAACCCGAAAGAATTCTATAATTATATCAGAAGAAAAAAGTAGTTACTTCAACTGTTGGACCGTTAGTCGATGAAAATGGAGAATACACCAAAGACGAAGTACAAATGAGTAATGCCCTCAATACCTTCTTTGCATCAGTTTTTGCAAAAGAAGACCTCAGTGATATCCCTACACCATCGCCGATTCAGATTGATAATTCAGTTGTTCTAAGCAATATCACCGTTACAGAGAGAGAAGTATTGAATTGTTTAGATAAACCCAAGGTAAATAAAACGCCTGGACCTGATACAATCTCACCTAGATCTCTAAAGGAAGCTAAGGATGAGCTCTCCAAACTACTGACATTGCTATTCGATAAATCCTTCCAGTCTGGAACTATGCCTGATCAGTGGAAGCTAGCCACCGATATTAAAAAAAGGCAGGAAATCCCTACCCAGTAACAATCGTCCAATTAGCTTAACCTCAGCTGTATATAAATTGCTAGAAACACTCGTAAGAGACAGACTCGTAAATCACATAGAGGAATATAACATAATTAAAAGATACTCAACACGGCTTTCGTAAAAAACTTTCCTGTTGAACAAACCTCTTAGACTTCTTCCACGATATCCTGAACCTCTACGATGAGAGTAAAGCTGTATACCTTGATTTTGAAAAGGCCTTTGACAAAGTTCCCCACAAACGTTTACTGCTAAAACTAAAAGCGCATGGAATACAAGACGGTGTGTTGAAATGGATAGAAAATTGGCTCAGCGACAGAAAACAAAAGTGTAGTCATAAACGGTAAGGCATCCAAATGGACCAATGTAAGTAACGGGGTATCCCAGGGATCGGTACTAGGACCAACTATCTTTCTAATTTATATCAACGACATAGATGAGGGTCTCACCTGTACAATCTCAAAATTGCTGACGATTCAAAAATTGCAAATAGCGTACTCTCTAAAGAACAAGTTGACGATATGCAATACAATCTAGATAAGTTGTCATGTTGGGCCCAAATTTGGCAAATGAGTTTCAATGCTGATAAATGTAAAGTACTACATATCGGATACCAAAATGAGAAAGCAAACTATTCGATGAATGGCACTCAGCTTAAGAATGTAAACAGAGAAACTGATCTGAGAGTAAGAATATCGAGTAGCCTAAAACCGAGTCAACAATGTTCAGAAGTTGTTAAGAAGGCAAACAAAATAACTGGCTTTATAGGCAAGTCATTTGAGCATAAATCCAAAGACGTTATGCTAACACTTTACAATTCCTTAGTCCGCCCTCTTCTGGAATACTGCGTTCAATCCTGGTGCCTTTATTACCAAAAAGATATAGGCAAGTTAGAACGAGTTCAACGTAGAGTTACCAAAATGATACCTAGCCTAACGAACAAACCATACGAGGAGCGGAGCGTTTTAGAGAATTAAATGTATTTCCTTTAACCCAGCGCAGATTAGGAGTGTTCAAATTCATAAAAGGCATCGACAATATGAACTGTAGGAAGTACTTCACTATCGACTAATCTAATTACACGCGGGGAAGCGGTTGCACAATTATTGATAAATCTTTTAACTCACTTGCATCTAAGAATTTCTTCTTCAATCGAGTTGTCAACTTGTGGAGTGGGCTTCCTCGAGACGTTATAGACTGCAGCACTGTTGATTTATTTAAACTTCGCATAGCCAAATATCTCGCATTAAACCCGCGACTGACTGCGTTTGAATAACTTTATGAATAACTTTATTAAATCCCCCCTCAGTTACTAACCCATCTGTCCCCTACTATCTTCCTAATCCTGCCACGGACATTAGTTCCAGGGCAGTAGTTCCCTTCCCAATGTTCCCTTACCCACTCTAAACCACTGTGTGGAGTTTTGGACACTTGCTCCTCAGTGCTTTGGAGGACAAGCAGCCTAGAAGGGTTACTAGATCTGTTGTTGCTTGATTTCCTGTGTACTCCTTTTTACACCTCCATCTGGTAGACGTATATCAATGCCAAGCTATGACTAATAAATATATAATTAATACCCTAGATATTTTTCCCGGATGTACACATCAATGACTCACTCTCTCACAATTTACCAGATAGGAGTTAAGTCTGCTAGCTCCCCGACCAAATACTGCATATATTCAATAATCACAGCCATCCATCCTTCACTATAATCTTATCTACTCTACCAAGCAGCTAAGACTCTTATATAGTATAATCACTGGGCCTATATTATGTATTAAGATCTTGATATAGACTATGAAATTAACATGAAATAGGAAGGTAATTTTCAAATATTATTTATACTCCATTTTCCTATCCTTTTAATACTACTTGTTGTTACAGTCACAAGAATATATATATATATATATATATATACAGAGAGAGAAAGAGACAGAGTTATTATTTATTTATTTATGTTTTATTTCTCTACACATACTGTACCACGTCTTCATGGTTGTTGCTACTAAGGGCATTATTCACACATTTCCCATTGTATGTTATGCTTTCACTATTTCATAATGTGAGGCCTCTCGAAGTCAAGGGGCCTACGAACCAAATCACAGAATTTGAGTTTTCGCTGGTTCCCAATAGGTGGCAGCACGCTCTATCATGCTGTGAAGACCGAATTAGGAATTTCGCCCTTATGTGCACGTGGCATAGGGTTGAGCGTCTTGTGTTTTGACTCGATAAATGTACGGATGAAGTAGGGCAAAGCGGAGGTATATGGGCCTAGCCGCCGCGCGCGGCTGACCAATGGGAGGGCGGCTTATATATTAGGTAGATACAAGCAGCCTCATAAGGATCAGTAGATCTTCTGTTGCTTGTTACCCTTTGTACTTAGTACTTTTTCCTCTGACAAAACTGAACTCGTCATTCAAACTTCTTGCTATAACCTCTACCTTTGATCGTTCTAGTACTACACCATTTTACAAATGCGATTGAACAATCAACCAAATGCTTTCAACATTCAAGTTGAGGAATGACAGTCTTCGATTTGCTTTCAATTATCTTCCAAATCCATTCAACGGTCAGACATTTGAAATTGACAGTTTGCAAACGTTTCAACAGACACGTATCTCTAATTAATTTCAAGTCTCCAAAACTTTTATACAATGTGAGTGAAACAATCATCATTCGAAAGACTTTATTTGACAATCATCAACATTAATAATACGCATGAATATCTATTTTCTGAGTATATTTACCTAAATATATTGATAAAATAATTTTTTTTTAAACAAACATAACAGTTTTATAATTTTAATGTCACTATAGTACGTACAGTACATACAGTATACGATTACGATTACGTACAAAATGAAGAAAAAACGAGAACATTGGAAAAAAGTCAAGTGCCTTCACATATCTTACTATCATGTACTGTACAGTTGCCTCCACTGGAAATAATCCACAACTAAGGCTTCCTACACACCCATAGGTTGTTACTGCCTTCTCTACTTCACGTATGGTAACCTGTTAGGCAGAAACAACCCATGTGTGTGTACGAAACCTTTGTTGTGAATTGTTTCCAGTGGAGGAAAGTGTACGACAGTATAATCTATCAATTGAAGATGTCACAGCGTTCAATGGATTGAACAAAGTAAGTGTTGGCGTGGTTATAGTTCTGCGATACAATATGTTGCGTGATATGGGGCAGAGCAAACTCAATGCCAACATGTAGAATGTTCTGCTACAGTGCATTGAGAGTTACTCCTTCTTGCCTGGCGCGGGTCACGTTGCACTGTGGAGCTTCATGATGGAGGTATTGCTTCAGGTTGGATTTAAAGACAGAAAAACAATTTTCTATGGGATTAAAAAAAGGAGAGTATGGAGGGAGAAATTTAAAATTCAACTTGGGAGAGACTGCTGCGATGCCATTGTGAATTGGAGCATTGTCTAGAATGAGTGTGGGCCTATCGTCTCCAATGATTACTGCAATGGATGCGATGAAGTCACTGAATACTTCTTTCGTCACAGAGCCACAGTGAATTTTGTTATTCCACAGCGGTCAGATATCGCAGCAATCACTATCGTGCTTCCTCCACACTGTCCACTGACAGCGCGATGCACACGGTCCCCGCGCTTCACCCTGCCATACGTCCTTTTGGTCCATAGATTGAACCCTGAAAATGATTTTTTTTTTATTAGCCAAGATTTTAACCCTTTCACTGCGGACGGGACATTTAAACTTAACAAAATCATCTCCTGGTAGCTTGTATGTAATGAACTGTCTTCGTGGTGCAATGCATAACTGTGTTGATTTTCAGTGTGAGCGTCCTGGATTCGAATCCCCGGACTGCCACATGTGTTTGTTAATTTCATTAATTGAGTTTAGGAGTAGAGTTGGTTAGTGGAGAGAACATAATAATTGGGCTTAGACGTTATTTTAAACTTTTCCCTGAGATTGATCTATACACTCATAAAGAAAATCACTGGGTGGTAGCTAAATTACAATCAATATTGGCCTCCCGCAGTCAAAGTGTTAACACAAGAAAATGTGTACGATATGACAAAATAGGAAAGTTTCTTACATTATACACTTTTGTTAGACAATACTAATTATTTAATGATTACATATTTACTATGCATACCTGTTTCGTCAATGTACAGTAGCCCAACTAAGTTTTGCGACAAAATATTAGGTATGTGGCAACTGTCTAGTTTGCACTCCCCTGTCCCAAACCCATGTATTCGTGTCTAGCAGACACCGTGCAGGTGTCTAGGCAGGCGGCCCCGCCTGCGCTACCACAGCCAGGACACACACACACTGTACTCTACACGATGGGCGCTACATATGAAAATATTGCTATCATTATTTGTTTGTATCATAAGAGAAGGTGCTCTCTTGTTCTCTCTCTCTCTCTCTCTCTCCCCCCCCCCTCTCTCTCTCTCTCCGTTAATTATAAATATATAATTATATACGCGCTTCAAAATACTTTATAGATCCACATTCTATACATAACTTAAAATGAACACAGTCAATTGTATAGATTGCATTATATAATCTATTATCCACTTTTTAGTGATTGTTTTAATCAGAGCGTCTTCTTAACACTATACTTGGTGTTGATGTCAGCGACCTTGGCTCTAATATTTATCCTTTGCCTCTCTGTAACTCGGAACGTGCTCGAGAAACGGGTAGTCAATCTCTACATCTATTTCCTGTTCTTCTCTTATTTTTCTTTATTTTATTGTATTTTTTAGTTATAAGATGTTATGCGGTTAGGATAAGCGCCAAGTACGCCGACACAGGGAATAGATTTGATGAGTTATCCTAAACGTTTATATGCATCAACTGTATTAAATGTTGCTCAATAAATTTTAATTTTATACAGCTAAATGACTAAGATACTTAATTTGTCCGGACGTTTATAGCATCTGAGGTGAAGTCAGTGATCTTGGGGCTAATAAGTGATTGAGGTTTCCGAATGTTTGTGTGCGAACTGTTGTATGGATTCTTCCCTTGCCGCCTATTTTTTTGCCTCCTTTCATGTGTTTCTTGTTGATACTCCCTACCCCTTGGGTGAATAAGGGCTGGCTACTGGCTAAATTACAAACATCAAATTAAGGAGAGTATGCTGCTGTCACATTTGTAAATGCTTAATCATCAATCTTGAGATGGAATTTAACCGTGTTTGCTGCGAGTGTCTCGCTATCTATTAACCTTCCTTTCCCCAAGCATATGAATGGATAAACGAAGACAAAAAAAAAACTTCAAAGATATTGACATGTCAGTAAAGTTTTCGATAAATATCCACATGAATTATTGCTGATTAAAGAAGCAGCACATGGAATAAGGCGAACTATATTACGTGAATTAGACCATAGCTAATTAGTAGGAAACACAAATTTACCGTTAACAGTAGCCTATATAATCAGATTGGGGTGTAGTGAAGGTTGGGGTCTTACACTGATGGTCAGTTTCAGTTCCTCAATTGTTCACCTTTTACATTAACGACCTTGATTTATGCCTAACTAAAAAGATTGGTAATGTTTTAAATTACATTAAAAATAGGTTGAATTATTGACCCTGATAACGATTCATGCTCTCCAAACATAATTTTATACACTACCCGAATGGGTAATACTTTGTCAGATGATAATGTAGATAAATATATGCAGTTTAGTGATCATTTGGAAATCGATAGAAATTTCACGATGTAAATTCAACAATATTTACTTCAAGTAATTAATTACGCACCATATCTCTCCCGTTCGAGAAGATTCATTACCTCAATGCATTCTTGTAATATCCGATTCCATTACCCATCTCCCTTACTCAAGGGTAGCCAATAACCACCAGTTATATCTCAGAAGAAAACAAAACATGTCACCAATCTGAGTGGTGACAGGCCAAGACGCAATATCAGTGGTATCTAGATGGCTAAATAACATGGAATTAAGTAACTCAATTATTACAAAAGATTTGGAAGTAATCGTCAGTCGTTATATGAAACAAAAAAACAATGCAACATTGTTTTGAAATCAGAGTTTTCAGATAGATATCTAGAAGCGTGAATAACAACAAACGTAATTGTAAAAGTTCACCCGTCCTTAGTAAAGCTTCATAATGGATTATGTTTTTAAGTTTGCTGTCCAATGTCCATAGATTGATTGGACGTTACGGTACAAAGAAGAATGGCAAAACAATCCAGAATAATAGCACATTAGAACATCAATAATATTCTAACGCCAAACGACAAATGACACAGAATTATAGCCAGAATGGGTTAGAACATTTAACAGAAGTAAAATATTATTGAGGTAGTGAATATTATGAAATACATGATATGGTCAGTACAAAAAAAGGGGGGACTTGCGAAAAAATTAGGCTTGCATATATTAGAAGTGTAGAGTAAGAGAGGATATGATAAATACTTAACCCTCTCCGACATATGACGCGATGTTGAGCCTATTAGGGATACTTTAAAGCCTTTGTTACCATCAGGGGTATTTAGAAACCTTTAGTTTAGTTACTTCAACCTCTGCAGTTGTCTTTGAGTTAGCTGTGAGCAGAAAACTAATTTTGGAGAGGTAATTATAAGAGTGAGAGAACTCTATTTCTTATTGCTAATCTGGCAACACCTGCGTCATATGAGCGTGCAAGGGTTAAGTTGTAAGTGGGATCCACAAAGACAATGTGGAAAACGGACTGCCGCTCTTTGAAATATGCAACGGTTTGGTAGATATGAGAAATAGGTTACCGAGTGCTACAGTAGGATCAATAACGACAAAAATCTTATAAACATAATTAAATAGACACATGAATGTAATATGCTGATTATCAATGGGATCCGTCGTGAGTGGGCCTATCAGCCCTCTGCCAAAAAATCCCTCTTTTATGATTTTTGTTTATGTTTAGTGACATTGGGACTCGTATTTGGCAGTTTATCCAAACTAGCATTATACTATTATATTCAGAGTAGAAAGGGATAATGAAAGTCAAAGGGTAAATATGACATAGTATGTGTCCCTTTAATTCCTACAGAACCTCCTTAACTTGTATAAACCTAATGAAAACCCAGATTAATCTGCCAAAATGGGTCAATCCTAATGGGATTAATGATTATATATTTATTGATTCTCATGATAAACTCTTCTCTCTATTCACCAATGATAGTTTACGTGAGGTATTATTTATTATATTCGCAAACAAATTATATGCATTCAATAGTGCACAGCTAGTGGCGGGCGAGGTAGGCAAGATGACTTACTAAACGGAACGTGGTTGGTTTTTAGGTAAACAACCGATGGTATAGACAGGAGTGGTTAGTGTGCATACTATATCAAGTCATGCTAGTTAATAGTATTTGGACAGTATAAGTAAGGAATTAATTTGCTAGTAGTGGATGAGTAAAGACATTTAAGAGGTTTTATAATGTTCGTTTAACATGAAATTAGCCAAGAGTGATATGATGGAAAGTATTACTCTGTATGATAACTATTCTATATAATAATTGTATGCACAATATCAACTAGAACTAACTCACATGCCGTGTGTTCCTAAGCTTCCAACAGCACAGTCTTCCATGCGTGGTTGAGCTGAAAGTGTTCTTGTCTGAGAAAACAACTCTTGGTTGAGAGAGAGGTATCCTGACCAGGATTCGAACCCACTCACTCCAGGTATGTTTGGGAGAGTTGGGCACCGTAACCACTCGGCCATGAGCGGATATAAGTGAAGCAACCTTTGCTCTTATTTGAAGAACTCCCGCCAACTCGGCTAAGTGATACACTTTTAATCGTCCTGGTACTATTATGGTCCCTCTCTGACATTATAAAAACAACTCGTGCCCAATAGTCAATAACCTGGTCAACAAATAGTCGAGCGAAATCAAGCCTCGTCTGTTTATGCCTCTTGGATAGCTTTGGCTTGACAGCTGGTGATCTATGTTTATATCCCATCTCCTTCAATCTCTTGCGTATAGTTTCGGTATGAACTTGAAGTTGAAAATGTTGCCTAGCTTCCTCGGCGTTGGAGAACGGATGGTTATCCATATACTGTTTAATTTCTTGGTCCTGTTATGATGTGGTTTTCCCGCTTAGCTCCAATTCTATGTCAGTCTGTCAGTTGCCCTTCTTCCCACTTTTTTTTGTTTCCACTGGTCAACGTTCCAACACCCCACTCTCGCTCATCCCAACCATACTACCACGTTCAGCAACCTTATCAGCCTGATGAGCCATGACTTGCTGAATGATTTTGATAAGTGTGATGTGGCCAAGAGAGTATTGGGTATTTTCTAATCACCCCAGTTACCAATAATTACAGCTTCACGTTTTTTATTTATTTTTACCGAAAAAAGTACGACCTGGGAATTCATTGTGTGAAGTGTTAATGCATAGTTGGAGTGGCTGTAGATATGCATGTAATCTGTAATCAGCCAATTGCCAATATCTGGATTTGAGGGTTTGGTTGACCTGTCCAGCTAGTAATCAGACCGCCAACCCTAAACAAAAAATCGTAAGTGGCCTCTTATTTAAGAGGCCTACTTATACTGTGTGACGCCTCCCGGCGCTGGCAGAATGGTTGCGTGGGGCATTGCAGCTCGCTAGTGCTCGCCAGGATGGGGGGATAGGCTACAGTTGTCCTAGAATGATCTGCTTTATTTCATTAGGGTCGTGTTGCCACAGACAGTCTAGAAATTGTCTTTGTTTTGGTCTGTGACCGCGCCTTATATTTTATATTCGCTATAATATAAATGTTGCTTGTGTGGGAGGCGAGCGAGAGAGGGTGAGGGAGTACACCTGGCAGCGGGGTGAGCTGTGGCCCGGCTCGCTTGGGCACTGACGGCGTTGGCGGCCGGGTGGTCAACTAGTCCCTGCCCATCGCGGCCGCGTGTTCTTTACCAGCTCAGAGCTTGCCTGACACGCGTATCGTCTACATCCTTTGCAATTCTGTCCCCCATACTCGCCACTTTGCATACTATTTCTCTCTCTCGACTTCTCCTTTCTCATTCTCTAATCTTTATTAAACTCAACATCCCTTCTGGTTTCAGCATAGACGTTCACCGTCGGCCAGTCGTATTGTACGCGAAGCTCTCAGATATTTCTATGTATGAGGTTTGGAGAGACGGACTTTTCCGTGTGTGTCCTCTCTCGGGAAGGTTGTAGACCGGTATATGTCTCCCTGGCAAGGTGTTGAGTGATTCTGCTTGGTTATTTAAAGCTAGACTAGGGGTAAGGTTACTGTGTCGTTGTCTCCGATGTGTGCAGTGTTAGCTAAGCCCTGCACGACATCGACAGGTACTGTGGGAGCCTAGGTTGTCTTCGGGTGGGTTTACTTTGCGAGCTCAGCACAGTGGTGTGAGAGGGCCATAGCCTATCCCTCACAACATAGTGCTGCCTCTTTGTGTTGACTTCTGAGGGATCGCCAGGATAGAACTAGGTACTAGAGACCTAGATTTATCAAGAGAGCATCCCCGTCATATAACGTAATCTTCATTATACCACCTTCGGACAACGTTAGGCTACGAGCCGCATGCTCGCCCATTGTTGCCCTGCCTTGATACCCCAGCTAGACTTTATTAACTGAGCAGACACTGGTTAGAGATAAGCCCCCATTATTATATGTATGCCACATTATTATTCACTGCACTTTTGAGCCGAGGTTGTTGTTGAGTTGCACAACCCTAGTAGGCTGTTGCGTTGTGTCACGAAGCATTTCTTTAGTTGTCGAGCATTACTACCTTTGCGCAGTCTTTATTATTCGCCTGCCTATTATTACTATATGTCCTAGTATTTATTGTGACCCGTATTCTGCATTATAATTGTTCAAGATTCTTTACGAACATCTTCCTAGCATCAGACTTATTTCAGAAGTTTCCAGTTGATGTTGCAGGACTAGCATTGCACTTTCTTTAATGCAGGAGTGCCAGTTATTTGAGTATCTACCGTAACGCTAATTAATCACGTTAACTATCTTTTCTTTTTGTAACCTAATCGAGTAATCTTTTACTGTTTGAGAATAGGCTTTTTCATCGAGCGTCAGCCTAGTGTGTGTGCACCAGTTACCGAGTCATAGGATAACCTCGTTGTCCAGGCACGACTCACGGCGGTAATGGTGTTTTGTTTTCCAGTGTTTAAGGCAGGGGTTGGATCTAGTGTTACCGTTGTTGCATTTTGCCAGTATCTAGTCCAATGTTGAAGAGCCCTGTGTCTTTGAGAACCTGGATCGTAACAAATGGCGACCTAGCTCAGGATCTTGTGAACTAGGAGATAATTGCAGGATTGTTGTGGTCATTTGTTTTATTGAGGAATATAGTGGGCACGTTAATTTTGTTTTGGCAAAGTAGTATAGCACTTGAGAGTCTTCAGACATTTTTGGCAAGTGAATAGTGCTACATAAGGTTTGGGGTACTTCTTTTCTGAATATTGTGGTGAGAAATTTTCGAGAGCATCATGTCTTATACCGGATCAGAGGAGAATGGAGACACAGTACGTAATGTCGAAACTGAGGAACAGCAGCATGATGAAAGGGTTAATCGGGTGAACTGTGAGGAGGATGCTAGGATATTTTTGCAATGGCCTGTTACTGCCGAGCGGTTGGAGGGTATGGATCGGTACGGTCTTCAATGCCTGGCCACAGCTATCGGTCATGCGGTTACTAGCAGCATGACCAGGGATAACTTGATAACGTGTGTACTGGGCAGGGTGACTGGTGAGCGAGATGGGTTGAGTGCTCAGAGCCCTTCGGCCATGCTTCCCCTACACTCGACTCCCAGCCATCCCAGTAGTTTGCCGACCCCGGGTACGCTTCCGCAGATGGGTGGTGACTGGCAGGGAGGGTTGCCCCTGGGGGGACCACCGGTAATTTCAAACATTGTAGCACCTTCACCTCCTCAAGGGTTAACTCCAGAATTATTGCTTCAGCTCGAATTAGCTAAGCTTCAGCAGCAACAAAGGGCATGTGAGCTCCAGCAGCAAATAGAATTAGCCAAGATAGAAGAGAGAAAAACTATCAGTCATGAGCACATAGAGCTAGCAAAAATTCAAGCTGAGTCGACTAGGTACTGTGCCGACATGGACGTAGAGAAGTCGCGAGTAGAGACAACGGGACAGCGACTTGGGGCTGGTAACCGTGTTCATGAGCAGTCTCTCTCTCACTTATTGAAACTGGTTCCGGTGTTTGATGAGAGTGGTGTAACAGAATTTTTCACACGCTTTGAGAAGAAGTGCCAGGAACACCAGTGGCCAGAGAATAAATGGGCAGCACTTATATCCTCTAGATTAATAGGCAAGGGTCTTAAAGCCTACGATTTGTTGCATATAGAGTCTTGTATTATCTATGAGGAACTCAAGGAGGCTGTCCTGAGAGCATACGAACTACAACCAGAGACATACAGGTTGAAGTTCCGGGGTGTTACCAAGGGTCGGGAGAGCACCTTTTTGGAGCATGCCCGGGAGCTGTCCGATGCTTTTGGGAATTGGCTGAGGTCGGAGAAAGATACTACGTTTGACGACATTAAACAGTTGGTGCTTTTAGAGCAGTTTTTCAAATGCACGGGCGGCGACCTGACGTTAAACCTTAACCCTCTCCGACATATGACGCGATTTTGAGCCTATTGGGGATACTTTAAAGCCTTTGTACCCATCAGGGGTATTTAGAAACCTTTAGTTTAGTTACTTCAACCTCTGGAGTTGTCTTTGAGTTAGCTGGGGGCAGAAAACTAATTTTGGAGACGTAATTATAAGAGTGAGAAAACTCTATTTCTTATTGCTAATCTGGCAACCTCTGCGTCATAAATGCGTGAAAGGGTTAAAGAAAAGCAACCAAAAACTCTACAGGAGGCAGCTGAGATGGCTGACCTCCGGCTATCACTAATTCGTGGGTGCGGGTCTGCCCAGCGTAGTGAGGCAAGTAACAAGGGGCGTGATGCCCCACCCCCCCGAGTTAGTGATATACCTTATGCAAACAAGTACAAGAGCCATGATACCAAGACTGACCACAAGACTAGCACCGTCCCATTTAAGAAGGGGCCGGGCCCTTCCCAGTACCAAGGGAAGCCCAAAGGGGAGTTGGAGTGTTATCATTGTCATAAAAAGGGGCACTTTGCAAGAGTCTGTCCTAGCAAACCACCTACAGCAGCTGTGTCTTTGGCCTGCAACATTGGTGTGTCTCCGAAGTCATCTGAGTTTGCCCGGGGCAGTTCGTCAGAGGCTGAGGCACAGCCAATGCAGAAGCACCTGGGAGGCTCGAACCCTGCTCAGGATGTTTTTTGCGACCATAGAGGGCAGGGTTGCGTGATGTGGGCGGGGCGCAAGCATGGAGTAGAGGTCTTGCGTGATACAGGTGCTTCCCAGACTCTGATGAAAAACTTGACTGGCTACCCTATAAACGCGGCTTGGGTGGTGGTGCTGCAGGGTATTAATGCAACTCGGTCATACCCGCTGGTGCGGTTGGAGTTGGAGGTGGATGGTGTGGCACGTGAATTGGATGTCGGGATTGTGGAGAAACTGCCAGTGGAGGGCGTCGACCTTCTTCTCGGCAACGACTTTGCAATGCCCGCTTCTGAGGTTCTACCCTTAGTCGTTGCCGAGAGGCCGGCCGACGTGAGTAGGGAAGAGCAAGAGTGGGTCGAGCGGTGCCAGACACAACCCATGGCGTGTGTTGTCACCCGAGCTCGGGCAGCTAAAGTGTCACAGCCTAGTCCTCCGTCTTCAGACCAGCGGAGGAACGATCAACAGGAGGAGGCTAAAGCTGGAGTTAGTTTTAAGAGTTTTGACTCGGCGGCTCTCCTGGGTGATTCAGTATTAGCACCATTACTTAATTCTGGAGTAGCCCCTGGGCCTGTCATCAAGAGTGACGAGGCTGGGCTTGACGAGTCTCCACGACAGCAACGTTATGTACATCGAGAGAGACAGAGGGAGCAGCCCAGTATCGGGGAAGGTCATGCATTGCTCCGGGAGCAGTTAGATCGCTTGGCACCCTCAGATATACGTCGGTTGCAACTAGAAGACCCTGAGCTCCAAACGTGTGCTAATGGAGCTGTAGAGCTCGACGAGGACGGCGATGCACAGCCAGGAGATTTTTTTATTTAGAAGGCATCCTCTATAGGCGTTTTCAAGACCCTAAACGTAGTTGGCAAGAGGGGTCCGGAGTAGTGGACCAGTTGGTGGTGCCACGGGAGTGCAGGGATAGCCTACTGAGGTTGGCGCATGACATACCACTGGCAGGACATCTAGGGGTGAGAAAAACGGTGGCGGCTTTAGAAAAATTGTTTTGGTGGCCGGGGTTGAAGGGGCAGGTGGTAACCTGGATGGCAAGGTGTCATACATGCCAGAGGGTTGGAAAACCTAACCAAACAATTCCGAGAGCCCCGTTGCACCCAATTCCTGTCAGTGGACCGCCCTTCAGTAAGGTCATCATTGATATGGTCGGACCCCTAACCCCTACTAGTGCCGGTAATAAATTTCTATTAACTATCATGGATGTGGCCACTCGTTATCCTGATGCATATCCAATGAGAAATGGCACGGCGAAAACTGTTGTCCGGAACCTGCTCTTGTATTGCTCGCGGTATGGTTACCCGCAAGAGGTGCAATCGGACCAAGGTTCTAATTTTACCTCTAATCTGTTCAAACAAACTATGATTCAGCATGGCATCAGCACTGTCGTCTCTTCTGCGTATCACCCGGAGAGTCAAGGGGTGTTGGAGAGGTGGCACGCCACGCTGAAAAGCATGCTTCGATGTTATTTCGCAGAGAACGGAAAGGATTGGGACCTTGGTCTGCCGTATGCTTTGTTCGCGGCAAGAGAAGTACCTGGAGAGAGTCTCGGTTTCAGTCCGAATGAGCTTGTTTTCGGGCATCAGGTGAGGGGCCCTCTCCACATGGTGAAGGAGATTTGGGAGGGTACCGCTAAGCCATGTTCTATGTTAGGATACGTCCTCGAGAGCAGAGAGAGAATGCATAGAAGTCTGGAGCTGGCCGGGCGTAATTTGGTGAGTTCGCAGGCCCGTATGAAGGACAGGTACGATACTAAGGCGAAACTCCGGGAGTTTCAGGTAGGTCAAGAGGTGTTGGTCCTGTTGCCTTTGGCAGGTCATCCTCTGGCTGCCAAGTACGCTGGGCCTTATCGGGTGGTGTCAAAGATCTCCGATCTAGACTACCTCGTTGCCACTCCAGACCGGAAGAAGCGTAACCAACTATGCCACATTAATTTGTTGAAGGAGTATGTGAGGTGCCCACCTGAGTCACTAGCTGTCCCTGTGTTGACCTGCTGCGGTCATGGTGGAGAAGGAGAGGGGGGCAGCAATTATCAGGTGGATGATAACTGGGATTGTCATGTCTCGGCGGATCAGTGGGCGGGGAATTCGAGCCAATGTGCGCATGATGCTCTGGCGCACCTGCCGGAGGAACAGCAGGTGGCAGTGCAGCGCCTGTTCGATTCATACCCCTCTGTATTTGCCGAGCACCCAGGCCTCACTACTCAAGCGGCGCATGACGTCGATGTAGGAGAGCACCCCCCCTTCAAGTCGATACCTTATCGGGTGCCACCCATTAAACTCCCAGCGCTCAGGGATGAGCTGGAGTATATGCTGGCGAGAGGCTTGATCGAGAAGGGGGCAGTACGGTGGACTTCTCCTGTCACGCTGCAGCCCAAACCTGATGGAAAAGTTCGGTTCTGCATTGACTTTAGGCGGTTGAACGGGTTGACCCCCACCAACGCATATCCTCTTCCCCGGGTGGATGACAGTGTGGATAAGATCGGGAAAGCAAGGTACTTGACCAAGGTAGACCTCGTCAAAGGCTACTGGCAAGTACCACTGTCTGAGCGGGCTAAAGAGGTGTGCGGGTTTGTGGTGGATGGCAGTACTTACCGTTGCAACGTGATGCCATATGGTCTGAAAAATGCACCGGCCACTTTCCAGAGCTTAATGAACGACATCGTAGCAGACATCCCAAACTGTACTGTCTACCTTGATCACGTGATCATTTATGACAACGATTTCCAAAGTCACTGTGGGCACATAGAAGCCTTATTTAGTCAACTTGGTAAAGCAGGCTTGGTGGTTAATCTGGGCAAGTGTGACTTTGTGCAAGCCACGGTGCAGTATCTGGGGTTTGTGGTTGGGTTAGGGCAGGTGAGCCCGCCCCAACAGAAGATAAAGGCTATCGACTTGTTCCCCAGGCCGACCACTAAGCGGCAGATCATGAGATTTTTGGGCATGATTGGGTATTACCGCCGCTTTATAAGAGGTTATTCTACTGTGTTAGCTCCTTTGACAGATCTACTAGCTAAAGATAAAAAGTTCCACTGGGCACCTGAGTGTGAGCAGGCATTTCGAGTAGTTAAACACCTTTTATGCACTCACCCTATCCTCAGGGCCCCGGACTTTGAACGACCATTTCAGTTGGCGACTGATGCCAGCGGAGTAGGGGCTGGTGCCGTACTTTTGCAGACAGACGAGGAAGGTCTTGAGCATCCAGTCAGTTTCTTTTAAATTTTTTTTAATTCAGCACAGAAAAACTATTCGGTTGTTGAAAAGGAACTGCTGGCAATCGTGTTAGCGCTCAGACACTTTGAGGTCTATGTTCCTGCCTATGGGCCAGTCGTGGTAGTGTATACCGACCACCACCCGCTTAAATTCCTCAATCAATTCCACAACCGGAATATGAGGCTGACCAGATGGTCGCTCATGTTGCAAGAGTACAACTTAGACATTCGCCATATTGCCGGTTGTGAGAATGTGATTGCGGACTGTTTGTCGCGGGTGGAGGATCCGGGGTAGGCTACCACAGTATGTTGGTATAGCCTCCTGTCTTGGCTCGCGGTGTATTTTTGCGCTGGTGCTTGTTGGCTCGCGTGTGTAACATCAGCGTAGGGTCGCAGGGCAGGAGTTGTTGGCTTTGATTCGACGAAAATTAGGCTACATCTATAGTAGCCGCCAAAAAACAACATTAAAATATAATATGAAAACATTAAATAAAAAACTCTTTCTTTTTAATAATTAATTTTAAGATAATATTGTAGCTGAGTACTGAGTGCAGATGATTTTCCCTCAGTAGGCTGTGCTTCTTAAAGCTCGCTCTGGGAGCACAATGTATTATGTCCAGGAAGGGTGATAAGATTTTTTTTGTATATAAATGTTGTTGTATTTTTTTGAGGAGACTGAGCTTGCATTCCATGAGTGGCAGAGTGGTTAGGAGTGGCAGATTCTAGCGACATTCTGCCTGTTCAGATATGGGCTCATGGTTGAGTATCCCATATCTTGTGACGCCTCCCGGCGCTGGCAGAATGGTTGTGTGGGGCATTGCAGCTCGCTAGCGCTCGCCAGGATGGGGGATAGGCTACAGTTGTCCTAGAATGATCTGCTTTATTTCATTAGGGTCGTGTTGCCACAGACAGTCTAGAAATTGTCTTTGTTTTGGTCTGTGACCGCGCCTTATATTTTATATTCGCTATAATATAAATGTTGCTTGTGTGGGAGGCGAGCGAGAGAGGGTGAGGGAATACACCTGGCAGCGGGGTGAGCTGTGGCCCGGCTCGCTTGGGCACTGACGGCTTTGGCGGCCGGGTGGTCAACTAGTCCCTGCCCATCGCGGCCGCGTGTTCTTTACCAGCTCAGAGCTTGCCTAACACGCGTATCGTCTACATCCTTTGCAATTCTGTCCCCCATACTCGCCACTTTGCATACTATTTCTCTCTCTCGACTTCTCCTTTCTCATTCTCTAATCTTTATTAAACTCAACATCCCTTCTGGTTTCAGCATAGACGTTCACCGTCGGCCAGTCGTATTGTACGCGAAGCTCTCAGATATTTCTATGTATGAGGTTTGGAGAGACGGACTTTTCCGTGTGTGTCCTCTCTCGGGAAGGTTGTAGACCGGTATATGTCTCCCTGGCAAGGTGTTGAGTGATTCTGCTTGGTTATTTAAAGCTAGACTAGGGGTAAGGTTACTGTGTCGTTGTCTCCGATGTGTGCAGTGTTAGCTAAGCCCTGCACAACATCGACAGGTACTGTGGGAGCCTAGGTTGTCTTCGGGTGGGTTTACTTTGCGAGCACAGCACTGTGGTGTGAGAGGGCCATAGCCTATCCCTCACAACATAGTGCTGCCTCTTTGTGTTGACTTCTGAGGGATCGCCAGGATAGAACTAGGTACTAGAGACCTAGATTTATCAAGAGAGCATCCCCGTCATATAACGTAATCTTCATTATACCACCTTCGGACAACGTTAGGCTACGAGCCGCATGCTCGCCATTGTTGCCCTGCCTTGATACCCCAGCTAGACTTTATTAACTGAGCAGACACTGGTTAGAGATAAGCCCCCATTATTATATGTATGCCACATTACTATTCACTGCACTTTTGAGCCGAGGTTGTTGTTGAGTTGCACAACCCTAGTAGGCTGTTGCGTTGTGTCACGAAGCATTTCTTTAGTTGTCGAGCATTACTACCTTTGCGCAGTCTTTATTATTCGCCTGCCTATTATTACTATATGTCCTAGTATTTATTGTGACCCGTATTCTGCATTATAATTGTTCAAGATTCTTTACGAACATCTTCCCAGCATCAGACTTATTTCAGAAGTTTCCAGTTGATGTTGCAGGACTAGCATTGCACTTTCTTTAATACAGGAGTGCCAGTTATTTGAGTATCTACCGTAACGCTAATTAATCACGTTAACTATCTTTTCTTTGTGTAACCTAATCGAGTAATCTTTTACTGTTTGAGAATAGGCTGTTTCATCGAGCGTCAGCCTAGTGTGTGTGCACCAGTTACCGAGTCATAGGATACCTCGTTGTCCAGGCACGACTCAGGGCGGTAATGATGTTTTGTTTTCCAGTGTTTAAGGCAGGGGTTGGATCTAGTGTTACCGTTGTTGCATTTTGCCAGTATCTAAGCCAATGTTGAAGAGCCCTGTGTCTTTGAGAACCTGGATCGTAACAACTGCTATGTCAAGAAAGGGGCATTTTGTAAGAAGACTTGCCCAAATGTTTCCTAACCGCCCAGGAAAGGAACCCGTGTCCTTTTGGCTGTGAACCAAGCGCGATAACAAATACGCTACGGACCACTGTGTGTATGTGTGTAACATTCTGTAATATAGAACTTAACTATATATCCGGTAAACTTAATAATGTTAGTTATAATCCCATATATTTCCATAGTAGACAGAATTTCATCGGAGTTAGATTCCAAAATCATGATACGGTAACGATAATTGTCTATACTCTAATAGTATCTCATAAAAACAGTAAGAACTTTAGTTGTATATTTATACACGTTCTTATCATTAATAAAATTACCTGATGCAGATGTTGCAAATAATACTACTGGTATAACCCAGCACTGCAAGGTGATGCAGATTATAACATGCCTGTATTATCTAAAGAGTGTTAATTAGATAAAAGCACACCATTATTTACACCTCATTGTTTTATCAAGGAATTCAGTGTAGAATGTGGGTTTATAACACTGAACCTTGCCTTCAGTGTCTGTGCACGCACGTGTGTGTGTGTGTGTGTTAATTAATTAATCTACAAAGAGTGTAGTGTGCCAATCGATTGGTATTAACCTCTGAGAGAAAGAGAGTGAAAGAGAGAGAGAGAAAAAAAAATAGAGAGAACCTTCTATTATGATACAAACAAATAATGATAGTAATATTGTAATATGTAGCGCCCATCGTGTACAAGTACAGTGTGTGTGTGTCCTGGCTGTGGCAGCGCAGACGGGGCTGCCTGCCTAGACACCACGGCAGAGAAAGTATAAAGCCCCGTCCACACGATCGAGCACTTCCCGTCAGGCACGAGGGAAATGTCCGTCATGGAGCAAATTCAGCGGGCAAACCAGGGATATGCCCATGCACGTAGTTGAGCGAAATCACCAGACACTGTCCGGTAGTTTGCCGGCGGGAATGGGGATAAAGGGGGCTCTGGAAGGAGGGGAATACTGTGTAACTTGATCTTTAACCCATTCAATACCGGTGACATCCAGTTCATTATATTCTGGCAATTATATAAAGTCTTTCTTCATCTTAGGAAGGACGTCTTCTCATTAAAAGGCCACAGGCGATCTCAATTAATCCCTTTAGTTACCATATTTCCAATTAACCTCTGAAGTGCGCATGGGGGTAATTAAACACCTCTCCCTGTGCCCATGTATTTGAGGTGTTTCCGTCACTAAAATATTCATTGTACCATTAATAGCATTAATACTTATCCATATGCGCCTATTATGGGTTGATTATAAAGGTATTAACCTGAAACAACAATAAAACAAGTGAAAACAGCGTTTGGATGGTCAAAATCGGAGATATAGCCCGCGAGTTGTATAATGTATGGGTGAGGCAAGCTGCTTTCCCGCCAATTTCCCCCAAGGCCACTGAGACACAGTCGATCGATACTCTCTCTCTCTCTCTCTTGCATTCGCTTGCTATCAGTGATGACCACACCCTCCAACCGGATTTCTAATGTTAGCACGAAAATATACCTCAGAATAAGGGAATAACAGGGAAAATAGGTGATAACTGAAGGAGAGGAGGAAAGTGGGGAAGGAGGGGAGGTAGAGGACTGAGATTTTGCATGGCCCAGGGGCCAATTTTTTTTTTTTTTTTTTTTTTTTTTTTTTTTCGATGTCAAAAGTTGATTTTTTTTTTCTCTGACTCTTAAGAGTCTCCCCGCAGTCCGCCGGGGGAACTCTTAAGAGTCTCCCCGCAGTTCCCGGGTTAAGCTTAATGAAACCTAAATACAGCTCAAATAAAAAATATACAAAAAACTTCGCCGGTACAGAAGGGGTTAATAAATATATATATTTGTTATCCTATTATTCGGTTATATATCAGAAAAATCTAGTGGAAGGTAACCGGATATCGGTAATGTGTGCAATCACTTTTTAGAGGTCATTAATGGTATGAATTAAATATAAGCTTCTGAATAATGTATGACATTTATTTATTTTTTAAATTGAAATATTTTATTTAGCCATATAAATAAAATACATTATTGGTTAAGAAATACATTGGTAAAATGGCTGAGTCTTTTGAGATAAATCTCTCTTATAGGCACCTTGCTGGTAACTCGATACAATTATTATTATTGACAGTGCATTTATGTCCAACAATTTGACCTGAGAGTATTCATATAAACATACAAGTACATAAATATACACACATATACCTGTTCCTTAGCTTACCCAAACGCATATACGCATGTATAGTCACACATATTATGCACCTACACACATATATGCACACATATAACACACACACACACTCATAAGTAAGCACAAACATACACAGTATACACGCGTATACAGACATATATATAAACACACATTACACAAAATACATATACATATTCATCCTCACATATACTGTATACATATACAGTCAGAAACCGCAATTTCTGAGACACTTTGATAGGGCCCGAACATGTGGAGCGCATCGTTTCTGGACGACAGCCCACTTTAACTATCACAAGGCCGCTTACCTATGAACACACGTTTCGAGCCAATAGATGCTTCACTCAGTCTGCCATGTAAAATTATAATGCTGCTGCTATGCTATGATTCGCATTCATATATTTATGGATATACAAATGTCAAAAACACCTTTATTACATTCTCTTACGTATCTACAGTAAATACGGACACGAATATTACCATAAGTTTACCCAAAAAATATGAAAAAAAATACTTCCAATTTGCACAGTGAATGAAAAGGATTTAGGTGTGTATGTGTGTGTGCGCGCGCTATTTTCTTTGCACACTGAGATACTATGCCCAATACGGGGTCCTGGTGGGGGTTCCAACCTTAAACGTTTCATTGGCTGTTACGAAATTTGGTTGTTTAGGTTCGCTCTCTCGCCCCCACCCCCCAGAGAGCTGTCTTAATTTCCATGTTCCCATTGACCACGTTATGCATACTTGTATTAATGTCGAAGAGGAGGATGCTCAGTATTACAGTGTAAATGTTTACCTTGCATTGGTGTGTAATAGACAATAGTTGTGTAAAGTAACGATGGCAATTATGACGTAAATTGCTAATTACGATTAGTCGAGTGTGTGTGTGTAAGTGAACCGATGTGTGTTGTAATAGACATAATACTCTACAGTAGGTGACAAACACTGAAAACAGAAGTGTCTGCTTCATGACATACGACACAATGAACTATGCAATGTAATATTACATGGTATCATCTGGTTATGACATTCAGGTGTGAAACGGCAATGAGTTATCAGTAGTGATATATGGGGGTATATATTATGTATATGTGTATTATTATAATATACAGTATGTAATACCACACTAAGTTAAGCTTCGAACGCTGATAGGTTTATATATTCGATATTAATTTAGTAAAATGTGTATAATCCACTCTAAAGGGTAAAGGCTATATAAGCATTGCATTGTGATAATACGTTTAGCAATTGCTATAGATACCTTTTCGATGTTGGTATTGTATTATCTGATATATTGCAAAGTTTACACAGTGCAGCAAGGTTAATAGTATGATAAAACATGGATGAATTATATGTGAGTACCGGTATGTGTTTAATAGTAACTACTATGGATGACGTCTGATGAATCACACACTCACAATGAAAGCCTGTCCATTCACTGCGGTTTGGTAGTGTTTCCTTACAGTCTTAATTCTGTAATAGCTATCCGTGTTTTAAGTAGATACAGGAGGGAATAACAAACAATGGTATTTTTGTAATATATATATATCAGATTCTGTAGTATGAATCGTATCGTAGCATAACCACAATAACTTTACATGGCAGACTGAGTGAAGCATCTACAGTATTGGTTCGAAACGTGTGTTCGTATGTGTGCGACCTTGTGATAGTTAAAGTGGGCTGTCGTCCAGAAACAATACGCTCCCAATGTCCGGGCCCTATCCAGGTGTCTCAGAAACTGCGGTTTCTGACTGTACATACCTGCGCATATACATGGTATACATTTATTACACATTCACAAGTAGTACAATAATTTTGCTTTGTCAGTTTCAGTGAATCACAGTTGTTAGATAGTTGGTTGTTGATACTTCATTAACAATTGTGATTTAAGTTGACTTTTAAAACTGGATATAGTTTCTATATTTCTTAAATCTTGAGAGTGTTGGTTCCATACTTTAACCCCGTGGTACTGTATTAATGATTGAGACTGACTAGAAGACATTAGAGGGATTTCCAGTAAATTAACACTTCTTAAAGCATACCTTTGATTATTATTATATCTAAACATTTCAACACTATTTAAATTATGCACAAATTTGAATACAAAGAGGGCACTGCAGTAGATATTAATATCATCCAACTTTAAGAGACCTAGTTTTCTGAAGAGGTCGTTAGTATGAGCATATCTTGATTTATGTGTTATTGTTCTGATTATCCTCTTTTGTGTTATCGCAATAGAAAATACTTTGGTTTTACTGGCCGCTCCCCAAACTGTGTGACAATATAACAAGGGTGGATATACAAGACAATAATATAATTGTTTTAGTACACTAATAGTAAAACAATGACGTGTTAGGTAGAGTATACCACATTGTTTATTAAGCTTGTTTTTCAAGTCCCGTATATGAGTGTTCCATGACAGCTGTCTATCCACCATAACACCGAGGAACTTTATGCTTTCCTCCTCTTTAAGTATAGTAGTTCCAATCTTATGTGGTGTTAGATTTTGAATATAGTTTCTTTTCCTATGGAAAATTATATACTTGTTTTTTTTCAATATTGAGAGTAAGTTTATTGGCTGTTATCCACTTAGCAACATTACTTAGTTCATTGTTGACGGAAACAATAAGGAAGCATAGATCTCGGTGCCTAGCGTAGAGAGTGCTGTCATCAGCAAATAAAAGGAACTTAAACAACCTGTTTGAGTTAGTAAAATCGTTAATATACAAAGTAAAAAGTAACGGGCCCAATATGGATCCTTGTGGGACTCCATAAGATATGCTTTGTTTATTAGATGTGCAGTCTTTATATTGTAAGTATTGTGACGTTAACCACTCCGTTAGAACCGCATGGCTTGTCCTACAGTGACTCGCTAGGATCGCCAGGGCAGTGGATGTGGCTACAGTTGATGTATTACTGTGTGCTTTATTTCATATGAAAGCTTGTGTCATGGGCAGTCCAGAAAGGCTCTTTGTTTTCGCCCATGTCAAGGCTTTATATATTTAATTGCAGAGTATATGTTTTATCATTAAGTAGTAATGATAGGATTTGAGGGAGAGAGAGAGAGAGTAGAACGGAGTGTGGGGAGGCGCGCAGTGTTTTTTGCCATACTCGATGACGTCATAGCTGGCTGGTCTCTTGGGGATTGGTTGGAGGAGTTTTTTACCATGCTTGGTGACGTCATGTTTGGCTGGCTTCTTTGGCATTGGCTGGAGGACTTTTTACCGCTTTGCCTACGCGGTGCGAGCTAGTGCTAGTATATATACAGCTCTCTTGCCACTCTCTCCCTCAGATCTGGTTTCTAGAACACATCCCTCTTATCCCTTTGATATCTGTCCCCCTATCTGCACCTGAGAACCTTTTCCTCTGCCTATCTCTCTCATTTTCCATATCTTTCACCACCTTTTATTAATATTATACCCCCTCTGGTTAACTCTGCATAATCAGCTTCATGCTGGCCAGTTGTAGTGTGCGTTAAGGTCTTATATAACCCATGTATGTTTAGTTGTTAAGATAAGTTGATCACGAAGCATTGGTTGGCATTCATATTGTTCAGTACTGCTTCCTGTAATTATTAGTGTTCTGCTGGATTCGATAATGCTAGACTAGTAGTCTGATATTATAAGGTATTGTTTCTAATGAGTGCTGGCTTTAGTTAAAAGCTACACGACATACCT
This sequence comes from Paralithodes platypus, assembly GCA_032716605.1. NCBI lineage: Eukaryota > Metazoa > Arthropoda > Malacostraca > Decapoda > Lithodidae > Paralithodes > Paralithodes platypus. Next base: position 26,569,626 of record CM064531.1, on the reverse strand, counting down.
GAGAACTGGAGTTGATTGGGTAAATTCTAGTCTGTGTGCCATTGAGAGTAGAGCATGCACGAATGAGGGCTTTTTGCCTATACCATTCTGCACTGTTCTAAGCTCGGTTGTTTGTCTTTGAGGTACGCCAGGAGAACGCTTAATACTTCGGTATTAAGGTTTCTCAAGAGAGCTACCCTTCACTATAACGTAATTCTTGACGCACAGACTTGAGATTTGCACTAGGCTATGCGGCATGCCATGCGCACCAGTATCTCGTATCATTGACTCTAGCTAGACTTTTATCAGTCCTAGTAGACATTAAGTATATTAAACCAATTACTCTTATTATGCATACCCGTTTATGATTACACAAGCATTTCGCAGCCTAGTTTGATGTATTGAGACACAAACGACTTAGGCTCTTTTTGTTGATAGGAATACTGCATTGTTGTGGCGATTATTATTATTGTTGTAGCGTTTAGGATATTCTTGGCTCCAACTGCATTATATATCCTGCCTTTTGTGAGCATAGCCTGCTCGAGCATTGTTCCGCTGCCTGCCTTTTTGGGTTCCATTTCCGATTCGAGCATCTTGATAGCATCTAACATTTAAAGAAGATTCCTTGTTGGTGTTGAAGGACTTTAGTGCACTTTCTTTCATGCAGGAGTGCCTGACATTTATTGATTAAAGTAACGTAAGCTGTAACTTCTCTTACCACCTTACTTTGCATACCATAACCAAGCACCTTCGGTTATAGGTAGTAATAGGCTGTTTTCACATAACATTAAGCCTAGAGTAGACGCACATTTATTGAGAGTTTGATAACCTATTATTGCATATAGAACTCTGGAGAGTATTTGTGTTCTTTGTTCACTGGGAATATACATCAGAGGTTGGATCTAGCGCTTTCCGTTGTAGCATTTATGCCATTACTAGTCCAATGAATAAGAGCCCTGATATATTTAAACCTCAGTCGTAAAAATATTGTCTACGATTTCTTAAATATGATTGCAACCAATTGTATGCAGTATCTTTAATGCCCTAATATTTAAGTTTTTCAAGTAGAATCTGATGGTGAACCGTGTCGAAAGCTTTAGATAAATCTAAAAATATGCTTATTGTATAGTCTTTATGATCAAATCCGTTAAGGATATCGCTTTTGAATTTTGTGGGGAGCGTCCACAAATTATATATTGACAAGTTATTATTATTATTATTAATAGTAATATTATTTATTATTAAGATTCTTATTATGAGTATGATGAACTGGTATCTTCAAACCACTCCACCCAATATCGGTTACCCCTCCTTTCCCCCATGACCATCGAAGTTAACAGTATGCCATGATTTGCCACAATTATGCAAGTTTTGTACACAATACATTCTCGAGTCTATACATTTCGGGAGTCACAGTGAGGCAGTAGAGGCAACAGGACTTTTACCGCCGACTGTACAGTACCACCGTGACAATAAACGGGAGACTGCATATTATGCCCTCGCTTCTAGTCACATAGGACCCTCCTCTGCTGCAGCCTCCGCTCCCTTGGGGTCACCAACTTTACCCTCCCCGTCCTGTTGGGGGGCAGTGGGCTGGACCCGGCCCTCCGTGACCGGGTGCTCCAGGACACCAAAGTCTTCCTGCGGCGTTCAGGTCGTCTCGGCCGCCTGTGATTACCTACCTATGTTGGTCTCCGGCAGGGTTAATTGGGCCTGCCCACACAGCACTACAATCAACAAACAAGAACAAGACTGCATAATATGTAATACGGACATTCGTGTATGTTTCATTCTTGTCGGTCTTCTCATTCTAGTATCATAGCTTCCTGTTTATACATATCCGTAATGGCATTAATTAATTTCCTGTAAATTTAGGTTGGGTTGTCTCACTATAAATCTCACCTGCAAGTACTCTTGAGTACTTCATATATTGCTTGACACGTTTCAGGAATTATGCGACACAAACTACGCTTGGATAATCTTGTAGTATACTGCAAATAAGTTTAGCTACATACATTTGAAACCAACATGAAGGGTTGCCTCCAGTCGAGATTCTGCTGATATACACTCCCTCATATTGGCGTCTGCTTGGATATATAAGTTATATAACTGTCCTGCGATTATTGTTGATGTGGACCATGGTGATCGGTACCGGACCTAGCCTTACCGAGCACCCACTCTGACCACGGGCAGACTTTGACTGGCCAGTGCACCATCGTTTGGACAACAACACAAGCGTGTTCGACAGACTTTGCCCGGTGAGGGGGCACAGCCCTCCAGACACTGCTCGATCGTGTGGACGGGGCTTAAGGGAGATAGAATCTTCCTATGCCTCCCATTAAAATAAATGATACCATAGATAGCGAGTCTGGCATCGATTTGAGGCTGCAACCAACGCCATCTAGTGTATGGACGCGGTACTAATATTGGAGAACAAAATCTAGGAGATTTGTCTTCATACTTCACATAGCTACTGTATTCAATATTGTTCGTTTACCTTAGGATAAGCAATCCTCAATACACACTTTACTAATGTCAGAATCGCCACTGTTATTTAACATACTAAATGATAGTACCGTATCATTGTTTATTCGTTATGAAAATATTTACCAACTTAATGGTTTCATTACCTCTACTATAATAAGTCTATTACTCTACCATGATATATACAACACTGGGCCTCTAGTCTGGTCAAAACTACATTTTCGCAGTTATTTGATTATCAAGCGTTGCTCAGGTTGATTCTACGCATTTGAATATGGCATTAACAGAGACATTTTCTATTCATAAATGACTAAGAGGAATGAACACATTAAAATCAATTATAAATGTTTATTTTCTACCCTCTCTGGGCTTAACACTAATAAGGCGTACGGTCCGGACGGTGTTCCTCCTGTTGTTCTCAAAAACTGTGCTTCCGTGCTGACTCCCTGCCTAGGCAAACTCTTTCGTCTCTGTCTATCCTCTAACGTCTTCCCTTCATGCTGGAAGTTTGCTCACATTCAACCTGTCCCAAAGAAGGGTGACCGCTCTCAACCCTCCAACTATCGTCCAATTGCTCTCATCTCTTGTCTTTCTAAAGTTTTTGAAACTATTCTTGCTTCCAAATTTCTTAAGCATTTCTCTTCTCATAATCTGCTCTCAGATCGCCAGTATGGCTTCCTTAAGGGTCGCTCTACTGGTGATCTTCTTTCATATCTTACTAACTCTTGGTCATCCTCCTTTCGGGACTTCGGTGAGACTTTTTCTATTGCACTAGACATATCGAAAGCCTTCGATAGAGTCTGGCATAAATCTTTAATTTCTAAACTACCCTCCTTCGGTTTCTATCCCTCCATCTGTGCCTTTGTCTCTAATTTCCTTTCCGGCCGTTCCATAGCCGCGGTTGTGGACGGCCATTGTTCACTTCCTCACCCTATAAACTCCGGTGTTCCTTAGGGCTCTGTCCTATCTCCTATTCTCTTTCTAATTTTTATAAATGATCTTAACTGTACCTTAATTCCCATCTATTCATACGCAGACGACTCAACCTTACACTACTCCATTAGTTTTTCAGAACTCCCCAGCCAGCAATCCCTCAACGACAAACGTAATGAAGCCATAGAACTCTTAAATTCTGATCTAAATACTATTTCCAATTGGGGCAGAGAAAACCTTGTTAACTTTAATGCTTCAAAAAACCCAATTTCTCCATCTATTTACCCGACAGGATCTCCCAGCGGACTATCCCTTATTCTTCAACAATACAAAAATCAACCCTTCATCTTCTCTCAATATTCTTGGTGTCTCATTTTCTTCTGCTCTCATTTGGAAGGACCATATTACCAGTCTTGCTAAGGCAGCCTCCCAGAAGCTGGGTGTGCTCAACCGCTTTAGGGGGTTCTTTTCCCCTGCACAGCTTCTTGCTCTGTACAGGGGCATAGTGCGCCCTTGTATTGAGTATTGTTCACATGTGTGGGGAGGTTCCTCTCACACCGCTCTCCTAGACAAAGTTGAAAGGAAGGCCTTTCGTATCATTAACTCCCGTCCACTCACCAACTCTCTGCAATCTCTCTCTCTCCGCCGCAATGTTGCATCTCTCTCGCTATTCTATCGCTCCTATAATAATCAGTGTTCCTCAGAGCTATCCCAGTGCATACCACCTCCTTTACGTAGGGCACGTAGTACCCGTCTTGCAACTCAATCCCACCCCTACTCTGTGCAACTCTCCAACCCAAGACTGAAACGTTACTCTCAAACTTTCTTCTACTCAACAGCTGAGCTCTGGAACTCTCTCCCAGAATCAGTCTTTCCCTCTTCCTATGATTTAAATTGCTTCAAACTCCGTGTGTCCAGGCATTTTGGCTCGAACGTCCCTTGATTTTGGCCCTGTCACTCTTTCAACTATGGCGGAGGCACTCGCTATAGGCAGTTATGCCTTTTGCCTCCCTCAATCACATAGAAAAAAAAAAAAAAAAAAAAATCGCTACCAGGATATTCAAAATGAACTGCGAAAACGTAATTTCCGTCTGACAAAGTATGTATTGTAGTGACCAATGACTGCATTAATATGCTATAGGCCTATATTGCATTTAACACATCATTAAAAGTAGTTTCATGTCGGATCCCTATTATAACATGGTTAAGGATTGTTGTGCCGGGTTCTGATAAGTTTGTTCCCGTGATACAGTCCGTAAAACAATCCACTTCTGAGTTGATGGACTTAAATATACTTGACAGGAACGTACCTAGTAGGTTCTATATGTAGTAAGAATGGTATTCAAAGGTTCAATATAACACTCAATAACAACACAAGGAAGAACATAATATGAAGGTTTTATTTAGTAAGCATGAGATTATGATAATAATAAGGATCATAAAGGAAGATCCAACAATAGTAACAAATATATATATATTGTCCTTACTTCAGAACAATGTTACTAATACCAGAATAACTCAATGGTGAGAGTCTAGTATTAAATCAGATCATGTGGAAAGTATACCTAAGGGCATAATGTACAAGAATAATAATTAACCTTCAATGCAATAATAAATGAGAGTCCCGTATCTTCCGTACTTCAAAAAGACTTCAATTCCCTAGGTAATGATCCTAGAGTTACAATGTAGAGAGTTGAGGTTATAAAGATATTGTCACTGGGGGGTCTAGATGAGTAACGCGTAGGCTCAGCTGAACCTTTAAATCTGACCGCGTGAGCTTGCCCTCAGGTCAGGTCACTGGGAAGGTCACCAGGTGAACTGAGATAGTAATAAATACTTTTTCTAGTTAGTGCAACGATATTCTTAGGCGGAATGCAAGGTGCATTTAAATTATAGAAAAGGACTGAGATTATTATTTATAATAACTGAGAAGTGTCCAATTAGCTCAAAAGGGAATTTATATAAAGGGAATTATATTACTTGAACATATGCTACGATAACGATAACGAACCAAACTTAGGAATTCGTGTTTCTATATTCCTCTGGGACAGAGCAAAGTAATGACGTGAATTTGATAGGAATAAAAATGGATTTTAATATGTCTATGGTATGGTATTAATTATGTCAAGATGTAAGCTTCAATATTCGCGACTAAGACAACACACGAAGATAAACAAAATAATTACCGAGTTCCAATAGACTCAGACTGGAAAGGAGGTTATAAATTAAGCTAAATAAGTTAGATCTGAACTGGTTAACAGATATCGATCGAAAGTTCGTACAAAGTAATTAAATGTCCGCTAACGACGAAGTTTAGCTCATTGATATTTAAAGCAATATCAGACTCGTCCTGAACGGGTTAGCAGGACGAGGTGCATAAAATGTACAGGCACAATTAGTACATGGATGTAGGCGACTAAGTCCTACTCATTGATACTCAAAATGAATAGTACCAGACTTGGGTCTGAACGGGTTAACAGCTGCGAGGTGAATTAAATACACAGATACAATTAGTGTATGGTGGACGAAAGTGAGACGAAACACAGAGGAAAGAATTCCTAAACACGGTATTCGAAATATCACAACATCAAGATTTACAAGAACATAAAGCACGTCTATAAGATATATTTCATATGCGATTACTGAATAAAAGATGAAAGGAATTACACTATGCACTTGTTGGAAAATTGGGCATAGGTTCTAGGTAAAGAGCGATTATATAAATGGATTGATCACGGAATATATGGAGACTTCAACTCACAAATAATAAATCAACATACACTTAGTCAGTAAATCTGCGAGCATGGGGGGCCTGAATATATCGTAATAACACTGATATGCAACGTATGCATAAGTTATGAATTAAATAAAGTCTTGAACAAGGATCAAGGAGTTAAGGCAAAATTAATATAGAATAATACAGGTTCAGAAGGATGAAGCTTATTACGCAGGTATGTGGTCTAGGGCACAGATCACAATTAATTCAGGGCACAGCACGGTTCACATATTTACATAATCAATACCTCACAACAATAACCAACAAAGAGAGACACAGAAACACTTAAGTATTTGGGAGGGCAGAGGGACGAGAGTACTGGTCTGGCTGGCATAGAGGGTAGTAGCCAATCTTGCACGGTTGGTTTCCTCCTCGAGCAGGGGTCCTGGGTTTAGGCCTGTTTTCAAAATTTGAACAGGGGTCCTAGGTCCGGGCCTGTTTACGTAAGTCTAGCAGGGGTCCTAGGTCCAGGCCTATGTACGTAGCTTGAGCAGAGGTCCTCGGTTCAGGGCGCTGGGCAGCAGACGGGTAGCCCTTCAGTAATCCGGAAGGTGCTACGTCAGGAGGCACTCTCGAGGGGCAGGGGGCGGAGGTTGGGGCAGACCGTAGATACCACTGTCCCAAAAAGCCTGAGTCCTGAAGGGGGTTACACTAATCGGTAGGTGATGGTTTGCATACATTCTTCAGGATTTTCTGAGGTCCTATGCTAATTTATTCTTGATTCAGGTGTCAATGAAATCTGGGGGAAAAGGGGTATTGAGTAGAGAGGAAAAGTGGTTGTTGTGAGGTACATACACATTCTAGCCTTGGAACTCAGGTATTATCATTTGGGCCTGGTTCCAAGGTAACATTACAATATTTAATGGGGCAACTGGAAGGTCCTCGGTTACTGTGAAAAATAGAAAACACTTAATGCTTATAATGCAGCAATTGTCTTGCAGGTCTCCTAATTATCCGAGTACATATACATAGAGGATTGTGTCTGTATCCTCGGGGGCATGGAGTTGCCAGGCATTATCAGATCCATTTGTTCCTGTAATATTCGGGGCGCTGGTGAGTAGATTGCATAAAGGAGTGTTCATCATATTCCAGATCTGGCGGAATAATACAGGGAGCCTCACTTCTGGTGGAGGCTACGTAAAAGGAGGGTTCTAATTGGTGGTCCCCGGGTGGTTGTGGTTGGCTGAGGAAGACAGCTTGTGACTGGCTGAGAGGGCACTCCGTTCTCTTGGAGGGCTGTTGGCGTGAGAGGGAACTGGGGGGTGGACGGCTGGGCATGGTCAACTCAGGTAGATTCCGGTGTACTCGGAGGGGGGAACTCAGGTAAACGTCCTCGTTGTCTGTCCTGGGGTTTTGAGGTTGCCTGGATGGTTATGCTGGCCACTCGGTGTATCGTTGGTTTGGGGCCCGTCATCTCACCACCTTCGTTATTAAAAAAATTGCGACCTCGCGATCTAATTTGGTAGGTCTTGGATGTAGTCGATGTGGTGAGGGTTGGGGCATATCCTAGAATGAGGAACCATGCTGCAGAGGGGACATCAGTAGGTTTGTTGGGGTCCATTGTTACTTTGACTTGCCAGTCTTTGTTGGATTCTCTGGCGAGCTGCAGCAGGCTAGCAGTAGTGTCGATGGGGACTGGTGTTTTGTTTTGTAGAGAATATAGGTTTGACTCCTGCAAGGAGAAAAAGAAAACCTAATATTTAGTAGTGGCCCCTCCATCATTGACGATTATGCCTATTACATAAGGCTACCTCTTCAAACGCCCATACGCGCAGTTTGAAACTACCGCCGCAGAGCTCAGAGGAACCTTCATCATAAGCACACGCTAAATCACTCATAGTTCGTCTTTATGATTGAGTTCTCATTACGAAAAAACTTTGTAACAAATAAAAAATAAAAATAAAATAAGAATAACTATTCATAAGCTTTCCATATTACGTGGATGTACTTCTGTGGATTCTTGGACCAGACGCTGGTTAGCGCATCCATCCACCTTCACTGACATATCAAGTATACCAAAATCCTTAATACATCAACGAATGGGAAGGGGACGGTTGGGAGGGCCCCAGTCGTCTTTGATTACGGGGCCACTACTAAATATTAGGTTTTCTTTATCACCTTGCAGGAGTCAAACCTATAATTTATTAGTGGCCCCTCCATCATTGACGATTATGCCTGATGTCTAAGACTGGAGGGAGACATTCGTAATCATATTATAACCATTGCAAATAGAAAAGGCAGATAATCAAACAACCACATAGTATTCTTACTTAGTAAAACATATATATTTATGTATAAACTTTATACAACATATAAAAAAGGGGTACAAGCAGGGGCGTGCTTCAAAGAAGCCTGCTTGAGAAAAAAAAGGGTAACTGTGAGAATCTGTTCCCAGATCTGAAAGTTAAAGGCACCTCACTTAACTTAAGTGGTGAAAAATTAAACTTTATGTTTACATGTGCACATATAAACCCCAATATTCTAATGTGTATATTCCTTAAAATTAGACACAAAAAATAGAATAAATTCTCGTACTATCGCAGATGTACTTAGTAAATCGTTACTCGGAGTTGCAACTACCGAGAACTCTTAAAATTAAATTGCTTCAACAGTGTAGCCCACTGAAAGAAACCGTTGTTGTACTACAACCATTGTACTTTAACAACATTTCCCGTAGGCATTACTACAGAGAAATTTTAATCACAACACTTACACATTGTATCACATCTCTCATGGCTGAAAGAAACCATTGTTGTAAGACATCCATTGTACTTCAACCACATTTCCCGTAGGCATTACTACAGAGAAATTTTACTCACACACTTATACATAGTATCACAGCTCGTATACTCTGTACCTATCCTCCGGCGGGGTCTAGGGTGTCTTATGTTACACTGACTGCACCCCCCCCCCCCTCTCTTCCTTAACTTAAACAATAAGTGACTGAGAGATCCCTCTAGACCCTTTGCCATAACGCTATACACGGCATTGATGGTTTGTCTAGTGCGACCGACAGGTATCGAGTTAAAAACGTATGATTTGAAGCCCATAGTTGAGTAGTAGCTATGTCTTCAACAGATTTTTTTTTTAGAAAACGTATAGATGCTGGCCATTTGCGTAAATCGTGGGCCCTACCCACTATGCCGGGATTACTCTCTTTAATGACTTCGACTAGCAGAGAAGCCATTTTTAGTTTCATTAACCTTTTACCTGTACTCGATACCCATAAAGCACCTTGTCGGTTAAGAGGTGCCACTCTCATATATTATTTGGTTAAAGCCTGTACAGGACACAAATTATGGTGCACTTTACCCCGTTTCAACGCCTGCACCGTGAACTCTGAGAAAACATGGTCACTATGTTCATTCTTGGCGATGAATCCTGGGGAAGGTGCAATATGAATGCAATCATTGAGTCTACCAAACCTTATGCAATTAGGGGTTTTGCTCATCGCCGCCAGCTCAGACACCCTGCTACCTGTTGCCAGAGCCATAAGGAACACAGCCTTTTTTAATAGTAATTCAAAATCTGCCGTATTCTGATACAGACGGGAATGAAGCAAAGATAACGCCTTGTCAAGAGACCAGGTAGGCATGAGCTGACGGGGAGGTGGGCGGAGTTTGAAGCATGCTCTCATGAAATCTGTTTCCTCCACCTGTGGTATGGTTAGACCTGTAAGGTCAAAGAATGGCACCCTGATAGCTGTTAAGTGATTTTTGAGAGTCACTACAGATAGAGGTTTCTGTTCAAACAAATAGTTTAAATAATGAAAAACTAACGCCACCGAAGGTACTCTCTGTTCTGTTGTAACTATCCAAGAAGTAAAGGACTGCCAATGAGATTGATATTGCCTTTTGGTAGATTGTGTGTACTGGTTCATAAATTTATCTGTCACTTTTCTACCATACAGCGTTAGCCACTTGTCCTCTTGAATGTCCACAATGCAAAAGTCAGCGAGGTCTTTAGGTTGCCAATCGTGTCTTAAGTGGAAATACCCGACCGGGAGCGACACCGGGTTCGGGCACCACATCTCTCAATTGCTGGTACCACAACTGCGCTGGCCACAGGGGCGCGATTAACGAGACTACGCCTCGACAATCCTGTAGTTTCTTGACTACGTGGCACATTAGAGAAGAGTCTGGTGGTGGAAACAGATAGATGGAACTCCACCTGTTCCAATCCGTCGGGCCGCCCCCGCCGGCGTTAATATCCGGCGTGTGAGGTACCAGGGAGTTTGTGATTCTCTTCTGACGCAAACAGATCCACTTGTGGACGGTAAGGCTCTGCAATCATTTGATCAAAAATGTTTTGCTTGAGTGCCCAGTCTACTGTTGTGCTCTGTCTCCGAGACAGCGCGTCTGCCCAGACGTTTGCTACGCCTGGGAGATATGATGCATGAAGATGAATGTCCAGCTTGTTGGCTAGCATAAAAATCTTTTCTGACACGTCTAGCAACTTCCGAGACCTCGTTGACCCTTGTTTCTGAATGCAGTGAACTGCATTGAGATTGTCCATCCTGAAGGCCACCGACTTTCCCCGTAAAGTAGAGCCGTGAACCTGAAGGAAATACAAGGGGACTAGTAACTCTTTTACATTTATGTGAGAGGTTTCTGAAGGGGACCAAAGCCCTTGACCCTGACGCCCGAGGTTTGACTGAAAGCCCCAACCTATCGTCCCTGACGCATCCGTGTCCACCCATACCGTCGGCGGAGGAGAGGTCCATGACATGACTGAGTGCAACATTTCCCTCTTCGCCCAGACCGCTAGTAAGCTGTGTATTAATGTTGGGATAGGCCATAATTTTCCCTCCGGTAATAGTGGGAAATATTTGTTGCCCTCCAAGATTAAACGTTTGACTTTCAACCGGCCCAACTTCACAGTTAGTTGAACCCAGTTGAGAGAACCGACTAGAGATTCCCAGAGTCTCCGTGTCGTAGTCAGACTGTGGAGAAACATATACATTTTTTTGCGAAACCTGTTTCGATTGTCCACACTCTGACTCAGAGTGAGAGACGCTGTGTCCCAGACCAGCCCTATCCACTGAATTACTCGTGAGGGAACAAGGTTCGACTTTACCAAGTTGACCTTGAATCCTAGAGATTTGACATGGTTTAACGTAATGTTGACATGAAAATAACTCTTCTGTCTCTGCCACCACCAGCCAGTCGTCCAGATACCACAAGATCCTGATCCCTTGTTCTAAAATGGGCATCAGGGCTTGCCAGACTAATTTTGTGAAAATGCGTGGCGCTATGTTCAATCCAAACGGCATCCTTTGAAAGACATAAGTCTGATGCATTATTCTTAAAGCCAGAAATTTTTTAAATCTCTTGTTGACCGGGACGTGCCAATACGAGTCTGTCAGGTCTAATGAACACATCCACCCTCCCGGCGGAAGTGTTAGCCTGATTTGATTCATTGTCAGCATCCTGAAGGACACGTTGTGAATGTGGAGATTCAGATAAGACAGGTCTACGACCGGCCTCATCTGAATACTGTCCTTCTTTGGTACTAGAAAGAGTTTGGATGTAAACACCGGGTAAGTCGGGGGGACTGGGATAATGACATTCTTGGTTATCATCTCCTGAACTAGTGACTCCACCTCTAAAGAAACATGAGTGGCTTTTGTCGGCTGACGTAAGCGAGGTCGCCGGAGCCACTGCCAAGTGATGCCTATGCGGACCACAGTCCTCGCCCATGATGTTAATGGCCATGCCCGATGACACGCCCGGAATGACCCAGTTAGCAGACTGGGGTTTGCCGGCCGGACTACTCTCGGTTCCAACACGCCTTTGACTGGCCCCGGGAGTGAGAGAGACCTTAGTTTTTTGCAGGTGGTGGTGTACTCTTAGATGACTGGCTGGGTTTGGCTGGAGGCAGGCCCTGACCTGGTCGTTGGTGAAACCTGTGGCCTTTACCTGAGAATTTACCCTGTTTGTACCTGACGTGAGCCTGACCCCGGGTGGAAGAGGACTTAGGCTGATGAAACGGCTTCGACCCACTAGCTTGAACTTTCGAAACTGGTTTGGGTTTAGGGAAAGTAAAGGTAGGCTTCTTAGGGTGAGAGGGACTTTGTTTAAATGCTTGTGCCATTTTGAAAACAGTCTTCCAAACTGCTGGAGAAATCAAAGAAGGGGTTAGCACTGGGGAGAGAATTACTTGGCTTGCAATACGGTCAGGAAGTTTCTTTACAAAGAATATCCTCAGATCCTGCCTTGCTCGAACCGCCTCTAATAAGGCCGTCCGAATATCTCCTAAAGACTGAATGGAAGTTTGGAGAAGCAAGCGCCGGGAAAGTTCAATGGCCTTCCTGACTTCCGCAGTTTCGATTGCCTGAGAAGAGCGTAACAGAGACTTTGTTACTTGCTGAGTAACAATATATTGTGAAAACAGTCTAAACGCTTTACTTCTTAACCTAAACTCGCGGTCTAGGTGAGTTGGGGAAGGCATGCTAAATGGATCTTTTAATTCACACAAATTGATTTTAGGGGCAGCCAAGAAATCAAACAAAGCAGAGGGGACTCCTCCGGCACTAAAAACAGGAAGAGAGAACCAAGAATGGTGCTCTTGAGGGATTTGGTGAGAAGACTTTGTAGTGAAAGTAGTGGCAAAATTTTGAGCCTCTGTTTCCCAGTCCACCCAAGGTCCCGTGCCCAACTTCCCCACCTGCAAGACTGGATTAGAGGCTGAGTCTGTGATCGGAAACATATCCAATTCCGGCGTCAAAGCAGAAAGTGCCTTGACGTCGTTAAAGCCATCATTCTTAGTCCAGTCTGAAAAAAGCTTTGAAGCTGAGGCAGGGCACAGGGCTGGTGTTGATGCATACACAAAAAAGTCATGGTTATAATAACTGGGAATGGCCTTAATATGAACATCTAAAACATCGCCTTGAATATCCAATGCTCTGAGTTTTCTAGACTTATTGCCTTGGATTACCCACTCATGTGGTACAGGGAGCTCCCCCGAAATAGTAGCTTGTGCCACCTCTGGCTTAGTAGGTAACATTGCTACCCAGGACTCATCAGGCCCATATAAAAGAGGCATAGCTCCTTTTCTGACTGGTGCCATGTCTAAAGGGGGGGGGGGGATTTATGTCTGATATGACCCGCACATTGGAAGTAGTGAGAGCTGCTGTGCCTGGCACAGTGGAAATTGAATCTGACACAAGAGGAGGGTTAGGTATTTTAGCTAAAGCAATGGATGTAGCCAGAGGTCGCACATTCGTTGACGTCGCGGGAGCTTCCGTACCAACTGTAGGAGTTTCCGGCGTAGGGCCAAAGAACTTATTAAGTGCATTCAATAGTAACCCATCAATCTCTTCTGTAGTTACATACTTAGCAGATGACGAACTCCGTGGAGAATCGACAGTACCCTGAGAGTCTTCCAGGTGGTGACCTGACTCTTCAACTTCCATCTCTGAGACCAGAGAACGCTGTTCTTCATCCCTTAAGTCTGGCCTCTCATGGGAAGATCCCGCCGAAGCCGGGACCTCCACATGCCGCCATGTTAGATCTGGGATAGAAGATGGGACATCGGCATCCCGGTGGACGTCAGCCACTACTTGCGTTACCAAAGGATGTGTGCCGTCCTGCCATGGCTATGAGTATCGCCATACACCTTGGCTGTGGCTGATACTCGCTTGCGAGCCTGGAATACTCCCCAATTGGGAGTCCTCACCCGAGCACCCTAACAGTTTATAGTTACCGTAAGATACTTCTAAATCTGAGGCTGACACACGTGACCTGGGAGAAAAAGCATGAATATCAGGTGATGAAATATCCGCCGGGGCATCCTCCACCACATTCTCTGACCCCACCCCGACCTGTCAGATTGGACGTTAGACTTGGAGGGGGTAGATGCAGAGAGCGGGGTACCAGGCTCCGGCGACAGCCGTGAGTCTGTTCGCACCGGAGGATCCCTTTTGGATGATTTATGACTTCTACTAGACTTATGTTTAGTTCTAATAACATCTTTAGGTCCCCTACTCTCTTCCTTAGTCCTCTTCCGTGGAGGTGAAGAGGAGCGGCCCGAAGCTTTCACCTGCTCCCTTAGGGGTGACCTCGACTTGGACCTCGTCGCCGATGCCAAAGGTGACGGAGAGCGAGGCCTCTTGGATTTGCCAGGGGAGGGTGTGGGGGCCTGTCCCCGCCCAGTCTCGGAGGTCTTTCGTGAACGGATCTTACTCTTAGGAGGGGCGTGTTTAATAATTAACCGTTCCCAAAGCTCAAGGTTTTCACATTGCAATGCTTTATGAGCTACATTAGTCGAATAAGAAGCAAGAAGTTGTTTTACTTCCTGCAAGGCCACCGCCGCAGTATTATCTTTATGAATAAAAAGTCTAACACTTAATAGGGTACAAATAGTGCAATGTTTTGTCACCCATATCCCTCGTGACCGATCGAGGCATTTAACACATTTAATGCACAACTTGTGCGCAAAAATAGGGATACCGGAGCATAACGGTGTTGAACACAAAGCAATGAGAGGTTCTATGGTCGACATGACCGAGACTGGCGGAAATCTACCCACCCCCGGGATCTACCTGGTCACCTGGCGCTACGCCGGTACTCCACCCTGGAAAATAGAAAATTCCCAGGAATTAATGCTCATAAGGTTACCCCAAAATGTTACAAAAACATGTGTCATAAAACTGCTGGTCAACGAACCATAGTCCTCAACCACTAGTTTTCGCTGTCCAGCCGTTTCAAATTAAAGATTTCAGCATATCTTTACCTGTCAAAAGATTTAAGCATATCTTCTGAGTCTTCTTAACCCTTATTTAGCGGCGAGCAACATAAGTCGAGTTAAAAAAAGCTGGACTATGTGGCGGCGCTCGACATAACTCGAGTGGCAATTTCAGCACGTAATGTGGCTGAGAGAGAGAGACAAGTGGTGGCAGGAGACTAGCGAGCGTATGACTGCTCCAGACCACCGCGGCGAACCTACTGACACAAATCTCAGCTCCCTCCTCCCTCTCTCACTCGCTACATACTCAATTATGTACTGAAAGTACCGAATTACCTGCTTTTTGCACTCGCGTTGCACGGTTATTGCAAGAAAACTATCCATCATACAAGGATCGTTATGGTGTCATTCGAAAGCTCTGTTTATGCCCTTTCAGGGATAGGTATTTGTTTTACGTTCTGGGTCTTATTTAGGCATGAAAATGATCACGTAAACAGCCCTATTTTGGCTAAAAACACCCCGCTGTGCGGTACACATAAATAAACCGCATAGGCCGCTCGTAAGGTGTTAAAGATGAAGCATATCTTCAATAAAGAGTAAGTCCTTCAAGTATCCCTTTACACTTGAAACACTAGTAAGATTCAGGCATCTTCCTATCCCATAAAAAGTTTAAGCCTATCTTAATCACTAATCCGACTTCTACCAGAAGCCCTCATAGATCGCCGTCTTGAAGGTCGTGATTCCTTTTTGTATCAACCAATTGTTTGGCAAACCATAGCGAATTGCAATTCCGGTAATATAACCACCCGAAGGTACCACCGCCGGGTTTCATATTAAATGTCAAACCAATTGTACCTGCCCCAGACCTCTTTGTAAAAGAGGTCGCCGGGAGGAAAAGACCAAACAAAAAACAGCATTGTCTTGGAGGCCGGGATACCTGATAGTATCAGTCAACTGTTTTTGGCAAACCATAGCGAATTGCAAATCCGTTAATACAACCACCCGAAGGTACCACCGCTCGGGGTTATATAAAATGTCAAACAAATTGCACCTGCCCCAGACCTCTTTGTAAAAAGGTCGCCGGGAGGTAAAGACCAGACAAACAAACAGCATTGTTTCAATGGCTTTGAAAAGCCGAGAAAACCATATCCAACAGGTGTCAGCATGATCACCTAGATAAATGTGTGGAGCCCACCTCACCGGGAATAACACAGGAAGCCTGATCACAGGCTCGACCACAGAAAACGCAGTTTCTTATGAGCCCTCAAGCTACAAAACTCGCCGGGGTAACTAACCTATTTTAGCCAACCTGACTAAAACTCGGTAAACAAAACGGCTTTCTCGGAGCAATCGAGAAAAAACGTCGGAAAGGCAACCCACACCAAACAGAACGCAGTCTGATAAACATAAACAGACCCATAGTCCGAAGCTCCTGGATCAGCCAATCACAACTAATCCAGGACACACATGGCACATGAATAAATTTTTATTATAATAAACAATGAAAACACTTGCATATGTGAAAAAAATACGAGTGGCTGGCTAGGCCTGGTGAAAACGGAAAAAAAAAAAAAAAAAAAAAAACACTTAATGACGTCGAAACACCAACGAAAAGCACTTCATCCCACCAAAACTGGAACAGCAGCCACATCAAAATCGTAGAAAACACCCGGGTAAGGGTAAAACTGACTCGGGACCCAGAAAGAACTCCACTAAGTGAAGAAAAATACACCAGGAACGTCAGTACAAAAAACATAGGCTACTCCATCTGAAAGATAGCTAGAAGCCCGACATAGCGTAGTTAAAGCCGCCTAACAAGCTAGGACTAAAGCTGGCTAAACACGAAAACGTTTCAGAGCGTCCTCAATCCGGCCACGAGGGTCCGTCCGAAATAGACGCCCCAATAAAATGACCCAAAACACACTTGATCTGCGAGAAAACCACCCATGACACACCTGCTACGCTAATCCTAACCTTACTCAAGACATCCCAGAGTAAACAAATGAGAAAAAACTCACTAGGGACGCAAGAATGCGGAACAAAGCGGAGCACTGTGGGGGACACGTCCAGGTGGGGGGAACGCAGAGCAAGGAAGGTGGATGGATGCGCTAACCAGCGTCTGGTCCAAGAATCCACAGAAGTACATCCACGTAATATGGAAAGCTTATGAATAGTTATTCTTATTTTATTTTTATTTTTTATTTGTTACAAAGTTTTTTAGTAGTGAGAACCCAATCATAAAGACGAACCATGAGTGATTTAGTGTGTGCTTATGATGAAGGTTCCTCTGAGCTCTGCGGCGGTAGTTTCAAACTGCGCGTATGGGCGTTTGAAGAGGTAGCCTTATGTAATAGGCATAATCGTCAATGATGGAGGGGCCACTAATAAATACCACTCTTATAACTTTCATGGTGGCCTCTTGGGTTTGTGGAGGAGGGGTTGATGGTTGTGTTGCGGTGGCTGCAGGAGTACTGGTAGGTGGTCTGGTCGTGGTGGAGGTTGAAGGTGTAGTGACGGCCTTGTTGTTAGTGCGTTGCTGGTTGGGCCTAGTCGCACTAACTGTTGGGGGCTGGGTTGGTTGGGTGCCTTTAGTGTACGTGGGCTTGAAGGTGGGGGCCCATCGTTGAGTTGGTGCCACCTTTCGGCCAGATCTCGTACATACTGAGGATTTAGATGATATTAGAACAGGTTGATCTACACGAGACTGAGGGGAGGGGGAAGAAGCTGAGCTGTGAGAGAGAGGAGGCCGATTTAGTTTTTGTGGGGTCGGTCTGATAAAAGGAGAGGATTGAGTGCTAGTGTTGAGGGGGGGTGAAGTAGTTTTTAGTTTGGAGGCATAAGTTGGTTTAGTTATGACAGGGATAAGATGGGGTAGGTAAAGTAAATTGTGGAGGTATTGCAGGAGGAGGGGAAGGAGTAGCATGGAGTTGAGGAGTGGGGGGTTGAGGTGTTTTACTAGGGGGGCTAGGACTAGCTTGGGGTCGAGAAGTTGAAGGTAGATTGATAGTGATAGGAGTAGTTGGTTGAGTACCTGATGATTGAGAGAATGAAGGTAGGGTTAGAGAAGGAGATGGCTGTGCAGTTGAGGAGTGAGAAGGTACAGTGGGAGCAGGGATAGTGGTCGTATGAGAGAGTATAGGTGGGGTAGGTGTAGGAACTGGAGTTGGTTGTATAGGGTTAGGGGTGATTGGTACAGGCTTACGTGATTTGTTTAGATCAGAAGGATGTTTGAATTGACGATAGGGAGAAGAAGGAGGAAGCACCTCAGGAAGGGTGGACTCTGTGGATTCTAAGTTGGGATTATTGTCATTTGGTAACCTGTCATGCTGATCTGGATTAGCGAGCATTACATCATTGTCATTGATAGGCTGAAATCTACGTACATGCCTGTTGCAATACGTGCGTGGTTCCCCAAAATAATTAATGGTAATTTGATAACAGTTGGGCACAGATAGGATTTCGAAGGGGCCCTTGAATCTAAGTTTCATTTTGGAGGGAATTGGCAGGTGTGCAATCATGACGAGGTCATCAATGTGATGTGGGCTAGCTCTGGGGGTCTCATCAGGTTGGAGATCTTGCACATATCTGATTTGACGAGGTCGGTTCTTGAGGTGTAATATATTTTGATCGAAACTAGAGGATGGTTCATACGGTACAGCCAGATGACGTAATGGGAGGAGAAGGGGGCTACTCCCATAACTCGTTCGTGGGGGGTAATTCCATCTTCTCTTGGGCAGGCATTGATGCCCCATTGCACAATCCTTACTTGGCTGGACCAGTCTTTAGAGTCCATTTGTTGCAGCCGGGTTCGGATTTGATTTGCAATGGTTCTATGGCTCCTTTCGCAGATGGAGTTCCGTTGGGGCCAGTAGGGAAAAGAGTGACTGATTTTGAAGCCACACATCAGTGATAGTTGTGACCACACATGACTGGTAAATTCTGGGGCATTGTCGGAGTGAATGGCTTCTGGTAATCCGAAGTAGGGAAACACGTGTTCGATTAGTGCTTCTGCAACTGCAACAGCGGAGTGTTCTTTGGCTGGGCAGGCTATTACGTAATTGGAGTAGGTGTCGACGAAGGTGATGATGTATTTGTGTCCATGGCTATTTTCGAGAGGTCCCATGATGTCGACTGCAAGGAGTTGCCATGGTTTAGATGCAACAAATTTTCCTGTGGGCCCTGGTGTCCTGGTTCTGTCTTTTCCTAAAGCACATGCCATGCAGGCTTCTGTTATCTTTTTGGTGGTTAGGTAGGGAGAGGGTGTCCAGTATACTTGTTGAAAAGCGATGAGGCGTTTTTGAGCTAAATGGATGCCATTATCCATGTGTACTGATTGCATAGTTGGGTATGCGTTTTGGGGGGTGATCACAATTTTTCCCTCTAGAGTGTATAGGTTATCTCCCCGTCTGGATAGTTGGTCAAACATTTTTCTAGGGATCCAGTCGGGCTTTTGTTGCCGTTGGTAGTTGCTTAATATTTCTTGTTGGCTATTTTCTACTTGGTCCTGGTGGTGGATGGCTTGGATGGTGTGAGGGGGGTCTTCCTCCTCTTTGGCATGTTGATGTTGCAGGGGGAGGCGAGAAAGAGCATCCGCATTTGTATGCAATTTCCCTGGTCGATAGACTATATCTAGGTTAAACTCTTCCAGGGATTCTCACCAACGAACAGTTAAGGCGTTTTTGGTATCTGATTTTCTTAGCCATTGCAATGCATGGTGATTTGTTATGACTGTGACTTTCACTCCGGCCAGGTAGGCTTTAAAATGTTGTAAGGCCAAAATTATGCCTAAACATTCTCTCTTGGTGACTGGGTAATTGACTTCCGCAGGGTTCAAGGAGCGGCTTGCACAGGCAATTATGTGCTCTTTCCCGTCACGGGTTTGGCCTAGAACTGCGCCAATTCCGAATTGGGATAAGTCAGTGGAGAGTCCGTAAGGCTGGGTATAGTCAGGGAAGGATACAACAGGGGAGGCAACTAATTTGGTTTTGAGAGTCTGAAAACTTGTAGTCTAGCCTCTGTCCATCAAAAAGGTTCTTCTCTCTTGGTAAGGTCGTGCAGAGGTTTAGCAATGGTTGCAAAGTTCTTTACGAATCTTCTATAGTAAGAGGCCAGGCCGAGGAAAGCACGTACGCCTTTTACGTTGGTGGTGGGGGGGGGGGAAATTTTACTAATGGCTTCTAGTTTTGCTGGATCTGGAGCGATACCCTCTTCTGATACTACGTGACCCAAAAAGTTCACTTGTTTTTGGGCCAGGGTGCATTTGGATGGTTAAAGTTTCAGGTTGGCCTCTCTAATCCTCTGGAATACTTGTTCAAGGCGTTGGAGATGTTCTGCCCAGATAGTGCCGAACACGATGATGTCGTCGAGGTATGCCAAGCATGTTTCCCAGGTTAAACCTTGCAACACTGACTCCATTAGTCTGGAAAAGGTGGCTGGTCCGTTGCAGCATCCAAACGGAAATACAGTGAATTCATATAATTTCCCTTGGTTTGTGGAGAATGCTGTTTTTTGTTGATGTTCTGCTAGGACAGGTACTTGGCAATAACCAGCTTGCAGGTCTAGGGTAGTGAACCATTTGGCTCCCAGTAGAGAGTCGAGAGAGTCGTCGATCCTAGGAAGGGGAGTGGCGTCTTTAATGGTGACGTCGTTTAGCTGGTGATAGTCGACACAGAATCTGGTGGATCCGTCTTTCTTTCTGACGAGCACCACAGGTGAAAACCAAGGGCTATAGGAGGGTTTACCTATTCCTGTTGTGAGCATATCTTGGACTTGTTTTTCTTCTTCGAATCTTTGGATGGGTTTTTTCCTCCTGATAGGTTGCTTGATGGGGTGGCTCATGGTCTGAATGGGGTGATGTAAGACTTGGGTGCTACCCATATCTCGGTTGGAAGTGGCAAAAATGTCTTGAAAGGAAAGGAGGAGGTTTTTGAGGTCTGACTGTTGGTGGTGGGTTAGAGCAGTGGGTATGTCAGGGAGAGGGTTGGAAAAGGGGGGGTGGGGGAGGGGAGATCAACAGGGGGGGTTAGTTCCTCGGAGTACATTTCTAGTTCTCCAATTTCTAACCCTTTGGGTAGCTTGATATGTTATGTCTGATATGTTAGCAATTATAATGCAATTTATGTGTTGAGGTAGCAAAGTCGGTTAAGCAGGCCCCATTGAAAGGGCTTCGGAGGTGGGGGGTCAGAAGGGCAGGTCCTTGGAATATGGAGGCCAAAGGAATCCATTGTTCATGATGAGGTGGAATGGTTGTTGATTTAGAGATTATGTCAGGAGAAAGGATCTGGGTAGGGCAGGAATGAAGTTCAGGATGGAGTGTGGGTTGGGGAGGGTCATTTAAGCAATGGATAGGTGGAGAGGGGTATTTGGGTGATGGGGAGGATTCAGAATTAGGGAAGATTTCAATGTGATTGGCTAGGGCTTTAGAGGCAGTAACATCATTGGTAGGAAGGGATTTAGGTGGCACTGCTTGGGTGTCGCCTGGAGGGTTGGAGGTTGGGGCGACAGATTTAAGTTGTTTTACGTTAGGGGGGGCTAGGGGTTTGGTGTTTTTTATTTTTCCGGACTGACAGTCGTAAGACAACGTCCTGCGCCAACAATCTATGGAGGCGTGAAGGGCTGCTAGTAAATCTAGCCCTAAGTAGCCGTCATATTTGGCTTCACTGGGGTACACTACAAACGAGTGTTGCACCCCTTGATGGGGAAGGGGGGGTTGGACGTGCAACGGACGAGTTTGAGCCAGGTTGGGAATATCCTGTTCGTTGGCACTGATTAAGATTATGTGGGAGGGCACAATGTCTCCGAAACTTTTGGTATGTTTCCGGAAAAAGGGAAGGAAAAGACAGGAACTGGAAGCCCCCGTATCAATTAAGAGCCGCACTCTCACCCCATTCAGAGTGAGTTTGTGATAGACCGGAAGTCCTCCTTGGGGTGTATTGTCATGAGCCCCCGCCATGGTCGCGACGATTTGTGTGGGGGGGAGGGGGCCGCAGGCTAAAAATCCAAGTTTTCTGTTTGGATTTGTTCCGGCTGATGCGTTGAAATCTCTGGGGCATCTTCCATGTCTTCTTCCTCGATGCCCGCCATGCTATCTTCCGTGATAGTGGACACTGGTCGTGGCTTGACCCACGGTATTTGGGCCCACCAACTTGGAGCTCGGTTCCTTTTCCTTGTGAGTTCCCCAAATGACCTCTTGATTGACCAAAGCAAGCATGTTGAGTTGCAAGGCTTCCAGTCAGCAGGGCGTATCCGTGCCCATTCTTCAATTCTGTCTGAGGGTCTGGGAAATGCAGGGCCTCTGTTAATGAGAGGGCTACGAGTAGGGTGAGTAGTGACTTTGCTAAACACCTCGGCTATCTTGTTGGTGGTGCTGGGTTGACTTGGTTCTTGTGGGTTATGCATTGCCATGATCCTCTTAATCGTGAGCAGGTCTGCATCATAGTTAGTGGGGTCTTTGATAGTGAAATGTCTGGCCACAGGGTCAGGGAGGATCCTGACTAGAGCTTTGAACACTAGTTTTCTTCTCTGTGCGTTTGTTTCTTCATGGAATGCGTTCATTGCCAGTTGTTGTAGCTTGTCGATGGTCCCATCTAGATCGCCAGTATATGTGACTTCATGAAACTTTTTGTCCGCAATCATCTGACCTAAGATGGGGCTAACAGCTGATCTGACATAAACTTCGAATTGGGCCCATGTCAACCCTGGCATATTATCACGCACATATCCTGATACCTTTGATGCATACTTTCCCAGTTTAAGTACAATTGTGTGTATCTTGGAAGCGTTATCTTCCCTAAAAATCATGTCTAGGATAGGTTTGACTATTTCCAGGCAAGTATAGATGTCATGCTCCTCGGTTTTAAAGACCGGGATTTTGAACCGGAGTCCTTCTGCCATGATGAGAGTAGGATATTTTCAATTGAATACCGATATTTTGTTTTTAAATTGCTAGAATTTCCGCACTGGTACGCCGTATCAAGACACCACTGGCTACCAGTGTTGTGCCGGGTTCTGATAAGTTTGTTCCCGTGATCCAGTCCGTAAAACAATCCACTTCTGGGTTGATGGACTTAAATATACTCGACAGGAACGTACCTAGTAGGTTCTATATGTAGTAAAAATGGTATTCAAAGGTTCAATATAATACTCAATAACAACACAAGGAAGAACATAATATGAAGGTTTTATTTAGTAAGCATGAGATTATGATAATAATAAGGATCATAATGGAAGATCCAACAATAGTAACAAATATATATATATATTGTCCTTACTTCAGAACAATGTTACTAATACCAGAATAACTCAATGGTGAGAGTCTAGTATTAAATCAGATCATGTGGAAAGTATACCTAAGGGCATAATGTACAAGAATAATAATTAACCTTCAATGCAATAATAAATGAGAGTCCCGTATCTTCCGTACTTCAAAAAGACTTCAATTCCCTAGGTAATGATCCTAGAGTTACAATGTAGAGAGTTGAGGTTATAAAGATATTGTCACTGGGGGGTCTAGATGAGTCACGCGTAGGCTCAGCTGAACCTTTAAATCTGACCGCGTGAGCTTGCCCTCAGGTCAGGTCACTGGGAAGGTCACCAGGTGAACTGAGATAGTAATAAATACTTTTTCTAGTTAGTGCAACGATATTCTTAGGCGAAATGCAAGGTGAATTTAAATTATAGAAAAGAACTGAGATTATTATTTATAATAACTGAGAAGTGTCCAATTAGCTCAAAAGGGAATTTATATCTTATCACGGAATTATATTACTTGAACATATGCTACGATAACGAACCAAACTTAGGAATTCGTGTTTCTATATTCCTCTGGGACAGAGCAAACTAATAACGTGAATTTGATAGGAATAGAAATGGATTTTAATATGTCTACGGGATGGTATTAGTTATGTCAAGATGTAATCTTCAATATTCGCAACTAAGACAACACACGTAGATAAACAAAATAATTACTGAGTTCCAATAGACTAAACACGGTAGGCTAAATTTGTACATTTTTCGATAGAAAAATGCTGGCTCGCTATTGCTCGCCAGGAAAAAATCGACACCTAGATGGGGATAAACGTCTTAAAATAGTTGGCTGAATGGGGCCGAATGGATACAAGCCAGAGAAAGAGAGAAAAGGACAGAAATAACAAAAAGCAGGTCACCCCCCTTAACCTAATGTTTACATTGCCTGCCTTCAGCAAAATATACCTTTCACTTGCTGTAGGGAAACTATAATTATTGGGTCGTTTCTTTCCTCATATACATCCAAGAGAGGGCCTTGGTTTTCGGTGAGACATAAGGACCAGCATTAATCCCTCTTTCAGGCGAGATAAAGAAAATATTAATTTATCATCAACATCAGCCCTACCTCCGTGAGTCCGAGTGGCGTCTGCTGGAATGAATGGTTCTTATTTGTCAACATTATTTTATTCGTCTCCCAACATAATTTATCAATATTATTACGATAGTTATCTTAATAGGGACTCCAAACTTATGTGTGTGCATTTCAAGCTCAAACGTTATGCATTGCCGAATTAATTAGCTAAGCTGAAGATATGCAGACAATGCAGATCGACACTAACGCCATCAAGCGTATGGACGCGGTGTGAGCTCGACAACAACAACGAAAGTGTTGTAGTTATCCTACACTTGGCAGGCCCAGGTATCACTATTCTTGCTCGGTTACCCCTCATGGTTCTAAGCTCGTTGCCACGGTGTCTGCTTGACACGACCACACGGGCTTGGGACGGGAGTGAAAACTAGACAGGTGCCACGTACCTAATATTTTGTCGCACAACTTAGTTGGGCTACTGTACACTACATCCTGCTGCGGACCCGCCGCCAGCATCCATGTAGCATATGTGTGTCGTGCCTCCCTTACTGCGGCAGAATTCGTTTCGGCTGGGGCATCACAAGACATTTTAAGCGATATTAGCTCACCCGCCAAAGCACGGGAAAGCGTCGCCTCATTGAAATGTGGTTTTGTGAGAAATATGTGCCGGACTTGCTCTTTCATCTCTCTTAAGGTCATCATAGGGTTTGCCTCAAGCAGCATCACAATCAGGTCTGAAGTTTCATTGTCGATAACCTTGCGTCTGCCTCCTGCTTGAGCCGCTTCAGTCCTGTTATGGCGTTGATAGGCTCGTACAATGGAGTATGCCAT
Source organism: Paralithodes platypus (assembly GCA_032716605.1). Classification (NCBI taxonomy): domain Eukaryota; kingdom Metazoa; phylum Arthropoda; class Malacostraca; order Decapoda; family Lithodidae; genus Paralithodes; species Paralithodes platypus. Next base: position 26,544,604 of record CM064531.1, on the reverse strand, counting down.
GGTGCGCTGAACTCCTAGGGCTTCTGCAACCTCGAGGAAATCGTGTTCTGCTCTGTAGGCTTCGACAATGCGTGCACGATCTGAGTTACTTGTTTTTCTGTGCGTGCGTGGCATTTTTGGGGCTTATCTTTTAGGATGGTTGGCGATAAAAGTTTCAACTTGGCAATGAACTGTGTACGGAGGGGCTGTATTCACGTAAGGAAGATACTAATGAGAAACTGGCAAACCGTCTATGGTTTTGTGATTCATTACTTCGAGTTCAGTTGCTTCAAAGTTTCGAGTTCGGTAAAATACTGCTTCTATCTACAATATAAAAAAATATTAACTTTAATTCTTTTCTGCAGTGGCTTTCTGAGTACATTATTTTGCACTATAGGTAGACAGATATTAGGAATACAAAAACAGCGGTCACCATTAATATCACAGAGTCCTGACCTATACCACTACAGCAATAAAGTTTGACATTCACGCAAATAAGTTTAACAACCTAGTTTGCCATTCAGACGAAATAGTTTGACATAGTTGCAGGCTAAATAACACCAAAGCTACAAAATACATTGACATGGAGCTAAATCAAAGCCAATAGAAGACAAGATAATCACAATTGTATATTTTATTTTATCAATCCAATATACAGGTATAAACATGATTAAACCATTTAATGTTTACAACACAAGATACCAATCTATTTAGAATTACTAGAATACACTTGTATGCAGTGTTAAATGCAAAGAAAAAATAGTTAAATTGATAAGTTTTATACCAAGTATTACATGCACGTCTCATTAGTAGCAGTACAGTCTTTTCAAACCGTTTAATGTTTGTAACGTAAGATACCAATCTATTTAAAAGTACTTGCATACACTTGTATGCAGTGTTAAGTGCAAAGAACAAAATAGTTAAATTTATAAGTTTTGTACCAAAATATTACGTGCACGTCTCATTACAATAGCAGTACAGTCTATGCTGGATACCATTAATCCCATACATCTTCCTTGTGTAGGCATTTCATCAGATAACTGTTACTATGCACATAATTTGCTTGCATTAGTTGTGGTGTTATCACAACTAAAGCCTCCTCCATCGCCCCACGTAGTTTTTCCTCGCGGTAAGCCCTGAGAGTCTGGCCCACTCTCCTGACTGCAGCAGCATCACAACCTCCTGCAATGTTATTGAGGTGACGCTTCAGGGTAGCTTTGAGGACCCCAAAGCAGTTCTCTATGGGGTTAAGAAAAGGTGAATATGGTGGGAGATACTTTACTACATGGTTCGTCATGGACTGTGCAGCACGACGATGGCATGGAGCGTTATCCATGACGAGAACAGCGTCTTCGCCTTCAAGAATAACCTCAAGGTTAGTTAGAAAATCGTGAAAGATCTCCTGGGTAACACTCCGGCATGTATTTCGTGGTAGAGTAATCCCACAGCATCAGAGATAGCGGCTATCAGCGTTATGTTTCCACCTCGCTGTCCCCCAATGGTTCGCACGACACGCTCACCTCGTGCCACACGACCATACGTGCACTTTGTGTACATATTGTATCTAGTCTCATCCACATAGACACGGTGCTTTTGAAGTCCTGTCTCATACATATAATGTGCATATTCCACTCTAGCATCCTTATTTGCAGGTGAATTTCTGTCCTGGGGAACGTTGTCACATTTCTTGAGAGTTATTAAGGCACCATCCAATGCTCTTGCAACTGTGCTATCGCATACCGGCTGCTTTCCTGGCCAGGTATTCCGCAGTGTTTCATTTAACTCCTTTATGGTGATTGTCGGAACAGCCTCAATCATCAACACCAGGAAGTCCAGCGACTCGTCATCAAGTTTGTGCTGTCTACCTGCAAGGAAATGTATACAGAGTAAGTAAGTGGACCTTAGATGTAAAGTAGCGTACAATATCTTAAACGCAACATATTAATTCACATTCCACACTTCGGGTACAGTCGTCGGAATCCATTGCCTTCCCTTTCCTAGTTAGTACCACTGCAACAGGGGAGACTCCTCCCCTCCCCTTCCTCCTCTTATAGCACCATGCTCTTAAAATGTGGGAGTATCCTACAGGCATATAAGGACGGAAGAGGGAGGGGATGTGTCTAACCCGTCCAGTGTTCCTAACAGCTTTGGCCGGGGAAAGGGGAATTTCAACGACTGTACTGCACAACACCTCACACAGCTATATCGCACCATGCCACAGAACCTGTCACCTCACAAACCACGCCCAACCATGTAACGCCACACCACATCGTAACATTCCACATCAACACATAACATCACGCCATTCACACCACTCCGCACCACACCACACCACACCGTCCATTTCTAGCCACTTTTCTGGCTGGGTACTCTGATACTGTAGATTATATAGCCTACAATTTAACCCTTTCACGATCCTAGGACGCCCTTTGTTGTTTTCTTCTGCCTATTAGTAGACGATTATATTCAGATTTGGAAGGGTATATGGAAGTCAGGGGGTGAATGGTAATACCTTTTACCATTTAAGTCCCTCAGATCCTTTCTAAACTGTATAAAAACGTCTAATGATAACCACAAGAAACCGTCAAGAGGTGTCAAGATTCTGAAAGGGTTAACTGCACATACAGTATTTTGCACTATAGGTAGACAGATATTAGGAATACAAAAACAGCGGTCACCATTAATATCACAGAGTCCTGACCTATACCACTACAGCAATAAAGTTTGACATTCATGCAAATAAGTTTAACAACCTAGTTTGCCATTCAGACGAAATAGTTTGACATAGTTGCAGGCTAAATAACACCAAAGCTACAAAATACATTGACATGGAGCTAAATCAAAGACAATAGAAGACATGATAATCACAATTGTATATTTTATTTTATCAATCCAATATACAGGTATAAACATGATTAAACCATTATTTTAATGTTTACCATTTAATGTTGTTGCTATGGAATTTCATTTTCTTTAATTGTCAAAGTAATAGTATTTGTTGTTGTTACATTTGTTGCATTGACACATTATTCCTGTGGCAATGTCGTTAGAATTGACATTTGTCCGACTATTTTGTCCTTTGTCTGACAAACTGCTGTACTGATGTAATGTTTTATGAATTAGTTTCGAACAGTTTCCAATTGTTTCAGAACTTTGAGCTTTGTCATTAACCACCGATTAACTGTCTGACTATAACGCAAATTACTGTAGTGCACAGTACACCATAGTTACCTGCACGGTGACGGTTGTCATGCACGTGGCCCGTGTTTTGGTACTGTCGAATGATGCCATAAGCTGTTGTCCTCTTAATGCCTAGATCAGCTGCGGTGATGAGGAAGTCTTCGTTTGCCTCGTATTTTGCAATTATCCGTAGTTTATCCTCCTCCGAAATGCGGGCGTTGCGACGACGATGAGGCATTGTTCCGCAAGGGAAGCTGTACATATACTGTTCTGAAGGCAGAGACAGGCCTTACAAGGTAAACATGCCATAGGGGAGGGGGATGTAGAGTGTGCGGAGGGAAGGCATAGATTCGAGGCTTCAGATTCGTTTGTTGCTATGGAATTTCATTTTCTTTAATTGTCAAAGTAATAGTATTTGTTGTTGTTACATTTGTTGCATTGACACATTATTCCTGTGGCAATGTCGTTAGAATTGACATTTGTCCGACTATTTTGTCCTTTGTCTGACAAACTGCTGTACTGATATAATGTTTTATGCATTAGTTTCGAACAGTTTCCAATTGTTTCAGAACTTTGAGCTTTGTCATTAACCACCGATTAACTGTCTGACTATAACGCAAACTACTGTAGTTATGGCATTTTAATGATTGTTATTTAGTTTTACAAAGTGTTAAACGTATTAGCGAATTGTCAATGTAGATTGAGAAAATTGTCATATGCGAATGGAGACTGTCATACCTTAAACGATTGTTGGAAAGTTTTTGGTGATTGTTGAACGGAAAGTAAAGAAAGTCAATTATCGAGTGCAAGAATGTTGATATATTTTGAAAATGTTGAAACCATAAGTAATATTGTTCAATTGCATTTGAAATCAGGTGTATTCCTCCCTCTCTTACATATGCCTAATATCTTGATCTCTTGTAAGGATGCATTTTCTGCTTTCACTGGGCTTAATGCCAAGAAGGCATACAGACCAGCTGGTGCACCTCCTGTTTTACTTGAAATGTGTTCTCCCATGCTAACTACCTGCCTAGGCAAACTTTTCCATCCCTCCCTTCCCTCTAATATATTCCCATTGTGTTGTGCCATAGAAGAGTGACGGCTCTCAACCCTCCAAGTATCATCCAATTGCTCTCATGTATTGCAGTCCTAAAGTCTTATATTGTATTTGTGTAATTCCATTTTTTAAACATTTGTCAACCCATAATTTACTTTCAGACCACCAGTATGGTTTCCTTAAACGCCGCTCTACTGGTGATCATCTTTCTTATTCTACTAACTCTTGGTCATCCTCATTTCTGGACTTTGGTGAGACCTAGATATATTAAGAGCCTTCGATAGCGATTGGCAAAAATCCCTTCCTTTAAAAATTGAATGTTATATATATGTTTCTATCCCTATATATGTGCCTTGATTTCCAATTTTATTTTGTGACTATTCCATACCTGCGGTTGTGGACGGCCATTGCTCACTTCCTAAACCCAGTGTTCCTCAGGAATCTGTCCTATCTCCAGTTCTATTCCTAATATTCATTAATGATCTAATCAACTGTACCTCTAGTCCTATCCACTCCTACGCCGATAACTCTACCTTAAACTTTTCAATTCAGTTTCCATGGGCACCCTCCATGTAGTTATTTCAAAGTTCACAGGTTGATGTGATATCACACCTATTTTCTGATCTATCAACTATTTCCGATTGGGGCAGAGAGAATCTTGCTACTTTCAATGCTTCTACTCAACACAATCTTTCACATGACTCTCCGTATACTTCAACAACACACAAATCAACCTTTCGTCCTCTCTCAATATTCTTAGTCTGTTTTTCCTCTGATTTTTATTGAAAATACCATATTGCTACTTTTACTAGAACAGCTTCCCAAAAGTGAAATGTATTCAACTGCCTCTGTGGTTTCATATAACACAGCTTCTTGCTCTGTACAGAGGTACTGTGCGTCCTTGTATCGAGTACTGTTCATATGTATGGGGAGGTTCCATCCATACCACACGTCTCCAAAGGGTAGAGTCAGAAGCATTTGTTTCATCAACTCACCTCCTCTTACTATTTATCTGTAACCTTTGCATGCCACGGTGTTGCATATCTCTCTCTCTTCTACCGTTATTATATTACTAAATTGTCTTCGGAGAGTAGGTGGCGCCCGCTTTGTGACTCTTTCACACTCTTTTTGTCCAATTCTCTAACCCGTTACCCAACAGTGAACCGACTTTTCCAATCTTCCTTCTACTCAACAAATTAATTTTGGAACTCTCCCTCATTCAATCATTCCTCATCCTATGACTTCCACCGATTCAAGCTAAATATATACAGATATTTTGACTTGAACGTCCTTGAATTTGATTGTCACTTTCATATTTGTTTAGAGAGAAGGGGGGGGGGGGTGTCACTCGCAGGCAATTTTGCCTTTTGTTTCCTTCATATACATTGACAAACAAAATAAAATAAATAATAATAATAATATATACAAACTAAACACATTATGTCGAAAGCTACTTAAGGTGGACCAAGCCATGGTATCGGAACTTGCATAGAGAGACCCCTCGGGAATGGAGTCTGAGGGTGAGTACTGCTATGGGCCGCCACGTGTAGGTCCTCTGTAAGTAAGTGATCATGACGTCATATGATCATATTTCTGTTTGGGATGATTTTAACAAACTAAGAAGGTGAACATTGACTTACATGACATACTGATCTAGCATAACGGACTTCAGATATAAAAATGTAAATCTATAACATACCAAGTTCACAAATAAACAAGCACATCTGCGAAGCTTAAATTAGGTTATAATGACCTTCATAATATACCTTGGAAAATATGAATACTTCAATAATTACTGTACAATTAATTTCACATGTGTTTGGATAATGAGGGTTGGCTTCGCCACACACACACATGATCACTGCGTTAATTACTATAGATATATACAATTTAATATTGTAATATATATATATTTAGTGAACAATTAACTGAGAACCACAGCACGTTTATATGGGTGTATACATTATATTCGATTGCATATGTCTGAGCTAAAAAGAAAGAGTTAGAGGAAAGAAAGAGCCAGAATAATTTGCCTTGGCAGGGAGTCAGCACGGCAGCACAGTTTTGTTAGTGCAACAGGAGGAACACCATCAGCCCCGTACGCCTTCTTAGTGTCAAGCCCAGAGACGGCACAGGAACTACATCTTTGGAAGAGACTAAGATATTAGTCATAAGTAAGTGAGAGGGGATAAAGAGGGAGGTATAACACCGGAATCATCGAGGTTCAGTTTATACCAAGAGCTTGAGAAAAAAAGTTCAAAGGAAAACAAGCAACAATAGATATATTGACCGTTATGAGGCCACTTGCAGCTGAAACTACCTAACCTATATGAAAACAGGTAACGGTAAGTTTGTAGACGCAGTCGAATTTTTAAAGTTTCACTACTCGATTGAAAAATAAAATTAATGCTTTGCCTCACTTAAGTTAAAAGGCTTTTCAATATTTTATAACCACTTGTTCAAGTGTAATTTGAATTATCTATTGTAAAGTATTTTTTGACATCCATATTGTCAATACCTCTAAAAATGTTAGACACATGGATTAGTTCCTCTCATAGCCTGCACTTTGATAAACTAAACAAATGTAATTCTTTTAGACGTTCATCATATGACTTATTTTTTAGTCTAGGAATCATATTTGTTACTCTTCACTATATTCTCTCCAGTTTACCTATGTCGTTTTGAAATTACGGAAACCAAAATTGTACACAGTACGCCAGATGGGGGCGAACCAAAGAATAATTGTATAAAGTGAATTTTTTGTTTAAAATTTGAATTCAAACGATCTTCCAATGAAGCCAATAATTGTGTGTTGCTTTCTTCACTACCTCAGTACATTTTTGGCTAGGTTTAAAATGTGTTTGATATTGTAACTCCTAAGTCAGTTTCTTTAACAGTGCTTTTGAGTAGACTACCATTCATATAGTACTTCAATTTTTAATTGTGTAAGCTATATGCAGTACTTTACATTAATCGATATTGAAACTCATTTGCCAGGTTTGGGCTCAATTTGCTAATATATTTGAATACTTTTGGATCTGTTGAACATGTAAGGGATATACTACTATGTTGAACATGTAAGGGATATACTACTATGTTGAACATGTAAGGGATATACTACTATGTTGAACATGTAAGGGATATACTACTATGTTGAACATGTAAGGGATATACTACTATGTTGAACATGTAAGGGATATACTACTATGTTGAACATGTAAGGGATATACTACTATGTTGAACATGTAAGGGATATACTACTATGTTGAACATGTAAGGGATATACTACTATGTTGAACATGTAAGGGATATACTACTATGTTGAACATGTAAGGGATATACTACTATGTTGAACATGTAAGGGATATACTACTATGTTGAACATGTAAGGGATATACTACTATGTTGAACATGTAAGGGATATTATTAAACCTAACTAAATCAAACTTTCTCCATAAGCAGGCAAATAAACTTCTAAATAATCCAAATGATAACAAAATATTTTGGTCTACTCTTAACTCATTCAAATCCAACTTCACTACTGCTTCATCCATTCCACCATTAAAATCTCCGACTGGCAATCTTGTAAGTGACCCACGAGGTAAAGCTAACCTTCTTGCAGATATTTTCTCCACCAACTCAACCTTAGATGAAATAAATCAAGATGTCCCTGTTCTTAATTTTAATTCACCTGAAATTCCCTCACTTAAGATCCACACCAGACATGTCAAAACTATTTTGCAGAATTTCTCAGTAGATAAGGCTCCTGGTCCAGATGAAATTCCTCCAATAGTACTTAAGAATTGCTCCTTGGTGCTCGCTCCTGTATTGGCAAAATTTTTCCGTCTGTGTACTCATACCTCATGCTTCCCAGTACCCTGGAAAGAAGCAAACATCCATCCAGTTCCTAAAAAAGGTGCCTCTTCAGATCCATCAAACTACAGACCAATAGCTATAACTTCCACTCTTGGCAAAGTTTTTGAAATAATATTAAATAATCACATAATTAAGCATCTGGAGAATAATAAATTAATCAGTGATAGGCAATATGGTTTTAGACGATGTCGATCAACTGCAGACATTCTTTGCCTTCTTACGCATCAAATCAACCAAGCTACAGACCAACATGGTGAAACACATACAATAGCACTGGATATATCAAAGGCATTTGATAGAGTCTGGCATCAATCCTTATTGTCGAAGATGTCACACTACGGCCTTGCATCATTAGTTCCACTAATTTCTTCTTATCTTCATAACAGAAAAATACGTGTAATGGTAGATGGCCTTTATTCTCAATTTCACTCAATAAATGCTGGTGTTCCCCAGGGATCAGTTTTGGCCCCAACTCTGTTCCTCATTCATATCAATGATCTCATATCTACCACTCATAATCCAATACATTCCTACGCAGATGACTCAACACTCCACAGTTCCTTCACATTTACCAATTCTTTCACCCAACCCGATCTTATAAATTCAAAAAATAAACACTGCAATTTCTCTGAACCGGGACCTTTCTAGAATTAATGAATGGGGACAAGAGAATCTAGTTTCCTTTAATGCACAGAAAACCAAGTACATTCAATTTTCTAACCGACAGAATCTCACTGACTCCCATATATGTTTTAATGATGTAAATATTCCCACTTCCCCTAGTATTGACATTCTCGGTGTAACATTAACTACTAACTGAGCTGGACACATTATGTTAGAAGCATTGCTAAGAATGCCTCTAAAAAACTGGGACTCCTGTACAGAGTTCGAGAATTCTTCACTGACGAGCAGTTGGCCGTAATATAAAAAAGTCATGTGCGCTCTCAGATGGATTACTGTTCACCTCTGTGGGGTGGAAGTGGAGTGGTTGCATTGAGGCAGTTGGACAAAATTCAAAATAAAGCTATTAGATTAATCAATAACCCTGCAATCACACAGGACCTTCCTACATTAGCCATACGAAGAAACGTTGCATCCCTTGCATTATTCTACAGATATTTTCACAGCAATTGTTCCGAGGAACTTGCTTCAATTGTGCCGCCTCTCCACATCTTTCCCCGTAGAACTAGGGCAGCTGAGAGCGCCCATGAATTTACACTTTCTCCTCCACAATGCAGAACTTCTGCTTATCAGAATTCATTTATCCCCAGAGCTACTACTCTTTGGAATTCACTTCCCTCGAATTGCTTTCCACAAACTTACAATCAACAAATGTTTAAATCCAGTTGTTACAAACATTTTATGAATGGAGGATGCCTTTAGGCACATGGACCTTTTTGTTTTATCTGTGTTTTTCCTTCCTCCGTTCATTGTCTCTTAAAAAAAAAAAAAAAAAAAAAAATATACTACTATGTTGAACATGTAAGGGATATACTACTATGTTGAACATGTAAGGGATATACTACTATGTTGAACATGTAAGGGATATACTACTATGTTGAACATGTAAGGGATATACTACTATGTTGAACATGTAAGGGATATACTACTATGTTGAACATGTAAGGGATATACTACTATGTTGAACATGTAAGGGATATACTACTATGTTTGCAAATTATGGTTTAATCTGTAAATTTTAAGATTGCACATGAAAGATCATCATCGATGTAATTTATGTAAATCAAGATAAGAATAGGTCTGAGTACTTAGCCATGGGGCACACCACTTGGGATATTTGTCCAGTCTGATGCAGTACCAGTTATTACTACTCGCTGCCCACGCCAATCTAGCCAATTTTGAATTAATCGAAGTATGCCATTAGCTGTTAATATTATCAAGAGATGCTTGTGGGGGACTTTATCGAAAGCTTTCCGGAAATCAAGGTAGACAAGATCAACGGCTTTATGACTATGTAGCCTCCCCTGGGTACTGACTGCCCTGTTCAAGGAAAACAAAATCACTAATGCTCAAGGTGGTGATGATGATGACAGTATAGATATGATGGTGACAGTACTATTAGTAGTGATGATGGTCATAATAGTAGTGATGATGGTGACAAGCAATGATGATACTTGTAGTGATGATGATGATGACAGTATTAGTGATGATGGTGAGTAGTAATAATTATGGTGAAAGTTGTAGTGATGATGATAGTAGTAGTGATGATGGTAAGATTAGTAGTGATGACAATAATAGTAGTGCTGATTATAGTAATGGTGATAGTGACTAGTAGTGATGATGGTGACCCGTCGCAGAGTTGGGTATGCCGATTTAATTTTAGGCAAAACGGCACGTCTACTTTATTGCAAGATGATGGTGACAGTATTAGTGATGTTGGTGAGTAGTAGTAACGATGGTGAAAGTTGTAGTACAAAGTACAAAGGAGTACAAAGGAAATCAAGCAACAACAGATCTAGTGACCTTTTAGGCTGCTTGTCCTCCAAAACACTGAGGATCAAGTGTCCAAACAGTGGTTTAGAGTGGGAAAGGGAACTACTGCCCTGGAACTAATATCCGTGGCAGGATTAGGAAGTTAGTAGGGGAAAGATGGGTTAGTAACTGAGGGGAGGATAAAATAAAGTTATTCATTTACAAACGCAGTCAGTCGCGGGATTGATGCGAGATATTTGTCTAGGCGAAGTTTAAATGAATCAACAGTGCTGCAGTCTATAACATCTCGGGGAAGCCCATTCCATAAGTTGACAACTCGATTGAAGAAGACATTTTTAGCTTCGTGAGCTAAAAGATTTACCAATAATTTTGCACCCGTTTCCCCGCGTGTAATTAGATTGGTCGATAGTGAAGTACTTACTACAGTTCATATTGTCGATTCCTTTGATGATTTTGAACACCTGAATTAAGTCGACTCTTAACCCACCAAGTGCGGATCTAATCATAAGAGTTTTACCGCTGCGCTGTGGAACTCCTCATATAATCCAAGGCCTAAATTTTTGTTTAAATCATCCCACTATAATTTTTTTGTTTTTGTATTGCCCCTTGTCCATGCCAAATATCACTCCTCCACATCCCCTCCTTCCACCCCCCCCCCCCTCAATTATCACCTATTCTCCCTGTTATTCCCTATTCTTAGGTATATTTTCGTGCTAACATTAGCGAGTTGCTAGCAGGGCGTGGTCATCTGTGTTACCAAGCGTGGTAAAGAGCGACAGAGAGACTACCACGCAAGACTGTCTCTCCATCCGTCGTGACGGCTGGCTGGCTGGTAGGCTGCCTCAGCCAGAAGTTATGTAACTCCCGGCCTCTATCGCCGATTTTAACCATCCAAACGCTGTTTCCACTTGTTTTATTGTTGTAACAGGTAAATACCTTTATAATAAACGTAAAATAGGCGCATATGGATAAGTATTAATGATATTTATGGTACGATGACGATTTGAGTTTAGGAAAGTCTAAATACCTCCGCACAGGGAGGGGTGGCCAATACCCCACCTACGCAGCGGAGAGGTTAATCTGCGCTGGGTTAAAGGAAATAGATTTCATTTTCTAAGACGTTCCTCGTATGGTTTGTTCTTCAGGCTAGGTATCATTTTGGATAACTCTACGTTGAACTCGTTCTAGCTTGTCTATATCTTTTTGGTAATAAGGGCACCAGGATTGAACGCAGTATTCCAGAAGAGGGCGGACTAAGGAATTGTAAAGGGTTAGGATAACGTCTTTGGATTTATGCTCAAATGACCTGCCTATAAAGCCAATTATTTGTTTGCCTTCTTAACAACTTCTGAACATTGTTGACTCGGTTTTAGGTTACTCGATATTGTTACTCCCAGATCGGTTTCTCTGTTTACATTCTTTAGCTGAGTGCCATTCATCAAATAGTTTGCTTTCTCATTTTGGTATCCGATATGTAGTACTTTACATTTATCCGCATTGAAACTCATTTGCCAAATTTGGCCCAACATGACAACTTATCTAGATTGTGTTGCATATCGTCAACTTATTCTTTTGAGAGTACGCTATTTGCATTTTTTGTATCTTCAGCAAATTTTGAGATTGTACAGACCCTCATCTATGTGGTTGATGTAAATTAGAAAGAGAATTGGTCCTAGTACCGATCCCTGGGGTACCCCGCTACTTACATTGGTCCATTTAGATGCCTTACTGTTTATGACTACTCTTTGCTTTCTGTCGCCGAGCCAATTTTCTATCCATTTCAACACACCGTCTTGTATTCCATGCGCAGTGATGATGACAGTAGTATTGATGATGGTGAGAGTAGTAGTAGTGATGATAGTAATGGTGAAAGTGACTAGTAGTGATGATGGTGACCCATCGCAGAGTTGGGTATGCCGTTTTGATTTTGGGCAAAAAGGCAAGTCTACTTTATCAACTCTGCATAAGCAGAGTTTGGTATCGCCCCCCTGTATAGTGGGTACTAGTTTTGCACCACCCCCCCCCAGCAATGATGGCGTGGTGTTCTTAGTGTGTGTGAGGGGCTCACACACACAACGCATCCGCTCTGGGGCCGAAAAAAACATCTCACCCCGCATCTCTTAGGTTAACTTAGTTTAATTGACATTAGAAATGATGAGAGTAACAGTGGGGATGATGGTAATAGTAGTCATGATGGTTGTAGTTGTAGTGATGATGATGACGGTAGTAATAATGATGGTAGTGATGATGATGACAGTAGTAGTAGTAATAGTGATGATGGTCATAATAGTGGTGATGATGGTAATATGTAAGGAACAGTGTAAGATGATGGTGATAATAATGATATTGGTGTTAGTTGTAGTGATAATGATGACAATAGTGATGGTGGTAGTGACAATGGTGACAGTATTAGTGAAGATGTTGAGAATAGTAGTGATGATTGTAATGTTAGTAGTGATGATTATAGTAATGGTGATGATAGTAGTAGTGATGATGGTGACAGTTTTAGTGATGATGAGAGTAGTAGTGACAATGGTGACAGTATTAGTGAAGATGGTGCGAGTAGTTGTGATAATTGTAATAGTAGTAGTGATGATGGTAATGGTGACGATAATAGTAGTAGTGATGATGGTGACAGTTGTAGTGATGATGGTAAGCCATCACACAATTGGGTATGCCGTTTTGATTTTGGGCAAAACGGCACGTCTACTTTATCAACTCTGCGTAAGTTTACGCAGAGTTTGGTACCCCCCCCCCCCTCGTATAGTGGGTACCATCGGAAAAAAATTCTGTCGTCGTCGTCATCCGTCTGTCCCGAAACTCCTCCTAGACCGTTGGTCGGATTTTCACCAAATTGCACACAAACATTTGTTGGGTGAATGCGAACGTCGGTCAATAAATAAAAGAAATAAAATATGTTTTGAATTTGTGCACTAGTTATGATTTTAGATCCAAAATATGGTTTTACCCCCCCCCCCCCTGCAATGATGGCATTCTGGGGGCGAAATCATCTCTCCCCGCATTTGTTAGGTTAAGTTAGTTTAGTTGACATTAGAAGTGATGGTAATAATTAATAGGGGGGTGATGGTAATTATAGTGATAATGGTGATAATAGTAGTGATGATGGTAATTGTAGTGATAATGGTGATAATAGTGATGATGACAGCAGTGATGATGATGACAGTAGTAGATATGATGGTGACAGTACTAGTAGTAGTGATGATGGTCCTAATAGTAGTGCTGATGGTGACAAGCAATGATGATAGTTGTAGTGATAATGATGACAGTAGTGATGATGGTGACAGTATTAATGATGATGGTGAGTAGTAGTGATTATGGTGAAAGTTGTAGTGATGATGACAGTAGTAGTGATGATGGACAGAGTAGTAGTGATTACTATAATAGTAGTAGTGTTGATGATAGTAATGGTGATAGTGACTAGTAGTGATGATGGTGACCCATCGCAGAGTTGGATATGCCGTTTTGATTTTGGGCAAAACGGCATGTCTACTTTATCAACTCTGCTTGTATCGCCCCCCGTATAGTGGGTACCACCGAAAAAGATGTCTGTCGTTGTCGTCGTCGTCGTTGTTGTCGTCCGTCTGTCCCGAAGCTCCTCCTAGACCGTTGGACGGGTTATCACCAAATTTCACACAGACATTTGTTGGGTGAATGCGAACATCAGTCAAAAAAGATTTTTTTTGAATTTGTGCAATAGTTATGATTTTAGATCGATAATATGGTTATACACCCCCCTCCCCTCGGGCCCCCCTCCCCCCCTCACCAGCTATGATGATGGCGTTCTGTACACACACAGAATGCATCGTTCTAGGGGCTAAAACATCTCTCTCCATATTTGCTAGGTAAAGTTAGTTTAGTTGATATTAGAAGTGATGGAAGTAATAGTGGGATTGATGCTGATAGTAGTGATGATGGTGACAATAGTAGTGATGATGGTTGTAGTTGTATTGATGATGATGACAGTAGTAGATATGATGGTGACAGTACAGTAGTAGTTATGATGGTTATAATAGTATTGATGATGGTGACGAGTAATGATGATGGTTGTAGTAATAATGATGACAGTAGTGACGATGGTAGTGACGTTGGTGACAGTAGTAGTGATGATGGTGAGTAATAGTGATGATTATAATAGTAGTAGTGCCGATGATAGTAATGGTGATAGTGATTAGTAGTGATAATGGTGACCCATCGCAGAGTTGGGTATGCCGTTTTGATTTTGGGCAAAATGGCACGTCTACGCCATCGTTCTGGGGGCGAAAACATCTCGCTCCGCATTTGCTAGATTAATTTAGTTTAGTTGACATTTGAAGTGATGGTAGTAATAGTGGGATTGATGGTGATAGTAGTGATGATGGTGATAATAGTAGTGATGATATTGTAGTTGTAGTGATGATGACAGTAGTGACGATGATGACAGTAGTAGATATGATGGTTATCGTACTAGTAGTAGTGATGATGGTCATAATAGTAGTGATGATGGCGACAAGTAATGCTGATTGTAAGGTGATGGTGATAATGATTATGGTGATAGTTGTAGTGATAATGATGAGAGTAGTGATGATGGGAGTGACAATGGTGACTGTATTTGTGATTATTGTAATAGTAGTGATGATGATAGCAATGGTGATGATAGTTCGTTCGTTTGTTAATTTTATTTCGTAATTTCTCACATAGATACAATAATTAAGTTATTTACAGTAGTAGAGTAATAATATACACAATGTACAGTATATGATAATAATTACATGGGTAAGATCATCATACAGGTCTTTTCTTTAAGACTTTCTTAGTAGTTTGCAGACTCTGCCTAATCAATAATTATGTGATAATAAAAAATGAAGCTGAACAAAATAACTTAATACAAAGATAATTACTTGAAATTTGTTTTATCATATGAAATTAAACAGTAAAAGCCAGAAAACAAATTGAGAAAAGTATAAACTCATAAAAGCAATAGTAACCTATACAAGAATTAACTTATCCAAACAATAGTAGTAGTGATTATGGTGACAGTTGTAGTGATGATAATAGGAGTAGTGATGATGGTGGTAATATTAGTGATGATGGTAACCCATCGCAGAGTTAGGAATGCTGTTTTGATTTTGGGCAAAACGGCTCGTCTACTTTATCAACTCTGCATAAGCAGAGTGGTATCGCCCACCATATAGTGGTACATGCTAACCGAAATGTCTGTCCATCTGTCTGTCTGTCCGTGCGAGAACTATTCCTAGACCGTTTGACGGATTTTCACCAAACTTCACACGAACCTTCGGTGTGTGAATGCGATGGTAATTAAAAAAAAATTAAAATTGAATTTGTGCAATAGTTATGATCTTAGGTCCTAAAAATGGACTCCCCTTTCCACTCCACCAGCCCCCTCCCCCTCCCCCCTTCAGGCCCCCCACCGCCCACCCTGTATCTATTCCCTGTGTGTGTGTGTGCCCCTACGGGGGCACACGCATCACAGAAAGCCATACATACACATGTCTCAGATGTGATGATAATAGTGAGAGTATGTCTGTCTGTCTGTCTGTCCGATAACTCCTCGATCCTATACCGTTAGACGGATTTTCACCAAACTTCACACGAACATTTGGTGCGTGAATGCGACCGTAATATTGTTGTTTTAATATGTGGAACAGTTATGATTTTAGGTCCAAACTATAGTTCCCCCCCCCCCCCCCTCTCTCAGGACACTAACCACCCCACCCTGTACCTGTTCCCAAGCAATGATGTTGGCATTCTGTGTGAACTCTCACACAGAATGTAGTTATAGTAGTAGTAGTGATGATGGTGAGAGTAGTAGTGATGATTATAATAGTAGTAGTGCTGATGATATTAATGATGATAGTGACTAGTAGTGATGATGGCGACCACATTTGTTAGGTTAAGTTAGTTTAGTTGACATTAGAAGTGATGGTAGTGTTACGACTGAGGTTTAAATATATCAGGGTTCTTATTCATTGGACTAGTAATGGCATAAATGCTACAACGGAAAGCGCTAGATCCAACCTCTGATGTATATTCCCAGTGAACAAAGAACACAAATACTCTCCAGAGTTCTATATGCAATAATAGGTTATTAAACTCTCAATAAATGTGGGTCTACTCTAGGCTTAATGTTATGTGAAAACAGCCTATTACTACCTATAACCGAAGGTGCTTGGTTATGGTATGCAAAGTAAGGTGGTAAGAGAAGTTACAGCTTACGTTACTTTAATCAATAAATGTCAGGCACTCCTGCATGAAAGAAAGTGCACTAAAGTCCTTCAACACCAACAAGGAATCTTCTCTAAATGTTAGATGCTATCAAGATGCTCGAATCGGAAATGGAACCCAAAAAGGCAGGCAGCGGAACAATGCTCGTGCAGGCTATGCACACAAAAAGGCAGTCGGAGCCAAGAATATCCTAAACACTACAACAATAATAATAATCGCCACGACAATGCAGTATTCCTATCAACAAAAAGAGCCTAAGTCGTTTGTGTCTCAATACATCAAACTAGGCTGCGAAATGCTTGTGTAATCATAAACAGGTATGCATAAAAAGAGTAATTGGTTTAATATACTTATGTCTACTATGACTGATAAAGTCAATGATACGAGATACTGGTGCGCATGGCATGCCGCATAGCCTAGTGCAAATCTCAAGTCTGTGCGTCAAATATTACGTTATAATGAAGGGTAGCTCTCTTGAGAAACCTTAATACCGAAGTATTAAGCGTTCTCCTGGCGTACCTCAAAGACAAACAACGAGCTTAGAACAGTGCAGAATGGTATAGGCAAAAAGCCCTCATTCGTGCATGCTCTACTCTCAATGGCACACAGACTAGAATTTACCCAATCAACTCCAGTATGTCGTGCAGCTTTTAACTAAAGCCAGCACCCATCGGAAACAATACCTTATAGTATCAGACTCCTAGTCTAGCATTATCTAATCCAGCAGAACACTAATAATTATAGGAAGCGGTACTGAACAATATGAATGCCAACCAATGCTTCGTGATCAACTTATCTTAACAACTAACATACATGGGTTATACCAGACCTTAACGCACAATACATCTGGCCAGCATGAAGCTGATTATGCAGAGTTAACCAGAGGGGGTATAATATTAATAAAAGGTGGTGAAAGATATGGAAAATGAGAGAGATAGGCAGAGGAAAAGGTTTTCAGGTGCGAAGAGGAGAACAGATATGAAAGGGATAAGAGGGATGCGCTCTAGAAACCAGATCTGAGGGAGAGAGTGGCGAGGAAGCTGTATATATACTAGCACTAGCTCGAACCGCGTGGGAAAAAAGCGGTAACAAGTCCTCTAGCTAATGCTAAAGAAGCTAGCTAAACATGACGTCACCAAGCATGGTAAAAATCTCCTTCAACGAATCCCCACGAGGCCAGCCAGCTATGACGTCATCGAGTATAGCAAAACACTGCGCGCCTCCCCACACTCTGTTCTACGCTCTCTCTCAAATCCTATTATTACTACTTAATGATAAAACATATTAATTAACTTTGTAATTAAATATATAAAGCCTTGACATGGGTGAAAACAAAGAGCCTTTCTGGACTGCCCATGACACGAGCTTTCATATGAAATGAAGCACACAACAATACATCAACTGTAGCCACATCCACTGCCCTGGCGATCCTAGCGAGTCACTGTAGGACAAGCCATGCGGTTCTAACGGAGTGGTTAACGTCACACCCCCCCCAAGATTTTCTCAGAGGCCCAAGGCTCACAAAAATCTGATTGTTAGAACCCATGCTATATCTCTACTACCCATCACCCAGCGGCAGTAAAATATCTGGCACAGTTCTCAACAAAACATTTTACAAAATTAGAACCTTCCCCAACACAATAGGTTAAATCATATGTAGTTATGCTCCTCAAGAGCGAGCTTCTCTAGCCCAGCATTCTGAGAGGAGTGCAACTCAGAATTACTGCTATAACATACTGAAAAAATTCAACTATCAAAGAAAGAGTTTTTTATTTGATTTTTATGTTTTTAATTTGTTTATTTCGGCTGCACTATAGGGGCAAGCCTAGTTTTTTCTTCTATACCAAACGCTCAACTCCTGCTTTACGACCCAATACGCTGGGCTACAACCACGAGCCAACAAGCACCAAGCGCAAAATACTATTCAAACTAAAGCAGGAGGCTACCCGTGTGTCAATCTACCCAGGATTATATACCCTTAAAAGACAATCTGCAACCACGTTGTCACAACCGGCAATATGGCGTATGTCCAGGTTATATACCAATAACCTTAGTGACCACCTGGTCAGCCTCATATTCCGATTGTGAAACTGGTCCAAGAACTTGAGAGGATGATGATCTGTGTAAACTACAATGACCGGACCATAGGCTGAAACATAGACCCCGAAATGCCCCAGCGCAAGCACAACCGCCAGCAGCTCCTCCTCGACAACAGAGCAGCTCCCCTGAGCCGAATTGAACTTCTCCGAGCAGAAACTAACAGGATGCTCCAGCCCATCATCGTCCTTTTTCACAAGGACGGCACCAGCCCCCACACCACTAGCATCCGTTGCTAGTTGGAAAGGTAGGCTAAAGTCAGGGGCCCTGAGGATCGGGTGAGTGCACAACAGGTGTTTTACTACTCTAAACGCCTTCTCACACTCAGGCGCCCATTTGACTTTCTTATCACCTGAGCTTGACTGTCCCGTTCTCCTTCTCCACCTTGACTGCTAAACGTCATCACAGGCACAGTGAGAGGCTCAGGTGGGTGCCTCTCATACTCCTTCATGAGATTAACGTGACAGAACTGATTGCGCTTACGCGTGTCTGGAGCGGCCACCAAGCAATCCAGGTCCGATAGCCTCTCAACCACCCTATAAGGACCAGTGTACTTCGCGGATAAGGGATGACCTAAAAGGGGCAGTAGAATCAACACCTCCTGACCAACGTGAAACTCCCTGAGTTTAACCTTGAGGTCGTACCTGTCCTTCATGAGGGCCTGAGAGCTAGTCAAATTACGGCCAGCCAACTCCAGACTGCGCAACATCCGTTCTTGACTGTCGAGGACATACTTGAGCATAGAACAAGGTTTTTCTGCGCCCTCCCATATTTCTTCAACCATATGGAGAGGCCCTCTGACCCGGGGTCCAAAGACGAGCTCATTAGGGCTGAATCCCAAACTTTCCCCAGGTACCTCCCGTGCAGCAAATAAAACGTATGGCAGGCCAAGATTCCAACCTTTCCCACTCTCAAAGCAACCACAACGAAGCACAGATTTTAAGGCGTAGTGCCATCGCTCTAACACACCCTGGCTCTCCGGATGATACGCAGTTGACACAACCGTAACAATCCCATGCAGCGGCACTGCTTGAACAAAGAGGCAAGAAGTGAAGTTGGATCCTTGGTCTGACTGAATCCCCTGCGGGTAACCATACCGGGAAAAATACACTAGCAAGCTTCAGACCACCGTCTTCGCTGACCCATTTCTCATAGGGTACGCGTCAGGATACCTTGTTGCTACATCTCCCGACTGTGCATCACTGTCCTCCTCCAACTCGACAGCACCGGAACCACATTCAAGAACCTCCGGGTCTTCTAATTGCAATTTACAAATGTCCGAAGGAGCAAGCTTATCTAAGTGTTTGCGAAACAACTCATGCCCCCCTCCTACATTGAATTTAGCCTCCCGTTGCTCTCTCTCTGTGTATCGTTGCTGTCTCTTCGTCTTTTTAAGCCCATCCTTTGCCTTCTTAGTAACAGTTAATGGGTCTTTTCCAGACTCGAAAATCGGTCCTAATAAGGAGTCCCCGAGAATGTCCGTTGATACTAAACTCTCAACCGCATCAACTTTCAACCCCTTCTCGGTACCTTTCCTCCGCTTGTCTAAAGACTGTTGACCAGAATGTGACTCCCTGGATGCAAGAGATCTGGTGGCAACACACGCCATAGGTTGCACCGGACACTTCTCAACCAACTCCTGTTCCTCCCTACTCACGTCGGCTGGCTTCTCGGCAACGACTAAGGGTGGAGCCTCAGAAGTAGGCCCCGCAAAGTCGTTGCCGAGAAGGAGGTCGACGCCCCCAACAGGTAACTTCTCCACAATTCCTACATCCAGGTCACGAGTCACACCATCAACTTCCATCTTCATTCTTACAAGCGGGTATGACCTTGTTGCATTAACTCCCTGAACCACAACCACCCGCGCCGTATTTACAGGTTTACCAGTGAAATTCCTCAACAGTGTTTGCGATGCTCCAGTGTCACGCAAAATTCTCACCTCATGTCTTCTACCCCTCCACTCCACACAACCGAGTCCCCTGTGGTCACTAAAGGTATCACGGGCAGGGAATAAGCCTTCCGGATCCTTCTGCACTGGCAGTGTATTTACCTCGGAAGAATTGCCTCTAACAAACTCTGATGTCCTCTTAAACACTCCAATGCCGTGAGCAAAAGACACGGCTGCCGGAGGAGGTCGACTAGGGCACTCATTTGCCTTATGACCCTCCTGGTGGCACTTAAAACACATAAATTTCGGTTTCGGCTTATACTGTGATGTAAAAAGCCCCTGACTTTTCTCATACGGCATGGTGTTAGGTTTGGATTCAGTTTTAGTTTCATTGCTCTTTTGTTTAAATGTGTCATTGCTATGGGGAGGGGGAGGATAACGGTCCTTAGCACTTGCATCGTACTTCTGTGAGGACCCGCAACCCCGAATCAACGACAGCCGTCGATCAGCCATTTCTGCTGCTTCGACTAGAGTTCTTGGGTTTTTCTCCTTTAAGTTCAAAGTTAGATCACCGCCCGCGCTCTTAAAGAACTGCTCCAACATCATTAACTGCTTAATTCCATAAAATGTTGTTACCTTCTCAGATCGGAGCCAGTTCCCCATAGCATCGGACAAGTCCCGGGCGTGTTCCAAAATGGTGCTATCTCTTCCCTTGGTTACACCCCGGAACTTCAAACGGTACGTTTCTGGTTGCAGTTCGTAAGCCCTCAGGACAGCCTCCTTGAGATCCTCATACACAATACATGACTCCAAAGGTAACGCATCGTAGGCTTTAAGACCCTTGCCTATTAATCTAGAGGATACAAGTACTGCCCAATTATTCTCTGGCCACTGGTGTTCCTGGCACTTCTTCTCAAAGTGTGCGAAAAATTCTGTTACCCCACTCTCATCAAACACCGGAACCAGTTTCAATAAGTGCGAGAGGGATTGATCAGGAGCACGGTTACCAGCCCCAAGTCGCTGTCCCGTTGTCTCTACTCGCGACTTCTCTACGTCCATGTCGGCACAGTACCTAGTCGACTCTAAATCAGCTTTGACTTTTGCTAGCTTGGCTCTCACTTCTATCTGGGCTAATTCTAATTGCTGCTGAAGCTCACCTGCCCTTCGTTGCTGTTGAATCTTAGCTAATTCAAGCCGAAGCAATAATTCTGGAGATAACCCTTGAGGAGGTGAAGGTGCTACAATGTTTGAAATTACCGGTGGTCCCCCCAGGGGCAACCCACCCTGCCAGCCACCACCCAACTGTGGAAGCGTACTCGGGGTCGGCAAACTACTGGGATGGCTGGGAGTCGAGTGTAGGGGAAGCATGGCCGAAGGGCTCTGAGCACTCAACCCATCTCGCTCACCAGTCACCCTGCCCAGTACACACGTTATCAAGTTATCCCTGGTCATGCTGCTAGTACCCGCATGACCGATAGCTGTGGCCAGGCATTGAAGACCGTACCGATCCATACCCTCCAACCGCTCGGCAGTAACAGGCCATTGCAAAAATATCCTAGCATCCTCCTCACAGTTCACCTGATTAACCCTTTCATCAGTTCCGACATTACGTACTGTGTCTCCATTCTCCTCTGATCCGGTATAAGACATGATGCTCACAAACATTTCTCACCTCAATATTCAGAAAAGAAGCACCCCAAACTCTTATACCTCAATATACACACAAAAATTATCAGAAATACTCAAGGGCTATACTATGTTGCAAAAAAAAAAATATTCTTGCTGATCCCCGCAAAATATTCCCCAAAACAACAAATGTTCCCTGCTAATAAATGTAGGTTCACCAAATCCTAGGTAAGGTCGCCATTTGTTACGACTGAGGTTTAAATATATCAGGGTTCTTATTCATTGGACTAGTAATGGCATAAATGCTACACCGGAAAGTGCTAGATCCAACCTCTGATGTATATTCCCAGTGAACAAAGAACACAAATACTCTCCAGAGTTCTATATGCAATAATAGGTTATTAAACTCTCAATAAATGTGAGTCTACTCTAGGCTTAATGTTATGTGAAAACAGCCTATTACTACCTATAACCGAAGGTGCTTGGTTATGGTATGCAAAGTAAGGTGGTAAGAGAAGTGACAGCTTACATTACTTTAATCACTAAATGTCAGGCACTCCTGCATGAAAGAAAGTGCACTAAAGTCATTCAACACCAACAAGGAATCTTCTCTAAATGTTAGATGCTATCAAGATGCTCGAATCGGAAATGGAACCCAAAAAGGCAGGCAGCGGAACAATGCTCGTGCAGGCTATGCACACAAAAAGGCAGGAGATATAATGCAGTCGGAGCCAAGAATATCCTAAACGCCACAACAAAAATAATAATCGCCACGACAATGCAGTATTCCTATCAACAAAAAGAGCCTAAGTCGTTTGTGTCTCAATACATCAAACTAGGCTGCGAAATGCTTGTGTAATCATAAACGGGTATGCATAAAAAGAGTAATTGGTTTAATATACTTAATGTCTACTATGACTGATAAAGTCTAGCTAGAGTCAATGATACGAGATACTGGTGCGCATGGCATGCCGCATAGCCTAGTGCAAATCTCAAGTCTGTGCGTCAAATATTACGTTATAATGAAGGGTAGCTCTCTTGAGAAACCTTAATACCGAAGTATTAAGCGTTCTCCTGGCGTACCTCAAAGACAAACAACGAGCTTAGAACAGTGCAGAATGGTATAGGCAAAAAGCCCTCATTCGTGCATGCTCTACTCTCAATGGCACACAGACTAGAATTTACCCAATCTAACTCCAGTTCTCAGGTATGTCGTGCAGCTTTTAAGTAAAGCCAGCACACATCGGAAACAATACCTTATAGTATCAGACTCCTAGTCTAGCATTATCTAATCCAGCAGAACAATTTATTATAGGAAGCGGTACTGAACAATATGAATGCCAACCAATGCTTAGTGATCAACTTATCTTAACAACTAACATACATGGGTTATATCAGACCTTAACGCACAATACAACTGGCCAGCATGAAGCTGATTATGCAGAGTTAGCCAGAGGGGGTATAATATTAATAAAAGGTGGTGAAAGATATGGAAAATGAGAGAGATAGGCAGAGGAAAAGGTTCTCAGGTGCGGAGAGGGGACAGATATCAAAGGGATAAGAGGGATGCGCTCTAGAAACCAGATCTGAGCGAGAGAGTGGCGAGGAAGCTGTATATATACTAGCACTAGCTCGAACCGCGTGGGAAAAAAGCGGTAACAAGTCCTCTAGCCAATGCTAAAGAAGCTAGCTAAACATGACGTCACCAAGCATGGTAAAAAACTCCTTCAACGAATCACCACGAGGCCAGCCAGCTATGACGTCATCGAGTATAGCAAAACACTGCGCGCCTCCCCACACTCTGTTCTACTCTCTCTCTCTCTCTCAAATCCTATCATTACTACTTAATGATAAAACATATACTTTGCAATTAAATATATAAAGCCTTGACATGGGTGAAAATAAAGAGCCTTTCTGGACTGCCCATGACACGAGCTTTCATATGAAATAAAGCACACAACAATACATCAACTGTAGCCACATCCACTGCCCTGGCGATCCTAGCGAGTCACTGTAGGACAAGCCATGCGGTTCTAACGAAGTGGTTAACGTCACAGTAGTAATAGTGGGGATAATGCTGATAGTGGTGATAATAGCAGTGATAATGGTTGTAGATTTAGTGATAATGATGACAGTAGTGATGATGATAACAGTAGTAGATATGATGGTGACAGTACTAGTGATAATGGTCATAATAGTATTCATGATGGTGACATTAGTAATGATGATTGTAAGATGATGGTGACAGTATTCGTGATGTTGGTAAGTTGTAGTAATGATGAGAGTAGTAGTGATGATGAGAGTAGTAGTGATGATGGTGAGAGTAGTAGTGATGATTATAATAGTAGTAGTGCTGATGATATTAATGATGATAGTGACTAGTAGTGATGATGGTGACCGATCGCAGAGTTGGGTATGCCGTTTTGATTTTGGGCGAAACGGCACGTCTACTTTATTATATATTTTTGATCAACTCTGCGTAAGCAGAGTTTGGTATAGCACCCCTGTAAAGTGGTACAATGCGGCCGAACTTTCTGTCTGTCTGTCTGTCCGAATACTCCTCCTAGACCGTTCGACAGATTTTCAACAAACTTCACACTAACATTCGGTGCGTGAATGCGACGGTCAGTTAAAACAGATTGTTTAAAATTTGTGCAATAGTTATGAATTTAGGTAAACAATATGGTTTTGACCCACAGCCTCCCCCCCCACCTCTGCCCCCCCCCCCCCCCCCTCTCTCAGCAATGATGGCGTTCTGTGTATGTGTGTGTGCTCCATACTCATGAACAGATAGCCCTTCATTTGTTAGGTTAAGTTAGTTTAGTTGACATTAGAAGTGATGGTAGTAATAGTGGGGATGATGGTAATAGTAGTGATGATGGTGATAATAGTAGTGATGATGGTTGTAGTTGTAGCAATGATGATGACAGTACTAGTAGAGTGATGATGGTCATAATAGTAGTGATGATGGCGACAGTATTAGTGATGATGGTGAGTAGTAGTGATTATGGTAAAAGTTGTAGTGATGATGACAGTAGTAGTGATGATGAGAGTAGTAGTGATTATGGTGAGAGTAGTACTGATGATATTAATGGTGATAGTAACTAGTAGTGATGATGGTGACCCATCACAGATTTGGTTGTGCCATTTTGATTTTGGGCAAAATGGCACGTCTACTTTATCAACTCTGCATAAAAAGAGTTTGGTATAACCCCCCGGTATAGTTTGACCATGCCGGCCGAAATGTCTGTCTGTCTGTCCAAATACTCCTCCTAGACCGTTCAACAGATTTTCACCAAACTTCTAACGAACATTCGGTTCGTGAATGCAACGGTCAGTCAAAACAGATTTTTTGAATTTTGCCCCTCGGGGCCCCCCCCCCCCCCCCCTCAGCATTGATGATGGCGTTCCGTGTGTGTGTGCCACACAGAACGCCATCGTTCTGTGGCCGAAAACAACTCACCCCGCATTTGATAGGTTTAGTTAGTTTAGTTGACATTAGAAGTGATGGTAGTAATTGTGGGGATGATGGTGATAGTAGTGATGATGGTGATAATAGTAGTGATGATGGTTGTAGTAATGCTGATGATAGTAGTGATGATGATGGCAGTAATAGATATGATGGTGACAGTACTAGTAGTAGTGATGATGGTCATAATAGTAGTGATGGTGTCAAGTAATGACGATAGTTGTAGTGATAATGGTGACAGTAGTGATGATGGTAGTGACGATGGTGACAATATTAGTGATGATGGTGAGTAGTAGTGATGATGGTGAAAGTTGTAGTGATGATGACAGTAGTAGTAATGATCAGAGTAGTAGTGATGATGGTGAGAGTAGTAGGGATGATGGTGAGAGTAGTAGTGATGATTATAATAGTAGTAGTGCTGATTAATGGTATGATTGATACTGGTGATAGTATTACTAGTAGTGATGGTAACCCATTGCAGAGTTGGGTATGCTGTTTTGATTTTGGGTAAAACGGCACATCTACTTTATTGATGGATGTCAAGCCCGGGCAACTTGAGGTTCGTGACAAACGCCTAATGTTCATGGCCACTCCTCGAGAATTTTGGCATCTGGCACAACAAATAACAAACAATAAATAAATAAAACAAAAAATAATATTAAAGTAAACGTGCCGTTTTGCCCAAAATCAAAACGTCATACCAACCCTGCGATGGGTCACCATCATCACCACTAGTCACTATCACTATTGCTATCATCAGCACTAATATTAGTATAAATATCACTACTATTCTCATCATCATCACTACTACTGTCATCATCACTACTACTGTCATTATCATTACACCTTTCACCCATCATCAGTACTACTCACCATCATCACTAATACTGTCACCATCGTCACTACCATCATCACTGCAGTCATCAGTATCACTACAACTATCACCATCATCTTACAATCATCATTATTGCTGTCACCATCATCACTATTATTATGACCATCATCACTACAACTAGTGCTGTCACCATCATATCTACTACTGTCATCATCATCACTACTGTCATCATTATCGCACAGCTACAGCCATCATCACAACTATTATCACCATCATCACTACTATCACCATCATCCCCATTATTACTACCATCACTTCTAATGTCAACTAAACTAACTTGACCTAACAAATGCTGGGCGAGTGGTTTTGGGGGCATTATCTCCAGTAACCATCACCATCACTAATACTTTAACCATTATCACTACTACTATCCCCATCATCTGCTACCATCACCACTGCTACTATTACCACCACTATCACAACTACTTTCACAATCACGACTGCCCTCACTACCATAATAACCATCATCATCACTACTGGCAATATCTTAAATGCTACCATAATCGTTTGGGCCAATAGGCCTTCTGCAGATTTACATTTTTCTTATATTTTCTTATAATCACCAAAACTATCATTACTACACTCAGACACCATATTGTAACCACTACAGATAATCACCACCATGACAAATACTATCACAATTAACAACACCATCACTACAAATACCATAATCACCATTATCATCACATCTGTGATATGTGTGGGATGTGTGGCGTTCTGTGATGTGTGTGCCTCTACGGGACACACACGCAGAACGTCATCATTATTGCTGCCACAGAAGAATATTAGAGAGGGGTATCCATCGGGTGGGGGTAGGAGTGGGGGGGGGGGGGAGATCAGGGGGCAACACCATATTTTTGACCTAAAATCATAACTATTGCACAAATTCAAAATATTTGTTTTGACTGACTGTCATATTCACGCACCGAATGTTATTGTGAAGTTTGGTGAAAATTCGTTGAACGGTCTAGGAGTATTCAGACAGGCAGACAGACAGAAAGTTCGGCTGGCATGGTACCACTATAGGGGGTACAAAGGAGTACAAAGGAAATCAAGCAACAACATATCTAGTGACCCTTCTAGGTTGCTTGTCCTCCAAAACACTGAGGATCAAGTGTCCAAACAGTGGTTTAGAGTGGGTAAGGAACATTGGAAAGGGAACTACTGCCCTGGAACTAATGTCCGTGGCAGGATTAGGAAGTTAGTAGGGGACAGATCGGTTAGTAACTGAGGGGGGGATAAAATAAAGTTATTCATTTACAAACGCAGTCAATCGCGGGTTTGATGCGAGATATTTGTCTATGCGGAGTTTAAATGAATCAACGGTGATGCAGTCTATAACGTTTCGGGAAAAGCCCATTCCACAAGTTGACAACTCGATTGAAGAAGAAATTCTTAGATTCGTGTGAGTTAAAAGATTTACCAATAATTTTGCAACCGTTTCCCCGCGTGTAATTAGATTGGTCGATAGTGAAGTACTTACTACAGTTCATATTGTCGATGCCTTTGATGATTTTGAACACTTTAATTAAGTCACCTCTTAATCTGCGCTGGGTTAAAGGAAATAGATTTAATTCTCTAAGACGCTCTTCGTATGGTTTGTTCTTTAGGCTAGGTATCATTTTGGTAACTCTACGTTGAACTCGTTCTAGCTTGTTTATATCTTTTTGGTAATAAGGGCACCAGGATTGAACGCAGTATTCCAGAAGAGGGCGGACTAAGGAATTGTAAAGGGTTAGGATAACTTCTTTGGATTTATGCTCAAATGACCTGCCTATAAAGCCAATTATTTTGTTTGCCTTCTTAACAACTTATGAACATTGTTGACTCGGTTTTAGGTTACTCGATATTGTTACTCCCAGATCGGTTTCTCTGTTTACATTCTTAAGCTGAGTGCCATTCATTGAATAGTTTGCTTTCTCATTTAGGTATCCGATATGTAGTACTTTACATTTATCCGCATTGAAACTCATTTGCCAAATTTGGGCCCAACATGACAATTTATCTAGATTGTGTTGCATATCGTCAAGTTGTTCTTTTGAGAGTACGCTATTTGCAATTTTTGTATCGTCAGCAAATTTTGAGATTGTACAGATGAGACCCTCATCTATGTTGTTGATGTAAATTAGAAAGAGAATTGGTCCTAGTACCGATCCCTGGGGTACCCCGCTACTTACATTGGTCCATTTAGATGCCTTACCGTTTATGACTACTCTTTGCTTTCTGTCGCTGAGCCAGTTTTCTATCCATTTCAACACACCGTCTTGTATTCCATGCGCTTTTAGTTTTAGCAGTAAACGTTTGTGGGGAACTTTGTCAAAGGCCTTTTGAAAATCAAGGTATATAATATCTACAGCTTTACTCTCATCGTAGAGGTTGAGGATATCGTGGAAGAAGTCGAAGAGGTTTGTTAAACAGGAACGTTTTTTACGAAAGCCGTGTTGAGTATCTTTAAGTATGTTATTTTCCTCTAAGTGATTTACGAGTCTGTCTCGTATGACCGTTTCTAGCAATTTACATACAACTGAGGTTAAGCTAATTGGACGATAGTTACTGGGTAGGGATTTGCTGCCTTTTTTGAATATCGGTGTTACGTTGGCTAGCTTCCACTGATCAGGCATAGTTCCAGATTGCAAGGATTTATTGAATAGTAATGTCAGTGGTTTGTAGAGCTCATCCTTGGCTTCCTTTAGAACTCTAGGCGAGATTGTATCAGGTCCAGGCATTTTATTTACCTTGAGTTTATCTAAACAATTCAATACTTCTCTCTGTAACGGTGATATTGCTTAGAACATCTGAATTATCAATCTGAATCGGCGATGGTGTAGGGATATCACTGAGGTCTTCTGTTGTAAAAACTGATGCAAAGAAGGTATTGAGGGCATTACTCATTTGTACTTCGTCTTTGGTGTATTCTCCATTTTCATCGACTAACGGTCCAACAGTTGAAGTAACTACTTTTTTTCTTTCTGATATAACTATAGAATTCTTTCGGGTTTGTTTTACTTTGATTCGCAATATGTAACTCTAAGGTCTTTTTACTTTGCTTAATTAACTTTTTGGCTTTGCGTCGTAGCTCTACAAATTTCACCCATTCTTCGTCACTTTGTGAGGATTTTAATCTATCATTAGCAAATTTTTTAGCAAGCAGACAGTTTGAAATATCTTTATTCCACCATTTGGGCTTATTATTATGGCCTGGACGCCGTATTTTCGATGGTATACAGTCTTGCACTGCTTTTAGGTAAGTGGTTTCGAATAACTTCCAAGATGTATTTATGTCGTTATTGTTAATTAAAAAGCTCCAGTCAGTTTCTTTAAACATAGCTCTAAGTTTATGGAAGTTTGCTTTCTTGAAATTAGGGACTTTTTCGATGCTACTATTTGGTTCGTTACTAGTAAACTTTAAAGTGAAAGTTATCGTACGATGGTCGCTGTTACTGAATTCATCACCAACATTCAAATTCTCTATTAATTCTTCTTTTGTTGCAAGTACAATGTCAAGAACGTTATTACCACGGGTCGGCGTTCGAACAAATTGATAAAGCGAACTCTCTTGCAAGTTCGTATACAAGTCATGTCTGGAGTGTGAAGTAAGAGTATCGCCCAACTTGGTCACAGGTAAATTAAAGTCGCCAAAAATTACGGTATCTCGTGAGTTACTTACATCTGCAATTTGTTCGTAAATTTCTCGGTCAGTTTGCACTGATTGAGCTGGAGGTCTGTATATTAATGCAAGTATTATTTTTGTACCTTTATTATTCTTTATTAGCACAAAAGATGCGTCGACGTTCACAATTTGAGGTTTTGACAAGAGGGTAGGGTTAAGACTTTCTTTGATATAAAGTAAAACGCCACCTCCATTTCGATTTATTCGGCTTTTCTCAAACATTACATAACCGGGAAGTGAATACTCTGCTAAAAAGTCTCTATCTTCTGTATTGAGCCAAGATTTTGTTATGCCAATCACATCATAATTTTCTGTAAACACTAGCTCCTCTAAATCTGAAAAATTATTGCGTATGCTACGAGCGTTTGCATAGAAAACCTTTAAATTTGTTATTTTAGAACTCACGGAATGCTCTTTAATAATATTTTTGGTTCTTGTTGGATCTACATTTATGTTCATGGCTGTCGTCGGTCCTCGCTGTCTTCGGTCCTTATCGCTGGTGGTCCTCGGTTGCCTCTGTTTTTTTCTTGGCGTTGGATGATTTATGTCACTGCTGCTTCTTCTCGGATGGCGTTTTTTGATCCATGGCTGCGGACTGCTTCGTGTAGGAGACGACCCATGCATGCTGAACCCACAGGGTTTAGATGAGTGCCATCCTTGCGGAACAGAGTAGGCTGGTTGTAGAAGTTGTCCCAGAGGTTGATGAATTCAACTTCTTCCCTCAGACACAAATATTTTAGTCGGCTATTTGTGCTGAAGGCCTTGTCATAGAATTTGTCAGTTGCGTTGATCTTGGGGAGAATGCCTGAGATGATGATATTCCTTGACTTGTTTTTGTAGTGCTGGATCATCTTGCGATATTTCTCCATCAACTCTTCGGATCTGGTGCGCATGACGTCATTTGAACCAGCATGGATGACAAAAAGGGTATTTTCATTTGCATCCTTTGTGGTATCTTCGAAGGCTTCCACAATGTCGTCCAGTCCAGCTCCTGGGATGCAAAATATTTTTCGTTGATTTGGGACTCTGTCGCAGAACTCTTCGACTTGTCCTCGTAGGATGGAATCCCCAACGAGCCTGGTCTCTTCTGGTGGGGTGGGGGGCGATACCACTCTGTTTACGCAGAGTTAACCCGGGAACTGCGGGAAGACTTTTAAGAGTTCCCCCGGCGGACTGCGGGAAGACTCTTAAGAGTCAGGGGAAAAAAAATCAATTTTAAACACCGATTTTTTTTTTTTTTTTTTTGCCCCTGGGCCATGCAAAACATCACTCCTCTACCTCCCCTCCTTCCCCACTTTCCTCCCCTCCTTCAGTTATCACCTATTTTCCCTGTTATTCCCTTATTCTGTGGTATATTTTCGTGCTAACATTAGCGAGTTGCAAGCAGGGCATTGTCATCACTGTTAGCAAGCGAGTGCAAGAGAGAGAGAGAGAGTATCGATCGACAGTGTCTCTCCAGCCTTGGGGAAAAGTGGCGGGAAAGGAGGTTGCCTCAGCCATACATTATGTAACTCCCGGCCTGTATCGCCGATTTTGACCATCCAAATGTTGTTTCCACTTTTTTTTATTGTTGTAACAGGTTAATACCTTTATAATCAACCTATAATAGGCGCATATGGAGAAGTATTAACCCTCTCCGACATATGACGCGATTTTAAGCCGATTAGGGATACTTTAAAGCCTTTGTTACCATCAGGGATATTTAGAAACCTTTAGTTTAGTTACTTCAACCTCTGCAGTTGTCTTTAAGTTAGCTGTGGGCAGGAAACTAAGTTTGGAGAGGTAATTATAAGAGTGAGAGAACTCTATTTCCTATTGCTAATCTGGCAACCTCTGCATCATATGAGTCTGAAGGGGTTAATGCTATTTATGGTAAAATGAATATTTTAGTGATGGAAACAGCTCAAATACGTGCGCACAGGCAGAGGTGTCTAATACCCCCCATGCGCACTTCAGAGGTTAATAGTCAATGTTTTCCTCTATTCCTACAGGTAAGCTAATTACACAACTTTTGTGGTCACGATTCGGTTACATGTCATATATTACTGCCTCAGTATTCAATGTTACTTGAAATTCTGCCCATGATACTACAGCTAAACTATATTTAAGCTATTCATATTTTATATACAGCTTGCTGGTGGTATATTGAGTAAATTCTTTATGTATTAATGTAGCCTGAACACATTAGAACGCTGTATTATGATAAGAAATGTGCAATATATCAACTTATACAAAATCCCAGCTTGCTTTTTGCGACATTTCAATGACAGACCTCCTGCGATATCATTAGTAGAAGAAGCCATCAGGCAGGCGATACTGTAACTTAAATATGACCAGTATTATTAAGAACGTGTTTCTGTATGTAACAGTTATGTGTTGGCTTTATTAGGAAAAATGAACGATTTAAATCATCCAAAATATCTTATTCAAGTATACTAGTCATCAATATAATTTTGTATTACAGCTATCACTGGGTGATATCAAGGACGTCTCGTAGCCAATGTGTCGAAGACCGCAATGATGGAGAATCCTGCTGTAAAGACTATAACTATGAAACCTTTGTTGGTTTATGGTGAAACCACACACAATATAGAACCATCTGATGAAGCAAACAAACAGTCATCTAGTAGTTCAACTAATGATGATAATATAAAGGCTATCTTAGATCATAATGAAACCAGTCATGAACGACAACCATCACAAGTTATGAACTGCTCTGCTGTTGACAATGACGACATGAAGTCTTTTCTTGATGATGATGCAAGCCAGAAACAATCATACAGGAAATATGATGGAGAAAAGATTGGAAAAACTTTCCTGGCAGATGACTTAGTAAATTGCGCTGAACATTCATCTGGTGCTAGTGATTTTGCTGACGATGGGACGTCTGAGGAAGGAACTGGGGGAGCCACTACAGATATTACAACTTTTGAGGCGCTGATGGAGGTGGTTGGAACTAGTGGTCGATGGAATCTGCTCATCATCCTCATGTGTGCATTTGGTAAGTCTTACTTTACTATGTGTTTTCCTTGTAGTTGAAAATTACAGGTTTCCTCCTATTTTCTGTCATCTCACCATTCACTCCAGGTTTCTGACACGTTCTTCCTCGTATTTAGTTGTTCTCATGCTCTTTCCAACATTTTTATAATGTCTTGATTTATAGTCATATCCGGTGATTGTGAAGACATTGTTTATGATATCTGATCATCAGTTCTAGTTGTGCTAACATAACCACCATTTGACTCCCTGGTCATAAATAAGTAATTTGTATCTCAAAATATATTTCAACTGGCTCTCAGTCGTTGCTCATTGGCCCAATTGTTAGTCATGAGCCATGTTTTCGTGAACCATAGTTGCCTGAGACATTGATCATTATATTATATTTACGTACTAACATCCTCTTTTTTTTGTGATACTTAATCATAATATAGGGGTTCTTATGCATCATATATTGTACGCCTTGAAGAGATTATGCTTTTCCAATCATTACTTATCTATTGTATATATACCATATATATATATATATATATATATATATATAATTATATATAGTTAGAGATATGAACCCAAGCCAAGGGCAGAAATAAGCTGTGAGTAATGGATTAAGTGATATTCTGTTCCTGTATATATAATATACAGTGTTACGGCTGGATCGGCAATACATATTCGGGATTCTTGATCGTAGGACAGAAATGGCTTTTAAGTGACAACGACACGCTCGATTCCAGTCCCAAATACTATATGCTCCAGACAACAAAAGCACCAACGCCCTACAGAGTTATCGTCTACGGTAACGAGGTACCTTAACTCGGCGAAAGTGTACAACAGGGGTAGGCTATGAGGCTAAACTCCCTCAGACATTTATAGGTTACGTTATTACTAAAGAAATGCAATACTCAAGAAACTACGTTAATATTAAGCCTCTAATAATGTAGAATAGAAGCAGGCTAAAGGTATGACAGTGAAATGCTAAATGACAAATGTACACGCCTACTTGAAAGCGCGTGCACTACACTAAATGTCCCCTACTAACATGCACTAGCATGTAGCATACAAGATGTTCATGATCCAGTAGATACCTAATAATACACATGGGAGGAACATAAATAGTAGTCACTTATTATAATAATGAATCTATACTTGGAATAACTAAAAGGTTGCAGGCAACAGTACTGCGCCGGTAGCCTACTACCGCATAGGCTACTTCGCTTCTCTCACTCTGTCTCCCCTCCGAGTCCGTATGCGCCCTACGCAACAGAACTCCGGACACAGCAGCAAAACGACAGTGCAGTTAATTGATACATGAAAGTATTAATAGTGTTGTCTTGTGTGTGAGTAATGTGTATTGTAAAGTGTTATAGATATATACTTAAAGAGAGCTGCAATGCATAGTAAAATAAAGATATATCCCACTCATCATCCCCATGTGTTCTAGCTAGCAGGCCAAGTCACAGGAACAACGAGTCCCAGCACCGAAAGCGAGAACCCAGGAGAAGACTGTAGAGAACACAAGGACAGATAAATTACGTTACTCTACTATACCGGCACTACGAGCGAGCTGTAGTCTCGGGTGCTACACTCGCTCCTGGCTCGGTATGCAAATCAAGGCTAAGTCCTCGTCCCTCTACAGACAACTCCTGGGCATGGTCGGGCTCTTACACATGGCACCAGTCTAGTCACAAATGGGATGATGAGCAGGGCATATAACTCGTGAACATGTAGAACGTTCACCAACTATCCTCATCAAGAAGATCGCTGTTCACATTAACCCCTTAAATCTAATACATGTAAATATATGCTTGTCCTAAGAGTAATACGAGAGGTGAGTGCTGAAACTCCTTTAGGACCTCAAGGGAAGGTTATGCATTTAAATAGAGAGAAGAATGAAATGAGAGTAATGTCGTCAGAGAGAAAGAGTGCAACCGTGAGAAGTGGGGAGAGAGAGCAAGGGATGTTAGAATCTCAAAGGTTCTAGGCAACCTGATCATAGAACACGCAGCCAGCCTCCAGGCAATGTGCTGTACGACAACATGGGCACAGCCCAGGCAGGCAACAATGGACTACCAACCCTATCGCGCCTAGCTATAAGCGCAAGGCTGCCAACCAGTCCATACGTCTGGCAACCACCCGGCCGGCAGCGCGGCGCGTTGCTACCCTCTTGCTCTGAAGCCTAACTCACTCTCTCTCTCTGAACTCCCATTGTCTTATCTATCAACTTCTCTATTGATACTACATATTAAATGGAAGGTCTCGACATGGCTTAAAACAAAACCCACCACTGGTTAGCACATGACGAGACCTTTGCAGAGATACAAAGAACATAGTTATAAGTTGTCACACTCAATATACATTGCGGCTGACGGTAGCCAGATCACGGGCGGTACAGTCGAGTACCAAGGAGTACAATCAGGTTGCGTTGCACAGCACTGGGGTGCGTCACAGCCCCCCCAAGATTTTAGATAATCGACCTTAGAAGCATTATCAAAATCTGACAGGCAACCAACCGACCTGCTACCCTTAGCTGCCACTAATTGCAAAAGGTGCACAACAACTGAAGTGTGAATTATACATAAAACACAATATCGCATGCATCATGCTACAACAATAAAGACTTACAAAACTAAAAAAAAAAAAAAAAGAGTTTTCTCGTTTATTTTATTGTTTTATAATCTTTTTGGACGGCGTTATGATAGCCTAATTTTACTCCTGCTCAACCCACACACCGTGCACGACTATCTTGGATCATCAACCCTTGATAGACAATCTGCTATCACGTTCTCACTCCCGGCAATATGCTGAATGTTGAGATTATACTCTTGGAGCATTAGGGACCACCTGGTCAACCGCATATTCCGATTGTGAAACTGATTTAGGAATTTCAAGGGATGATGGTCCGTATAAATCGTCACTACCGGGCCGTAGGCTGGAACATAAACTTCGAAATGTTTGAGCGACAAAACGATAGCCAGAAGCTCCTTCTCTATAGTCGAGTAATTCCTTTGTGCCGAATTAAACTTGCGAGAAAAGAAGCTCACTGGGTGTTCCAAGCCCTCGGAATCAGTCTGCAGTAACACTGCCCCGGCACCCACACCGCTGGCATCAGTCGCCAGCTGAAAACTCCTGGAGAAGTCTGGGGCCCTCAAAATCGGATGTGTACACAGCAGGTGCTTGACTAGGTCGAAAGCCCTCTGACACTCCGCAGCCCAACAGAACTTCACTGACTTCGACAGTAGATCAGTTAACGGTGCTAAGACAGTAGAGTATCCCCGGATGAAGCGCCTATAATAGCCTATCATACCTAGGAACCGCATGACCTGGCGCTTAGTGGTGGGCCTGGGAAACATATTGATAGCCTGTATCTTGCTCAGGGGGGGGCACACCCGGCCTAACCCGACCACAAAGCCAAGATACTGCACAGTAGCCTTTACAAACTCGCACTTCCTCAGGTTCACCACCAGCCCAGCATCGTGCAACTTCCCAAACAGGGTCTCTAAGTGCCTTAGGTGATTTTCAAAATCGTCATCATATACTATCACGTCATCAAGGTAGACCGTGCAGTTAGGGATTTCGTCACAAATATCGTTCATCAGGTTCTGAAACGTGGCAGGTGCGTTCTTAAGCCCATAAGGCATTACGTTACATTGGTAGGTCTTGCCATCTACCACAAAACCACAAACTTGCTTAGCTCGGTCCGACAGGGGTACTTGCCAGTAGCCTTTTACAAGATCAATTTTAGTAAGGTACTTTGCATTCCCTATCTTGTCCACGCTGTCGTCAACTCGAGGCAAAGGGTAAGGGTTGGTAGTGGTCAAGCCATTTAGCCTACGAAAATCTATGCAGAACCGCACCTTGCCGTCAGGTTTTGGCTGCAACGTGACGGGTGATGTCCACTTCACATAACCTTCAGTGATCATCCCTCTCTCAACCATGTACTTTAACTCCTCCCGTAAAGCTGGCAACTTTACCGGGGGCACACGGTAGGGCACTGACTTGAAGGGCCCATTATCACCGACGTCCACGTCGTGCGTTACCTGAGTAGTGAGACCTGGGTGTTCGGCGAAAACAGAGGGGTATGACCTGAACAGGCCTAGGACAGCAGCACCCTGGTGCTCAGGCAGGTGACTTACAGCTTGCCTAGCCTCTTGTTCAGTATTCCCCGCCCACTGTTCCGCGGAAATGACACAGTCCCAGCTATCCTCCTCAGCAGCATGACTGTCCCCACCTCCTTCTCCACCCTGGCCGCTGCAGGCCAGCACAGGGACAGTGAGAGGCTCTGAGGGGCGTCTCACATACTCTTTCATGAGGTTAACATGACATAACTGATGTTTTTTCTTACGGTCAGGTGTTGCAACGAGATAATCAAGGTCGGACAGTTTCTTAGCCACCACATACGGCCCAATGAACTTGGCAGAAAGGGGGTGTCCAGGCAAAGGTAAAAGCAACATTACCTCCTGACCCACCGAAAACTCCCGAAGCTTCACCTTGGCGTCATACTGGTGCTTCATGACCGCCTGTGCATTAACCAAGTTATTACCTGCCGCTGCCATGCAACCTATAAGTCTCTCCCGGCTCTCAAGGACATATTTAAGTACAGACCCCGGCTTCTCTTCGCCCTCCCAGATCTCTTTCACCATACTTAAAGGTCCTCTCACATTATGGCCAAAGACTAGTTGATTTGGACTGAACCCCAGGCTCTCTCCTGGGACTTCACGTGCAGCGAACAGAACATACGGCAGACCCAAATCCCAATCAGTGTCATGTTCTGCACAGTAACAGCGTAGCATACTCTTCAGGGTCGAGTGCCACCGCTCCAAGACTCCCTGACTCTCGGGATGGTAGGCTGACGACACTACAGAACATATACCGTGCAACTGAAGGGTTTGCTTGAACAATTTGGATGTAAAATTGCTCCCCTGGTCTGACTGCACCTCACCTGGAAATCCATAACGGGAACAGAACAATAATAAGTTTTTAACAACTGGCTTTGCCGAGCCGTTTCTCATGGGGTATGCGTCCGGGTATCTCGTAGCCACATCCATGATTGTCAACAGGAATTTATTGCCACTACTAGTAGGCGGGAAAGGGCCAACCAAATCTACTACAACTTTGCTGAACGGAGGCCCGGTGACAGGTATGGGAAACAAAGGTGCCTTCGGGATTGTCTGGTTAGGCTTCCCCGTTGTCTGGCAGGTCGCACACCCAGCCACCCATGCACAGACATCAGCCTTGACCCCAGGCCACCAGAAAAACCTGCCCAATGCCGCCAATGTTTTTGTTACCCCCAAATGACCCGCCACCGGCACATCATGCGCCAGACACAATAAGGACTCTCTATACTTATTTGGAACAACCACCTGGTCTACTACCCTCGCACCGCCCTCCCACTTCGATTTGGGGTCTAAAAATCTGCGGTACAATATCCTGTTGAGCCTAAAGAAATCTCCCGGCTTCGCATCCCCATCTTCCTCCAACTCTATGGCACCATTGCTATAACGAGCTAGGCTAGCGTCTTGCAGCTGCTGCTCACTAATGTCCCCGGGCGTCAATGCATCAAGATGGTTTTGTAATAAGACATTACCCCGGCTAGTAGGCTCTACTGCCTTAGTGGCTCTCGCTACAGCTCTTGCCTCACGCGAAGTCTTACCCAACTCTGCCTTGTTACACACCATCTCTGGGCCAGAGTCAACTCCCGTGTTTATTATAGGTCCAAGTACCGAATCACCGAGAAGTGCAGCAGAATCAATGTCCCTTTTCCTGCCCTTAGCAACCTTCTCCTGATCCTTCCTCCACTGTCCCCGAGGTTGAGTGCTAGGCTGTGCAGGAGCCGCAGAGCGAGATCGGGTTATCACACAGGCTATCTCATCCTGTTGGCACCTCCCAACCCATTCCCGATTCTCACCATCCACGTCGGCCGCCCTCTCGGCAACGACTAAGGGTGGAGTCCCGGAAGTGGGCACCGCAAAGTCGTTGCCGAGAAGAAGGTCGACGCCCTCAACTGGCAAACACTCAACGATCCCTACATCCAGCTCCCTGCACACCTCTCCCACTCTCAACTCCAACCTCACAAGTGGGTATGACCTCGTAGCATTTATACCCTGCACCACAACAACTCTGGCCGCATTTATCGGTTTCCCTGTGAAGTTCCTCAACAAAGTTTGCGAAGCCCCCGTATCCCTCAACAAGTCAACCCTCCGTAGTTCACTCCCCCAGCTCACAAACCCGTGTCCCCGATGGCTACAGAAAGTGTCCCGGACAGGTGTCGAGCCTTCCGTACGCTTCTTTACCGCGTGTGCCTCAGCTGCTGACAACCTACCCCGGGCAGTTGCTGCAGCCTTCAGAGACACACCGATACTGTGAACCAATGACACCGGCTTAGCGGGAGTGTTACTAGGGCACTCACGTGAATAATGGCCTAGCTTCTGATATTTGTAACATTTCACATCCCCAATGGGCTTCTTCCCTTGTGCGGGCGAAGAAGGGGCCTGACCTTTAGTAAACGGGAGAGGCTTGTGTTTGTAGGTGTTATTAGGTGCAATGCTTTTAGTGTGGTTATGTGTGTCATAGGATTTGTTATTATCGAAAACTCTGGTGGGTGGGGTATAGCGCCCCTTCTGCCCTGACTCAGCCCTCTGAGCGGCACCGCAACCACGAATCAATGATAATCTGAGGTCTGCCATCTTGGCAGCCTCCTCTACTGTCTTGGGACATTTTTCCTTAATGTTCAGCGTTAGATCGGTTCCAGTACATTTGTAAAACTGTTCCAGATAGAAAAGTTGCTTAATTTCCTCAGCCGACTCTGCGTGCTCGGACCGAAACCAGTTATTACATGCATCTGTTAAGTCCCGTGCGTGCTCCATAAAACTGACGTCGCTCTTCTTATTCACGCCACGGAACTTCAATCTATAAGTTTCGGGTTGCAGTTCGTAGGCCCGGAGCACAGCCTCCTTCACCAGTCCATACACGACACTCTCGTCCAGTGACAGTGCATCGTAGGCTTTCAACCCCTTACCCACTAGACGTGATGAAACTAATGCTGCCCATTTAACCTCCGGCCAGTCATACTCACGACACTTCTTTTCGAAACGAGCAAAAACTCAGTCACTGCTGTCTCATCAAATGCGGGTACTAACTTAATTAAATGCGAAAGTGAGTCTGTAACCCGGTGCCCACCACCGAGATGACGCCCCGTGGTCTCTACTCTAGACTTCTCGACATCCATTTCAGCCTGGTACCTGGTTGCATCCTGATTGGCTTGGATTCTAGCAACCTCTATGCGTTCTATACTAGACTGTTGTATCTGAGTCTCCTGCAGCTTAATCCGTTCTATACTAGCCTGTTGTATCTGAGTCTCCTGCAGCTTAATCCGTTCTATACTAGCCTGTTGACTCTCTCGCAACTTAAGCTTAGCTAGTTCTAGCTGAAATAACATCTCAGGAGACAGGCCTGGGGGGGGAGAGCACAAAATGGGGGATCCACACCGAGACGTGTTTACGGGTAAGCCAGCTTGCCATTGAGAACCCTCCTGCTGCATCGTGCTAAGACTCGCTGGCTGAGGGCCCAGCTCAGGGGTAGAGTGGAATGGAGGCTTGGAGGGAACCCCCCAAGACCCCACTACAACCACCGCCCCATCGCCATCACCCAACAACCATGCCACCAAATTCTTCTTGGGCCAACTGTCAGGACAGTCCCGCCCCAAAACCGTGGCTAAACAGCGAAGACCGTAACAATCAATAGCCTGCAGGCGCTGTTCGGTCAAAGGTGTCTGCAAAAATGCCCGGGCATCCCTCTCTCCACTTATAACACTCCCCTCCCTAAATATCTGCTGTACTTGCTGGTCACTAGGCTGTACCGTGTTATCCTCCCCCGTAAATGATAAGTCATTAGACATAGTGCTGGTTATACAATTGCTGTTCCAAAAAAAAAGTGTTTATTACTAATTGCAGTCTCGACTCACAAAATGTTAAAGATGCTTGAATGACTCTACTCTAGACACCTAACGAAACAATCTGCAAGTCCACCAATACAATAATGACACAATAAAAATTCCTCCAATATGCAAGAAAATTCTAGCCAGCTCTACTAGGTAGCATAGAATAGTTCTCCAAAAAACATGTGATAGGATACTACTGAATCTTGTGCAAGGTCGCCATTTTGTTACGGCTGGATCGGCAATACATATTCGGGATTCTTGATCGTAGGACAGAAATGGCTTAAGTGACAACGACACGCTCGATTCCAGTCCCAAATACTATATGCTCCAGACAACAAAAGCACCAACGCCCTACAGAGTTATCGTCTACGGTAACGAGGTACCTTAACTCGGCGAAAGTGTACAACAGGGGTAGGCTATGAGGCTAAACTCCCTCAGACATTTATAGGTTAAGTTATTACTAAAGAAATGCAATACTCAAGAAACTACGTTAATATTAAGCCTCTAATAATGTAGAATAGAAGCAGGCTAAAGGTATGACAGTGAAATGCTAAATGACAAATGTACACGCCTACTTGAAAGTGCGTGCACTACACTAAATGTCCCCTACTAACATGCACTAGCATGTAGCATACAAGATGTTCATGATCCAGTAGATACCTAATAATACACATGGGAGGAACATAAATAGTAGTCACTTATTATAATAATGAATCTATACTTGGAATAACTAAAAGGTTGCAGGCAACAGTACTGCGCCGGTAGCCTACTACCGCATAGGCTACTTCGCTTCTCTCACTCTGTCTCCCCTCCGAGTCCGTATGCGCCCTACGCAACAGAACTCCGGACACAGCAGCAAAACGACAGTGCAGTTAATTGATACATGAAAGTATTAATAGTGTTGTCTTGTGTGTGAGTAATGTGTATTGTAAAGTGTTATAGATAATTACTTAAAGAGAGCTGCAATGCATAGTAAAATAAAGATATATCCCACTCATCATCCCCATGTGTTCTAGCTAGCAGGCCAAGTCACAGGAACAACGAGTCCCAGCACCGAAAGCGAGAACCCAGGAGAAGACTGTAGAGAACACAAGGACAGATAAATTACGTTACTCTACTATACCGGCACTACGAGCGAGCTGTAGTCTCGGGTGCTACACTCGCTCCTGGCTCGGTATGCAAATCAAGGCTAAGTCCTCGTCCCTCTACAGACAACTCCTGGGCATGGTCGGGCTCTTACACATGGCACCAGTCTAGTCACAAATGGGATGATGAGCAGGGCATATAACTCGTGAACATGTAGAACGTTCACCAACTATCCTCATCAAGAAGATCGCTGTTCACATTAACCCCTTAAATCTAATACATGTAAATATATGCTTGTCCTAAGAGTAATACGAGAGGTGAGTGCTGAAACTCCTTTAGGACCTCAAGGGAAGGTTATGCATTTAAATAGAGAGAAGAATGAAATGAGAGTAATGTCGTCAGAGAGAAAGAGTGCAACCGTGAGAAGTGGGGAGAGAGAGCAAGGGATGTTAGAATCTCAAAGGTTCTAGGCAACCTGATCATAGAACACGCAGCCAGCCTCCAGGCAATGTGCTGTACGACAACATGGGCACAGCCCAGGCAGGCAACAATGGACTACCAACCCTATCGCGCCTAGCTATAAGCGCAAGGCTGCCAACCAGTCCATACGTCTGGCAACCACCCGGCCGGCAGCGCGGCGCGTTGCTACCCTCTTGCTCTGAAGCCTAACTCACTCTCTCTCTCTGAACTCCCATTGTCTTATCTATCAACTTCTCTATTGATACTACATATTAAATGGAAGGTCTCGACATGGCTTAAAACAAAACCCACCACTGGTTAGCACATGACGAGACCTTTGCAGAGATACAAAGAACATAGTTATAAGTTGTCACACTCAATATACATTGCGGCTGACGGTAGCCAGATCACGGGCGGTACAGTCGAGTACCAAGGAGTACAATCAGGTTGCGTTGCACAGCACTGGGGTGCGTCACAACAGTAATTTCATATTGTGTGTGTAGTCACAACAAACATACATGACTGGCTAGCTGTGTGGTGGCGCGCGGCTAGACCAGTAGTGCCTTCCCTTTCAGCAAGCAATATAATTATTGCTTCATCAAAATGTTTTGCTAGGCGAACGGAACGACATTGCTTCCTCACTCTGCTAGGCTAGCAAAGCGAGCAACCGAGAAAGCTTGATAGCTTGACCTAGCAGAGCCAGCAATGAAGGTGTGATTTTTTTTGTTTTTATTCTATGTGGATGAGGGAGACAAAATACCTTAGTTCTTTATAAATAGTATTGAAATGAGATAACAATGTCCAGCAGGTATTAATTCTCGATTAAAGATATTCACTTGAAATCGTGCCCATCCCTTCAAAATGTTGCCACAAATATTTTATGCCTACACCGCAATATACTCAATTACAATGTCCATTATTATTCATATGTGTTACAGTTGGCTTCGCCATTGCTCAATTAATCATATATACTATAATATGAAAGCAACACTAAAGTCAATACAGGTACCTATCCACAGAATCATTGTGAATATTACTTATATCGGACAATAACACCCCAGGCCAACATGGTACACTCAATTCATTAGGCCACCAGACTTAATATTATGTATAATAACAATGTAAATGTATTCTGAGCCTGTATGTGAAATGTTGGACGGTTTTGAAGAGACCTGCTGGGATATTTGTACTAATTGTGAAGCCACTCAGACTTGTCTGTGTGGTAGTGAAACTTGACAGAACGAACTGACGTATGACAGTCCTTTATGATATACATGAAACATCATATATAACCTGTAAGTTATGTTGCTTTTCGCTCATAAACGGCAACCGTCCTCTATAGAGGTTTCTCTGGTGCACTGCGACCATGCTCTATAGATCCAGAGCATAAAAAAAAGATTAGAAAACACCCCAGTGGCACTCAAAACAAAGACATTTGTGATTAGGTGAGATATTTCCCTTTCATTACTTGCTA
Organism: Paralithodes platypus; assembly: GCA_032716605.1. NCBI lineage: Eukaryota > Metazoa > Arthropoda > Malacostraca > Decapoda > Lithodidae > Paralithodes > Paralithodes platypus. Next base: position 26,500,221 of record CM064531.1, on the reverse strand, counting down.
ACACTCCTACACATGTGCCCCAACCCCCTCCTTCCCCCCTCCTTAATTATCAGGTACTTTCCCTATTATTCCCGATATTTATCGAGTATTTTCGTGGGAGGACGAGGGTGGAGGAGTGTATCCCTGACCCTCTTAAGCCAGTCCGGGAGCTCCCTTTGAGTCTCAGTACCATGGTAGACACAAGAGAGGAAGGGTGTTATCTCTCGCGGTCAAGGTCAGATTACGACCGTGGAGCTAAAATATACAATTTTCACCAGCCAATTGCTGTTACCACTTGTTTTATTGCTTTCCAATATTCATATGTTCATATTAAATGCAAAAAAGTCGCATATGGATAAGTAATAATTATATATATGTTACACATGACGATTTTCGTCAGAATAGAACCAAATGGCTTCGCTTGGCGGGAGGGTTTGAACTACCATGAACTACCATTAGAGGTGAAAGATATGCAGGTTAACCCACTGAACCCCAGCTAGTTTAGAATAGATGTACATCCAGGGACCGGCCATTTTGGCCCAAAATTTTGTTTTTCTAAAATGGAAGAAAAGGTGAGAAATTAAGAAAACAAAAATTACTCACCTCGGTCATTTAGGGGTCGTATGGGGTGGGGGGTGGGGGGGGGCAGCCTCATACATCAGCTGGTGCCGGGCGGCTTTCAAACTTCCCGCCCGGGCAGCCATAGTTGAGCGCGGCAGCATGGCAGATGTACGATGCGGCAAGTTTTCGAGTTACTGTTATTTACACACTCGAGCATCATGTGTGCCTTCATAGTTCATATATTAACAACATGTATCACAAAATGTCATTGTAAGTGAAGTTACAGTGTGAAAAGAGCTTAGATATAAGTCTTGTAAGTGCACACGAGTGGCAAGCCCAGTGAGCTTCGCCGTTGCCATGGATACTGGCGGCCTTCATGGTCTCGGACAATTTTTTTTTTTTTTTTTTTTTTTTTTTTTTTTTAAGAGGCAATGAACGGAGGAAGGAAAAACACAGATAAAATAAAAAGGTCCATGTGCCTAAAGGCATCCTCCATTCATAAAATTTTTGTAACAACTGGATTTAAACTTTTGTAGATTGTAAGTTTGTGGAAAGCAACTCGAGGGAAGTGAATTCCAAAGAGTAGTAGTTCTAGGGATAAATGAATTTTGATAAGCAGAAGTTCTGCATTGTGGAGGAGAAAGTGTAAATTCATGGGCACTCTCAGCTGCCCTAGTTCTACAGGGAAAGATGTGGAGAGGCGGCACAATTGAAGCAAGTTCCTCGGAACAATTGCTGTGAAAATATCTGTAGAATAATGCAAGGGATGCAACGTTTCTTCGTATGGATAATGTAGGAAGGTCCTGTGTGATTGCAGGGTTATTGATTAATCGAATAGCTTTATTTTGAATTTCGTCCAACTGCCTCAATGCAACCACTCCACTTCCACTCCACAGAGGTGAACAGTAATCCATCTGAGAACGCACATGACTTTTATATATTACGGCCAACTGCTCGTCAGTGAAGAATTCTCGAACTCTGTACAGGAGTCCCATTTTTTAGAGGCATTCTTAGCAATGCTTCTAACATAATGTGTCCAGCTCAAGTTAGTAGTTAATGTTAACAGAACGCACGAACTGACACACACCCAACTGACTGACACGCGCCACCAACACCTTCCCTTTTCTTGCGTTTCTCTCTTACTCCCTGCTTTATTCAGTTTTCATGTCACTCCCTCTCTTTATTCAGTTTATTACTTTATCATATGTTTTATAGTTATAGAATATGAGTTTCACACATTGTTTTACGCACGTTTGACTTAGAAATAGTATATATTTACACTTACTGGTGTCCGTCACTGTTTTACGTATATTTGAATGTCAATCTCACTTACATATTGTGTTCGGCACTTTGTATATATTTATATTTACACTAGGTTTATATACACACACACTTCATAGCGTCTTTTATCGCAGTCTTTCAGTACACTCGTTTAGAAATTGTCAAGGGTGTGATACTCCCTGAAGCAGTCCGGGAGACACAGTGGAACATCACATTCTCTGCACATCCACCTGGTATCTGTTCTCTCAGGCTGCCTGTGTCGTGTTGCGGCACACATGACACCATCTTCGGGGTTTGTCATTGTTTTCTGTGAGCGGCACATATTCAGGGAAGTGGAGTTGTGTCAGCCTGGCAATCACTTCTGCTGCTGGGCGTCGATGGGCGGGGGGTTGCTGGAAGTGGGGGGCAGTCATGTATTCCCTCAACATCTCCCTGGACAACTTGATGCAGAAGTTCTCCATTGTTTCCTGCTTGCCAGTGATTGTTGAGTAGAGGATATGGCTGTTATAGAGGGTGAGATCGAGGAGGTGGAAGAATAACTTCTTATACCACCTCATCGTCTTCCTTGCACACTCACATGACGAGATGACAGCATCTAATTTGTCCACCAGCCGCATGTTGATGTTATAATCACAGATGGCCAAAGGTTTCTTGATAGTTTCGCCAGTTGCTCTGTCACGACGTCTGCTGTCTTGGAAGATGGGAAGGTGGACTGTTGTGAGGACGTTCACATCCTGGTTATCCATCCAGGACTACATGAGGATATTGTTAGCCTGCTTGTGGATGATGGAGCCCTTTTCCCGCCTGGGTGGTAGTTCGGGCATGAAGATCCGATTCCTCCTGACGGTGCCACAGACTCCTGTAGTGCGGCTATGCAGGAACTTGGAAAGGGAGGGGCTGGTGTACCAGTTGTCCAGGTACAGTATGTGGCCCCTGTCCAGGTAGCCCTGCAGCATGGTGATGACGACGGCCCCAGAAATTCCGTATGTCCTCGTTTCCACAAATTCTGCTTTCTTGCCCATATACAGAATTAGGTCCTGGATGTAACCGGTTCGACAGTCACACATCACGAAGGTCTTCAGGCCATATCGATGTCGTTTGCTGGGCATGTACTGCCGGATGCCAATATTCCCCCTCCACAGCAGCAAACTCTCATCAATAATGAGTTTCTGATGGGGTTTGAAGGCGGCAGCAAGCTTCACCTTCAGGTACTAGAAGATGGGTCTTATCCTCTCCATGGGGTCCTTCATAGCTCTTGGTTGACTTTGATTTCTGGTGTGGGCTGCCAGGCTGTCAATGAAATGTAGGTTCCCCGTTATGGCTGTGAACCTTTTTCTGCTCATTATTTGGCCAACAATAGGGGTTTGGACAAGGGGATCCCAGGACCAGTACTTGTTTATGGAGGATTTCCTTGTGACCCCCATCAGCATGACAATGGCCAAGAATGTGTAAAACTCCGGGACATCAAGGGAGGACCATGACAGCCTTGCAGAGTATTTTGACTGCTCCTTCCCATCCATGAAATAATAATTGTACCAGTTGGTCTGGTCAACAATTAGAGCCACGAGATTGGTAGTGAAGAACTGCCTGAAGATTTCAAGCCTCGTGGTCTGCCGCCCCTGGTTTGGGAGCATAGGGCCGGCAATCCCAGCGCCCACAAAGTTGTAGTCGGTGGGCACAAAGTTGTCGCCATCAACCCAATCCCACACGTTGGATTGAGCGGCACCTTCGTCGTCAGAGCCGTCAGGAGGGGAGTCACCATCAGGGCGGGAGGGCCTTGCCCTGCCTCTTGCTCCTCTTGCCCCTGCCCTCGGCCTTGGTCGAGCCGGCCCAGCCCTTGCTCTCGCACCGCCAGGGGTGGGGCGTATTAGGGTCACCTTAGACACCCTTCGGCCACGCACACGCACAGGACCACGGGCACGCCCACGTATGTTTATAGGGCGTTGCGCACGATCAGGGCGTTGTGGCGACGCAGGCGGTGAAGGTGTCTGAGTGTTGTGTCTGTGGGAGGTCCCAGGCTGAGGAGAAGGTACAGGTGAGTATGGTAGTGGTCCGGAGGTGATGGTGGGGGCAAGTCAATCCAGGGTGATGAAGGAAACAGGCGGCGTGCGGCAAGGCGTGGGTGGCGTGGTGGAGATGATTCTAGGGCAGGCATATCCTCATCTGTTGCTTCTGAAGAAGAAGTCAATGGCTGGGCTGCTAATATGGCTGCACCCCTGCGCAACCCATAGAAAGTGTGTGGGGTTGGCACCATTACTGGAGAGGGAATGAGGGGTGGTGGGGAAGGAAAACATGGTGGGGGAGCACCACAGCGAGGCACGTGTGGTGTCGGATCTTGACCTTGACCCACCTCATCCTCCTCCTCCTCCAAATCCTCACCTCTTCTCTTCTCAGCCCTACGATGAGAAGGTGGAATGTTGAGGAAGCCCATGGGGTCTGGGTCATCTTCCTCCTCCCCACTTGCTGGGGACTCCACTATGTCATTGGGGGGGACCAGGGGAACGATAGCTACTCTCCTCCCTTTGTTGTAACCTGGCGTACTGTTCAGCGATGGGGAGATAGGGTTCCTCCTCATGCATTTCATCATACTCGGCCACAGTGGGACTATATTCGTCCTCTGAATCGTCATTCGATGATCCAGTGTCACTATCAGGCTCATCACTCTCCTCAAGTATGGCCAAGGCATCGGCCAGGGATATTCCCCTGCGTGGGTAACGGCGTGGTAATTCCGACATGGTGTTGCACTCGGGAGATGTATGGATAAACTGACTTTCCTTTGTCACGCACGTCCCTTGTCCCAACAAACCGAGATTTGTGGGTTGCCATACATTGCCTACATCCCAAGGAATATCCCATATAAATATCAAGCCTATAGCTACCATAGGACAAGAGTAAATAAGGTCGAAAGTCGTTGGGAGATAGGTGGGTACAGTGTCTTTCATCACCTCCCCCGCATGACCACCCGCCCGGCAGGACTTGGGGGATAGCTGAGCATGGTCAAGTAATGCGTACATCCTAAGGTGTGTCTCCCACAAATTTCAAGCCTATAGCTACCATAGGACAAGAGTAAATGAGGTCGAAAGTCGTTGGGATATAAGTGGGTACAGTGTTTTTCATCACCTCCCCCGCATGACCACCTGCCCGGCAGCACTAGGGTGACAACTGAGTATGGCATTGTAATGCGTCCATCCTTATGAGTGTCTCACACAAATCTCAAGCCTCTAGCTCCCATACGACAGGAGTAAATAATGTCCAAAGTCGCGGTGAAATAAGTGGGTATAGTGGCGCCACTAATCCCACCACCACCACCCGCGCGGCCTGGCTGGCAGGTTCACGTGTACCGGCCCTGTTTGGCAATACTCTACAGTACCTCCCCTACCATTCTCAAACCATTTCCTACCATACGAGCCGAATAATAGAGGTTTTAGTGGTGGACGCATGGTTTGCGTCGCTGGGGTTTAGCGTTACATACATTGTGGACGCAAATGCTGCGTCGCTGGGGCTCAGTGGGTTAATTAGGCATAACAGTTGGCAACATTATCGAAGTGGCGACTTTGGAATTATTTATTTGAAAATGTGTTAGGCAGTAAACTTTGAACTTACATTGCACATGCAATGCAGAAATTATATTAATCAAGGCTGGTAACCTACAGTAGGCCTACACAAGTAACATCACGCTTGAGTTTTCTTCACCAAATATCTTCTTATAAGCGCTATCGTCGCTATTTAATATATTCTGTGCAATACTATGGATAATTCAAGCACGGAAAATCATTAATTACTCATAATGGTCACCACCATATTTAAAAAAATGTGACTGTAATTGTAGAAGTGTAACATATGGTAACAACTCTATTATCCCAATTGATAATTAATCCCACCCTAATTAGTACTCATAGTTCCATCGGCATTCTACATTTATGTATGTATTAACACCCTTTGTATTTTCACCCTGTCATATATTAATCACTTATAATATCTTAACCCAGTAGATAATCACTAATATACTGTATATTTGATTTCATAATCCTTATGTAAATCTGATCACACTGATATGTTTATTTAAATTTTGTATACTTACAATTCATACACAATCTTTTCCCCTTTAGACACGACATTATGTTAGGAATCTTATAACGGCCCCAGATGTTATATGATTCCTCACATAATGTTGTGTCTAAAAAGAAGATCGGCGAGTGCCCAACCCCGAAAGGAGTTGAAATAGGGGAGCTATCCCCCTGCAAAAGGTGGCTTTATAGGGCCTTTCCTTTCTGATCTCTGCCATACCCATAGCTTACTCTGACTGTTCCTATTACTTATATATTTTCAAGATCTCCAGTGACGGCGTCTCTTCTGTGGATTGACCTCCCTACTGCCAACCTAGAGGTTGGCAGATTGGGAGGCAAAGCATCACATATTTCCTTTGCCCCTCAACTTTCCCTTCATAATTGCTGAGGGGCACAGGGCCTTGGGTGGGGCTTTGGTTTCCCGGGCATTTACGCACCCTCCTCAGCTCCCCACCGTGGAGTGGACATTATTAGTGGTAAGCAGGGAGGATTTGTGGGACCACTCAGTTATGGCCTTGGCCTTGCTCGGGACCTTGGGGCTGCTCGGCCAGACAGCCTGGGGAACAGCAACAATAACAACAGCCCCAGATTAAATTTGCCGACTCCACGTTTCCCCATAGACTCTACCCAAGTTCAAACTCTGAGAGTGTATGAGGAGTCATTCTACCCCTGGCTGCTCTGAAGGGAGGTTCACTCCAATTTCCCTCTGATTTACACTACCTTCCCTGTCTCTATTAACCTTTAAATGGCGAAGCTATGGTATTTGAAAGTGCCCCCCAGGCAAAGATATTTTGGTTCATTCCCAACCAGAATCGCCATTACCCGATAAATATCGTTATTACTTATTCATATGCACCTATTTTATGTTTAATATGAAGATATTAACAGCAACCCAGCTAGCTCTCACAAACACCTCCTCCTCCTATCCACTTCACTACACTAACATGCACACCACACTTCATTCCTCCACACCAAAATTAAAAAAACACAAAATGATGTATTGTAGCCCAGCCTCGGAGTCCCCAGGGGGGGGGACCATAAATGCCCCCTCACCCGACCGACCATCCCCTGACGACCCCACTCAATTACCTGGACCTCGGCCTGTTACTCTTTCTATTAATTTCTGCAACATTCGTGGACTTTCCTCTAACTTTCACTCTGTTGAGCACCATCTCTCCTCCTACAAACCTGATCTTCTCTTCCTCACCGAAACCCAGGTGTCTGTAGCAACATCCAGCAACCCCTTCTCTGTATCCTCCTACTTTCTCTATCCTAGTTTCAAAGCCAAAGACGGATGTTGTGCATATGTGCACAACAAACTCACTTGCTCTCGTGTTCCCGATTTCGACTCCTCTGAATTCTCAACTTTATGGCTCAAACTTTCCTGTCATTCTCTTACTAAATATTTCTGTGCTGTCTATCTTTCCCCTAACTCTACCAACTTTCCCAAATTCTTTGACTATCTAAACTCTACAGTGGAACACATTCTATCCATTTCTCCTTTCTCAGAAATCTCCATCTTAGGAGATTTCAACGTTCACCACCGCCAATGGCTCTCCTCTCACACTACTGATCCACCTGGTGAACAAGCCTATATCTTTTCTATCCTAAATGACCTAGAGCAGTTAGTTCAGCAACCCACCCGTATCCCGGATCGCATCGGAGATCGGCCCAACATTCTTGACCTGTTTCTAACTTCTAACCCTTCTTCTTATACTGTCGATCTTTTCTCTCCTTTGGGCTCCTCCGACCATAACTTATCTCTGTCACCTGTCCTATCTCTCCAGTACAGCCACCCGATCCTCCTAGCCGGCGGCGCTTGTGGCACTTTGGCGCTGCCGACTGGGAGGCTCTTCAGCAGTACTTCTTTGATTTCCCATGGAATGATTTCTGCTTCCATGGCCGTGGACCCTCGGAGAGTGCTGAACGCATTACCGAGGTAATCCTATCGGGCATGGAAGCATACATTCCATTCTCTTTCTCTCAGTCTAATGCTAAAAAATCTTGGTTTACTCACGCCTGTTCTACTGCTGTCTGCAATAAGGAGGAAGCATTCAAACGGTACCGACGCCTTAAAACTCAAGACTCTCATTCTTCATATGTTTCTGCCCGGAATCAAGCCAAATCTGTTCTTCGACTTGCCAAACACTCTTTCATCAATAATAAATGCACTGAACTATCCAACTCTAGCTCTTCCCAAGCTTTCTGGCATCTAGCCAAAAACCTCTCCAACAATTTCTCTTCCTCGTCTTTCCCTCCCCTTTCCCACTCTGATGGCACAACCATCACTTCTTCCTCTGACAAAGCTAAACTCTTCGCTCAAACTTTTGCTAGAAACTCCACCTTGGATGATTCCGGTGCTATTCCTCCCTCTCCGCCCTCCTCTCTCTTACTTATGCCTAATATCCTAATCTCTTCTAAAGATGTACTTTCTACCCTCTCTGGGCTTAACACTAATAAGGCGTACGGTCCGGACGGTGTTCCTCCTGTTGTTCTCAAAAACTGTGCTTCCGTGCTGACTCCCTGCCTAGGCAAACTCTTTCGTCTCTGTCTATCCTCTAACGTCTTCCCTTCATGCTGGAAGTTTGCTCACATTCAACCTGTCCCAAAGAAGGGTGACCGCTCTCAACCCTCCAACTATCGTCCAATTGCTCTTATCTCTTGTCTCTCTAAAGTTTTTGAAACTATTCTTGCTTCCAAATTTCTTAAGCATTTCTCTTCTCATAATCTGCTCTCAGATCGCCAGTATGGCTTCCTTAAGGGTCGCTCTACTGGTGATCTTCTTTCATATCTTACTAACTCTTGGTCATCCTCCTTTCGGGACTTCGGTGAGACTTTTTCTATTGCACTAGACATATCGAAAGCCTTCGATAGAGTCTGGCATAAATCTTTAATTTCTAAACTACCCTCCTTCAGTTTCTATCCCTCCATCTGTGCCTTTGTCTCTAATTTCCTTTCCGGCCGTTCCATAGCTGCGGTTGTGGACGGCCATTGTTCACTTCCTCACCCTATAAACTCCGGTGTTCCTCAGGGCTCTGTCCTATCTCCTATTCTCTTTCTAATTTTTATAAATGATCTCCTTAACTGTACCTTAATTCCCATCCATTCATACGCAGACGACTCAACCTTACACTACTCCATTAGTTTTTCAGAACGCCCAAGCCAGCAATCCCTCAACGACAAACGTAATGAAGCCATAGAACTCTTAAATTCTGATCTAAATACTATTTCCAATTGGGGCAGAGAAAACCTTGTTAACTTTAATGCTTCCAAAACCCAATTTCTCCATCTATCTACCCGTCAGGATCTCCCAGCGGACTATCCCTTATTCTTCAACAATACAAAAATTGACCCTTCATCTTCTCTCAATATTCTTGGTGTCTCTTTTTCTTCTGCTCTCATTTGGAAGGACCATATTACCAGTCTTGCTAAGGCAGCCTCCCAGAAGCTGGGTGTGCTCAACCGCCTTAGGTTTTTTTTTTCTTTTCCCCTGCACAGCTTCTTGCTCTGTACAGGGGCATAGTGAGCCCTTGTATTGAGTATTGTTCACATGTGTGGGGAGGTTCCTCTCACACCGCTCTCCTAGACAAAGTTGAAAGGAAGGCCTTTCGTATCATTAACTCCCGTCCACTCACCAACTCTCTGCAATCTCTCTCTCTCCGCCGCAATGTTGCATCTCTCTCGCTATTCTATCGCTACTATAATAATAGTGTTCCTCAGAGCTATCCCAGTGCATACCACCTCCTTTACGTAGGGCACGTGGTACCCGTCTTGCAACTCAATCCCACCCCTACTCTGTGCAACTCTCCAACCCAAGAGTGAAACGTTACTCTCAAACTCTCTTCTACTCAACATCTGAGCTCTGGAACTCTCTCCCAGAATCGGTCTTTCCCTCTTCCTATGACTTAAATTGCTTCAAACTCCGTGTGTCCAGGCATTTTGGCTCGAACGTCCCTTGATTTTGGCCCTGTCACTCTTTCAACTATGGGGGAGGCACTCGCTATAGGCAGTTATGCCTTTTGCCTCCCTCAACCACATAGAAAAAAAAAAAAAATGTAACAACAATAAAACAAGTGGGAATAGTATTTGGGGGGTGAAAAAGACTAAGTATTGTCAACCATTTAATTCATGAGAGGAGAGCCGGCGCAGCACACATCCTCCCCCTCTCACTTATCGATAGACACTGATCACTTGCTAGTGAACTCTCTCTCTTGCTACGATCTCTATATGCTTCTCTTTCAACCATGACCGGGTGGAGGATATTGGCGCGGAAAATAAACCGATGAACAAGGGAATAAGAGGTAAATTAGGTGATAATTGAAAGGGGGGGGGAGAGGATTTGGACACATGTGGAGGAGTGATAGAAAGTATGGACGGGAATGATTTCACTCACATATGCCTTTGTTTTGAGTGCCACTGACGTCTTTTAAAAGTTTTTTTTTAGGCCTTGGATCTTAAGAGTCCCGTTACCTTCACCCAGTAAAACCTCTTAATAGTCTCGGCTTATTCCAGGGCTAAGACACTGTATCAAGCCAAGTAAATGTTGTATTCTATCATAATCTAATTCAGAAACTAAGCATTTGAGCAAGCCCCATAACTTCTATTACTCCAGGTCTCCATATATTGAGTTATCACCATTACTCACTATGATTCAAAGTCTGAGTTACATAACCACACTAACTCATATAGATAGCCAGTTAGGAATATATCTAAGCTGTAATTTATATAGAATATAATACGTAAAGTTACACAAAGCTTTACTTCACTCCCCTTTGATTATAACTCTGCATATATCATTTTAACTGGTTACAAGATGATATATGTTTTGTGCAGATATGGTTAATTCACATCAGTTATTGAGTTACAATGAGTTAAACATGGAGACAAGAGCATGGTAGTAGTGCAACATTCACTATCGTCATCGGTGAACAACCATATCCCTTTCTATACCAGTGTCGTCTGTTATATTTTAGTCTAGCTGTAATTAGATAATTTTATGTATATACTGTTACGAGGGGAGCCAGGGCAACCAGACGCTCTAATAGCCTAGCCCACAGCACCGTACTACCCTGCAACAGACACGCTCTTAATATCTGACTCAAACACCAAGACACGCAGGTTCTCTAGGAAAAATGGTTATCTTCCTCTTTGCTCTATTAAAGCAGTAACAAGGAGACACAAAAATATCTATTGTCCCCGAGTCTAGTCCACAGTGCGTGTAGTATGCCAGAGAACTTCTAAGGTTATTCTAAACAGCCCAAATATTACCTAACCATACTACTACTAGACTCCCAGAACACTCTATATCATACCCAATCGCTTACGAATTGAGAACAATACAGAGCAAAAACCCATGGAAAGTCCAGTGCAATAAACCTCTGTGCCAAGCCTATTATCCCTAGCCTATGTCCTAATAATACACCGTGTGGCTCTCTTCAGCACAGCTCGGCGGTGGTGTTGTAAGGGGTAAACAACTTTAATGACTTAACCCTTACAACATCATCTGGGGTTAGCTCAACACAAACGAGTGCAATGGGGACAACCTCACCTAGTAACAGGCTCCACCCCTAGTCCCTGACTGCACCGAATATATTGCTGCTAAAAACTAAACAAGGCCCAAGGGTTGATATCCTGGGGAAGTTGGAAGATGGCTGCCACCCAATAAAGGGTTGGATAAGACCCGAGTCAAAGGATGCTGTGTGGTGGAAAAAGCTTAGCCTACCGTATCACACACCCAGCAACCTCCGTACTCAAAGGCCTGACGAAAACAGAGATAAACAGTCCAGCCACCCAATCCCCCCAGTGACATCAACCAGAATAATATGCGCATCTAATAATGGTGAAACAATGCGACAAAATAATGGACAAGAACATGGAGGAGTAAAAGAAGAAGCTTATATTCTAGATTGCCAAAGAAGAAATGAATGCAGTAATTAATATTAAACTAAAGATGTTAAAACAAAACAATATGCTCAATATGACTCCAGCCCCTGCTATGCTCCAATCAAATAACGAACAAAAAGAAATATGCGGGATTCAAGGGAAAACACGAAGCAAGCCTAACCAACACCAAACAGTGATGCGGACAACGCGAGAGGTGAGACTGGAGTGATGCCCGCACCCGTAGGAGTCGAGCTAGGGGCCTCCCGCGAGGCAAGGAAGGGCTCCAGGCATCGCAAGAATACTTAATTATCTCCGGCAGCCTGTGCTCTCATTAACAACAAAAGTCATCATTGTGTGAACTTATGATAAACTGCATTAACCCTTCTTTGGCGGTGCCCGGCTATTGTCGATTGAAATAAATGTGGCCTATGTGGCAGGTCACGGCTATTGTCGAGTGCAATTTTGATCACGCAATGTGCTCTGAGAGAGAGCGGAGCGGTGGGAGGAGCGTAGGTTACCTCATGACCGCTCGCCACGGTGGCCGTGGAGCTACTGAGATGTACTCCTTTGTACTCCACCCTCTCTCACTTGTTTCACACGTAATAATGTAAGAAAATTACCTTATTTTACCGATTTTGCCCTTCGGTTGCACGATCGTTGCAAGGCAACCAGTGATCGTAGAAGGATGGTTCTGGTGTCATTGGAAAGCTGAATTAATGCCCTTTCAGGGATACATACTTGTATTACGCTCTGGCTCTTGTTTATGCATGAAAACGAGCACGGAAACAAGCTTGTTTGCGGTAAAACCCCCCGCAGGGCGGCACAGTCAAATATACTCCTCCACCCGCTCTTTGTGTGTTAATCACACAAGGCTAAATAACTAAATAATAATACTTATTCAATCACTCTCGTGATAACAATATAAGGGTAACATTTGGCAACTGCCCACACTAGACACAGCAGAGGAAAGGAGTATAGCAACATAGCCTCTCACAGGGTCCCCCCCCCCCCACAATAGGCCTCGTGATTGTAACTCACTTTTTTTTTTTTTTTTTTCTATGTGATTGAGGGAGGCAAAAGGCATAACTGCCTATAGCGAGTGCCTCCCCATAGTTGAAAGAGTGACAGGGCCAAAATCAAGGGACGTTCGAGCCAAAATGCCTGGACACACGGAGTTTGAAGCAATTTAAGTCATAGGAAGAGGGAAAGACTGATTCTGGGAAAGAGTTCCAGAGCTCAGCTGTTGAGTAGAAGAAAGTTTGGGAGTAACGTTTCACTCTTGGGTTGGAGAGTTGCACAGAGTAGGGGTGGGATTGAGTTGCAAGACGGGTACCACGTGCCCTACGTAAAGGAGGTGGTATGCACTGGGATAGCTCTGAGGAACACTGATTATTATAGTAGCGATAGAATAGCGAGAGAGATGCAACATTGCGGCGGAGAGAGAGAGATTGCAGAGAGTTGTTGAGTGGACGGGAGTTAATAATACGAAAGGCGTTCCTTTCAACCTTGTCTAGGAGAGCGGTGTGAGAGGAACCTCCCCACACATGTGAACAATACTCAATACAAGGGCGCACTATGCCCCTGTACAGAGCAAGAAGCTGTGCAGGGGAAAAGAACCCCCTAAGGCGGTTGAGCACACCCAGCTTCTGGGAGGCTGCCTTAGCAAGACTGGTAATATGGTCCTTCCAAATGAGAGCAGAAGAAAAAGAGACACCAAGAATATTGAGAGAAGATGAAGGGTCAATTTTTGTATTGTTGAAGAATAAGGGATAGTCCGCTGGGAGATTCTGACGGGTAGATAGATGGAGAAATTGGGTTTTGGAAGCATTAAAGTTAACAAGGTTTTCTCTGCCTCAATTGGAAATAGTATTTAGATCAGAATTTAAGAGTTCTATGGCTTCATTACGTTTGTCGTTGAGGGATTGCTGGCTGGAGCGTTCTGAAAAAGTAATGGAGTAGTGTAAGGTTGAGTCGTCTGCGTATGAATGGATGGGAATTAAGGTACAGTTAAGGAGATCATTTATAAAAATTAGAAAGAGAATAGGAGATAGGACAAAGCCCTGAGGAACACCGGAGTTTATAGGGTGAGGAAGTTAACAATGGCCGTCCACAACCGCGGCTATGGAACGGCCGGAAAGGAAATTAGAGACAAAGGCACAGATGGAGGGATAGAAACCGAAGGAGGGTAGTTTAGAAATTAAAGATTTATGCCAGACTCTATCGAAGGCTTTCGATATGTCTAGTGCAATAGAAAAAAGTCTCACCGAAGTCCCGAAAGGGACTTACAAATTATATAGGCTAAACTCATTTGGGAGTGACACCCTCACACCCAGGGGAGTACAAAGGAGTACAAAGGAAATCAAGCAACAACAGGTCTAATGACCCTTCTAGGCTGCTTGTCCTCCAAAACACTGAGGATCAAGTGTCCAAACAGTGGTTTAGAGGGGGTAAGGGAACATTGGGAAGGGAACTACTGCCCTGGAACTAATGTCCGTGGCAGGACTAGGAAGTTAGTAGGGGACATATGGGTTAGTAACTGAGGGGAGGATAAAATAAAGTTATTCATTTACAAACGCAGTCAGTCGCGGCTTTGATGCGAGATATATGTCTAGGCGGAGTTTAAATGAATCAACGGTGCTGTAGTCTATAACGTCTCGGGGAAGCCCATTCCACAAGTTGACAACTCGATTGAAGAAGAAATTCTTAGATTCGTGTGAGTTAAAAGATTTACCAATAATTTTGCAACCGTTTCCCCCCGTGTAATTAGATTGGTTGATAGTGAAGTACTTACTACAGTTCATATTGTCGATGCCTTTGATGATTTTGAACACTTGAATTAAGTCGCCTCTTAATCTGCGCTGGGCTAAAGGAAATAGATTTAATTCTCTAAGACGCTCTTCGTATGGTTTGTTCTTTAGGCTAGGTATCATTTTGGTAACTCTACGTTGAACTCGTTCTAGCTTGTTTATGTCTTTTTGGTAATAAGGGCACCAGCATTGAATGCAGTATTCCAGAAGAGGGCGGACTAAGGAATTGTAAAGGGTTAGGATAACGTCTTTGGATTTATGCTCAAATGACCTGCCTATAAAGCCAATTATTTTGTTTGCCTTCTTAACAACTTCTGAACATTGTTGACTCGGTTTTAGGTTACTCGATATTGTTACTCCCAGATCGGTTTCTCTGTTTACATTCTTAAGCTGAGTGCCATTCATCGAATAGTTTGCTTTCTCATTTAGGTATCCGATATGTAGTACTTTACATTTATCCGCATTGAAATTCATTTGCCAAATTTGGGCCCAATGTGACAATTTATCTAGATTGTGTTGCATATCGTCAACTTGATCTTTTGAGAGTACGCTATTTGCAATTTTTGTATCGTCAGCAAATTTTGAAATTGTACAGGTGAGACGCTCATCTATGTCGTTGATGTAAATTAGAAAGAGAATTGGTCCTAGTACCGATCCCTGGGGTACCCCGCTACTTACATTGGTCCATTTAGATGCCTTACCGTTTATGACTACTCTTTGCTTTCTGTCGCTGAGCCAATTTTCTATCCATTTCAACACACCGTCTTGTATTCCATGCGCTTTTAGTTTTAGCAGTAAACGTTTGTGGGGAACTTTGTCAAAGGCCTTTTGAAAATCAAGGTATATAATATCTACAGCTTTACTCTCATCGTAGAGTTTGAGGATATCGTGGAAGAAGTCTAAGAGGTTTGTTAAACAGGAACGTTTTTTACGAAAGCCGTGTTCTATCTATCTATCTATTGCCTGACGCCGTGATCCCCGAAGGGGTGGCCACGAACGAACCGCCCCCATGCACCTCTGTCCCCAGTCAGTCGACGCCCCTCCCCCCAACCAGCACCGCCCTCGTTCATGTACTTCCTCACTCCATCCTTCCACCTCATATTCGGTCTACCTCTCCCCCTCTGTCCCTCCACCTCGCTCTCGTACACCCTCTTAGTCATTCTCTCGCTTTCCATACGTTCCATATGGCCGAACCATCTCAAGTTGTTCCTTTTCACACTTTCCAGCACATCTACCTCCACACCACACCTCCTTCTTACTTCCTCATTAGTCTGTCTATCCCTCCATGTAACTCCGCACGCACTCCTTAAGTAATTCATTTCCACTTCTCTCACTCTTGGTCTGAGTCTCTCAACCAACGTCCATGCTTCGCTTCCGTAAGTCAGTGTCGGGATTACCACACTGTCATGCAAGGACTTCTTCACTTCCATACTGACCACCCTATTTCTTGTTACTGCTTTTAGCGTTCCTACAACCCTCTTCCCCTGTTGTACCCTCTCCCGCACCTCTTCATCCATAGTCCCATCTTTACTCAACACACTGCCCAGATACTTAAAAGAGTTGACGATCTCCATAGCCTGACCGTTCAGCTTCACCTCACACTCTGTGACTTCACCCCTTTCGAACACCATAACCTTGCTCTTCCCCGTATTTACCTTCAAATTCCGTTTTTCGCACACTGTTCCAAACTCATTTACCAGACCCTGCAAAGCCGTGTTGAGTATCTTTAAGTATGTTATTTTCCTCTAAGTGATTTACGAGTCTGTCTCTTATGACCGTTTCTAGCATTTTACATACAACTGAGGTTAAGCTAATTGGACGATAGTTACTGGGTAGGGATTTGCTGCCTTTTTTTAATATCGGTGTTACGTTGGCTATCTTCCACTGCTCAGGCATAGTTCCAGACTGCAAGGATTTATTGAATAGTAATGTCAGTGGTTTGGAGAGCTCATCCTTAGCTTCCTTTAGAACTCTAGGCGAGATTGTATCAGGTCCAGGCGTTTTATTTACCTTGAGTTTATCTAAACAATTCAATACTTCTCTCTCTGTAACGGTGATATTGCTTAGAACATTTGAATTATCAATCTGAATCGGCGATGGTGTAGGGATATCACTGAGGTCTTCTGTTGTAAAAACTGATGCAAAGAAGGTATTGAGGGCATTACTCATTTGTACTTCGTCTTTGGTGTATTCTCCATTTTCATCGACTAACGGACCAACAGTTGAAGTAACTACTTTTTTCTTTCTGATATAACTATAGAATTCTTTCGGGTTTGTTTTACTTTGATTCGCAATATGTAACTCTAGGGTCTTTCTACTTTGCTTAATTAACTTTTTGGCTTTGCGTCTTAGCTCTACAAATTTCACCCGTTCTTCGTCATTTTGTGAGGATTTCAATCTATCATTAGCAAATGTTTTAGCAAGCAGGCAGTTTGAAATATCTTTATTCCACCATTTGGGCTTATTATTATGGCCTGGACGCCGTATTTTCGATGGTATGCAGTCTTGCACTGCTTTTAGGTAAGTGGTTTCGAATAACTTCCAAGATGTATTTATGTCGTTATTGTTAATTAAAAAGCTCCAGTCAGTTTCTTTAAACATAGCTCTAAGTTTATGGAAGTTTGCTTTCTTGAAATTAGGGACTTTTTCGATGCTACTATTTGGTTCGTAAACTAGTAAAGTTTAAAGTGAAAGTTATCGTACGATGGTCGCTGTTACTGAATTCATCACCAACATTCAAATTCTCTATTAATTCTTCTTTTGTTGCAAGTACAATGTCAAGAACGTTATTACCACGGGTCGGTGTTCGAACAAATTGATAAAGCGAACTCTCTTGCAAGTTCGTATACAAGTCATGTCCGGAGTGTGAAGTAAGAGTATCGCCCAACTTGGTCACAGGTAAATTAAAGTCGCCAAAAAATACGGTATCTTGTGAGTTACTTACATCTGCAATTTGTTCATAAATTTCTCGGTCAGTTTGCACTGATTGAGCTGGAGGTCTGTATATTAATGCAAGTATTATTTTTGTACCTTTATTATTCTTTATTAGCACAAAAGATGTGAAAAGATGTGTCGACGTTCACAATTTGAGGTTTTGACAAGAGGGTCGGGTTAAGACTTTCTTTGATATAAAATAAAACGCCACCTCAATTTTTATTGATTCGGCTTTTCTCAAACATTACATAACCGGGAAGTGAATACTCTGCTAAAAAGTCTCTATCTACTGTATTGAGCCAAGATTCGGTTATACCAATCACATCATCATTTTCAGTAAACAGTAGTTCCTCTAAATCTGAAAATTTATTGCGTATGCTACGAGCGTTTGCATAGAAAACCTTTAAAGTTGCGGTTTTAGAACTCGCAGAACGTTCTTTAATCACATTTTTTGGTTCTGGTCGGATCTACATTTACATTCATGGCTGACATCGGTCCTCGGTCGTTATCCCTGGCGGTTTTTAATTTGGGTCGTGTTGGTAGAGCTTTATCCAAATTCGCAGTTCTTGACAGATTAGCATTTAATTCCTTCGCAGGTTGCCGCCCTCGCTGTCTTCGGTCCTCCTTCCTGGTTGTCCTGTGCTGAGTCGATTTCTTCTCCGAAAATCCTTCACCGCATCGTTCAGAAGACGCCCAAAACGTGCTGTTCCCACCTGGTTCAGATGAACTCCATCGGCCGAAAACAAATAGTCATCGTAGGGGGAGTCTGTTGGTGCATCTTGAACCAACAGACTGGTTATACTTCAATAACACTACATTACCTACACAACTACAGTCTTTTTTAGTATTTTTATAGTTTTTTTATAATTTTGTATTTAAATATTTTCTTCTATACAAAAACACAGCAACTCCTATTTTACGACCCTACGCTGGGCTACATACGGCAACCTACAAGCACCAGACGTAAACATGCTAATCAAACCAAAGTAGGAGGCTACACCAACACTAACTGAACGGCGAGGGTTCTCTTTAAAACATACCCTCCCGTGACAAACGATCAGCCATAACATTATGAGTGCCCTTAACATGCCCAACATCCAAACTGTGTTCCGGCAGCAAAACAACACCTGACACTGATAAACTGCCCAGTCCATCACAAGACTGGCACTTCTCTTCGCTCTCTCCGGCAACGGGACCTGCCAATAACCTTTCACTATGTCCACCTTAGTGATAAACGAGGCAGCCCCGATGCGGTCTATGGGGTCGTCAACTCTGGGTAATGGATAGGCGTCTGTCAGGGATAATGCACCAACACTCTTGCAATCAACACAAAAACGGATCTTGCCACTCAACTCAGGTTGCAAAGTCACTGGCAAAGACCACTCACGATATCCCTTATACCTCAGACCCTTCTCCAACATGTAGTCCAGCTCTGCGTTTAAGACAGGCTGTCGAGCAGGATTTATACGGTAGGGAGCCAACTTGAGCCTTGCACTGTCTCCAGCCTCTATGTCGGGTGCCACCCCGGACATCAGCCTGGAGAATCAACAAACATGCGGAAGTACTGCCACAGCTTAGTAAACAACTTCTCTTGGCGCTTAGGAACAAGAGGTTGCAACTTATCTCGATGAACAACATTCTCATTGCCCTCCCACAACCCAGCCGGGACCGCAGCCTCTAAACTATAGTCTCCCTCCTCCACCTCCGTCCCTAATACAGCCAGGTCATGAGAGAGACAATCTGTACCACCTGTGCAGTCACTCCCATAGTTCATAAGTGCCAAGGCTTACCATACATGCGCACCCCCGCATTCCTTGCGGCTACAACGGCCTGCGCAGCATCACCGCCTTCAGCGCCACGGCCAGATGCAGTCGGTCTATGGTAGGGCTGTTGCATTTTACTACGGCAGCATGGGGAGGCTATGCGACGGTCGGGCGTATCGATTACATAGTCAACCTCACCAATCTGCTTAATGTCCTGATACTGACCACAAAACTTAGCAGCCATGGGGCGACCCTGAACTGACAACTGTGCCAGAGCCTCGTCGCCCACCTTGAACACCCTAGATTTAGCCTGTTTGTTACAAGGGTCTCTCCTCTTCGTGTTCATGCTGCTAACCGGGATAGCCTCCGGGTATCTAGTGGTAGTATCAATTAAAGTGTGCAAGTATTTATCTCCCGAACTGGTGGGTAATATGGGGCCAACCATGTCAACTATGGCACGAGTCAATGGCGGTTCAACTGCAAGTGTAGGGATCAAAGGTGCCACGGGTATTCCTGGGTAGGGTTCTCCAACTACCTTACCAATATGACACATCAAAAAAGAAGCCACCGATGCATGCATATTAGGCCACCAAAAATGAGAATGTAGCCTAATAGTAGTCTCACATACCCCTAAATGACCCGCCAGTGGTGCCACCTGCGTTAGCCTAACCAGCCCTTCCCGGAACTGGGCAGGCACCACTAACTGCTCCTCCCCCAAACCTGAGTTCGTATCCGGCTTCCACTGCCGATACAACAATGCCCCCTTTACAACAAATTTCTCTGCTTGACCATTCTTCCCACCAGACGTACCAACCTTCTTAAACAGGAGGCCCAGACTGGGGTCCTCTTGCTGCAACTTGCTCAGTTTGTTTCTAGGTAACTCTTATCAAGGCAGTTACCTCTGACCTCTCAAAAATATCAGAAGGTTGAGTCGGTTTCACTATGTCAGACTCCTCGTCCGGCCCTAGGTCACCTCTACTAGTCTTGGTAGCCTCACTGGGGTCAGCCAAGCCCACAGCTGTCTCTGGACCAGTGTCACCTAGTAGTGCATCATGGGATGGCCCGCATTCATGGCTGTTGGCCCCCGCATCCACTAAATCATCCACCGGTTGTGCCAAAGGTGCCACTGATTGGGTCACTGCACCAACAGGGTAGATAGAGTCCATGTTATCTTCTTGCAAACCACCACAACCAGGGGGCACAAAAACAGCCTCAGCGATGACTATAGGAGGCGGGAAAACTACATCCCCTGCCAAGTCAGTCCCGAGCAAAAAGTCCACCCCCTCAACTGGCAGAGTGGCCACCATAGCCACCTTAGACTCGGCAGTCAAAAGTGGGCACTCTAGGGTCACCGGGACTAAATCACAGAATTGTTCACTGTTGATTCCCCTGCACATTACAAACTCTCCCGTGCTAATAGATCCCCCTGTCAGGTTGTGACACATGGATTGCTGCTCACCAGTATCCCTAAACACATTGACAGGGTACGTCTGCTCCCCGATCCGTACTGATCCATCATGTATGAATGGCCGACACCAATCAGGGTAAGTCTGGTTATGCTCAGGTGGTGATACCATCTGGGGCGGCAAAGTGCTTACTACACTGCTTCGCGCTGGCCAACACTGCCCCCCAAACTCACCAGTACCTGGCTTTCCTTTCACAGGCACCTCCCCTAGTGTCACCACCAACTGGACAGCCTTGGGTTCCTGGGTAGCCTTCCATTTAGCACACTGAGGTTTAATATGACCCACTTGTTTGCAAAAATAACATCTCACTTCCGTAGAAGCTTGCTGGTTGTCAGCCTTGGTATAATGTTGTGTCTTATTTGTGGTACCTTTGGGTGATGATGGGCGAGCTGATACTGTGGCTACTTGGTGCACAGGTCGGTCCCTCCTGTCACCAATGCTTCCAATGCACGTGCTATGCCGGGCTAGTGCAAAGTCATCAGCCCAAACTGCTGCTTCCCTTATTGATTTAAACCGCTTTACTTTTAATTTTGTCCCAATGTCCTTTTCAACTATGCTGGTAAACTGCTCCATCTGCCAAACCTCACACGCCACCTCAAAAGTATCAGCCAACTCTGAATGCAGCCACTTAGCTAGAGTATCGCGCAGGTACCTGGCACATTCCACGTGCGAGTCCCCCTGCTGGGTCCGAGCCCCCTTGAAGGCCAACCTGTAAGCCTCGGGACGCAGCTCGTAGGCTTTTAACACAGCGTCTTTAAGTACATCATACTCTAGCTCCTACACTTCTAGGCGATCGTATGCATCAAGAGCCTTGGCTTTTAAAACATTAGACGCCAATGCTGCCCAGCGCTGCCTCGGCCACTGACACTCGTGGGCCCTCTTCTCAAAACTCAAGAACCACTCTGGGACCTTAAGTTCATCGAAGGCCGGCACGAGTTTCAGCCGTCGATACAACAGCACCTCTTCTGCCTCTCTATCCCTCTGTCTCTCTTCTCTCTCGGTCTGTATTCTCTTCTCCTCTATCTCCAACTTCCTCAATGCAACTCTCTCTTCAATATCTTTCCGTCTCTCTTCTCTCTGTCTTTCTTCTGCCTGTATTCTCTCTCTTTCTATCTCCATCTTCCTCAACTCCATCCTCTCTTGCATCTCTCTTTTATCTCCATTCTCTTTAGTTGGAGCTCTACCTCTGGACTCCTTCTCGACCCTATCGGGGTTATAGGAGGAAACTGGGCATAAGGGGGAACATTGTGCTGAGCACCCACCGTATGAGTGGCAGTGAAATGCTGGGGTGTGGCCAACGACACATGGGAGGAAAAAGGAGGATACTGAGGATTGTTAGCATAACTTGGAACAAATGTTCTGGCCATAGGGGCCTGAACATAGCCCTGTGAAAATGAAGGGGCCGTACTGATAGGGTTAACTGCCGACGGTGGAGGCGTAGTGGCGGGTGCTGTGGTAATAGTAGGAGACTGCCTACATACAGTCTCACCTTGCTCTGGAGTTGTTGCTCCACTCCCGTCCCCAGCAGAGTGGTAGCCATCATCCACAACACAAGTACTAGCTTCCTGAAGACCATTCTGCTGTGCAACTAGCTTAGACACCTCTTGAACTAACTCTGCCTTAGCCATACCACTGCACCTCCAACCATGCATCTCCAACACACTTCTTAATTCATCGCTACTCCTGCTAGCAACCTCGTCTTGACTAGGTTGGGTTGTAATAAACTGCAAAACGTCCTCCTTCCCCACAATATGAACAGGAACATAATCAACATGCGACATCTTAGCAATAGTTGTGGACACGGGTTAATGAAATAAGAGTACTATGTCCGTAGACTTTGAATTACAAGACAAATTACTGACAATCCAAATATAATGCTTCACACCACAAGAACTCTATACTATCACACTATGCTGTTCTGAGGTCGCCACTGTTACGAGGGGAGCCGGGGCAACCAGACGCTCTAATAGCCTAGCCCACAGTACCGTACTACCCTGCAACAGACACGCTCTTAATATCTGACTCAAACACCAAGCCACGCAGCTTCTCTAGGAAAAATGGTTATCTTCCTCTTTGCTCTATTAAAGCAGTAACAAGGAGACCCAAAAATATCTATTGTCCCCGAGTCTAGTACACAGTGCGTGTAGTATGCCAGAGAACTTCCAAGGTTATTCTAAACTGCCCAAATATTACCTAACCATACCACTACTAGACCCCCAGAACACTTAGTCTATATCATACCCAATCACTTGGGTATTGAGAACAATACAGAGCAAAAACCCATGGAAAGTCCAGTGCAGTACACCTCTGTGCCAAGCCTATTATCCCTAGCCTATGTCCTAATAATACACCGAGTGGCTCTCTTCAGCACAGCTCGGCGGTGGTGTTGTAAGGGGTAAACAACTTTAATGACTTAACCCTAACAACATCATCTGGGGTTAGCTCAACACAAACGAGTGCAATGGGGACAACCTCACCTAGTAACAGGCTCCACCCCTAGTCCCTGACTGCACCGAATATATTGCTACTAAACAAGACCCAAGGGTTGATATCCTGGGGAAGTTGGAAGCTGGCTGCCACACAATAAAGGGTTGGATAAGACATGAGTCAAAGGATGCTGTGTGGTGGAAAAAGCTTAGCCTACCATATCACACACCCAGCAACCTCCGTACTCAAAGGCCTGACAAAAACAGAG
Organism: Paralithodes platypus; assembly: GCA_032716605.1. Classification (NCBI taxonomy): domain Eukaryota; kingdom Metazoa; phylum Arthropoda; class Malacostraca; order Decapoda; family Lithodidae; genus Paralithodes; species Paralithodes platypus. Next base: position 26,476,785 of record CM064531.1, on the reverse strand, counting down.
ATAAACAGTCCAGCCACCCAATCCCCCCAGTGACAGCAACCATGATTAATATGCACATCTAATAATGGTGAAACAATGCGACAAAATAATGGAAAAGAACATGGAGGAGTAAAAGAAGAAGCTTATATTCTAGATTGCCAAAGAAGAAATGAATGTAGTAATTAATATTAAACTAAAGATGTTAAAAGAAAACAATATGCTCAATATGACTCGAAGCCCCTGCTATGCTCCAATCAAATAACGAACAAAAAGAAATATGCGGGATTCAAGGGAAAACACGAAGCAAGCCTAACCAACACCAAACAGTGATGCTGGCAGCGCGAGAGGTGAGACTGGAGTGATGCCCGCACCAGTAAGAGTCGAGCTAGGGGCCCCCCGCGAGGCAAGGAAGGGCTCCAGGCATCGCAAGAATACTTAATTATCTCCGGCAGCCTGTGCTCTCATTAACAACAAAAGTAATCAAATAATTATAAGTCATCATTGTGTGAACTTATGATAAACTGCATTAATCACACAAGGCTAAATAACTAAATAATAATACTTATTCAATCACTCTCGTGATAACAATACAAGGGTAACATTTGGCAACTGCCCACACTAGAGACAGCAGAGGAAAGGCGTATAGCAACATAGCCTCTCACAGGGTCCCCCCCCCCCCACAATTTCTTTTTTGTATGTGAGTGAGGGAGACAAAAGGCAGAAAAGCCTAATATCGAGTGCCTCTCCCAGAGTTGAAAGAGTGACAGGGCAAAATTCAAGGGACTTTCGAGCCAAAAAACCTGAACACACAAGTTTGAAACAACTTTAGTCATAGGAAGAGGGAAAGACTGATTCTGGGAGTGAGTTCCAGATCTCAGCAGTTGAATAGAATAAAGTCTGAGAATAACGTTTCACTCTTGGGTTGGAGAGTTGCACAGAGTATTGGTGGGATTATGTTGCAAGATGGGTACTACATACCCTACATAGAGGAGGTGGTATACACTGGGAAAGCTCTGAGGAACATTGATTATTATAGTAGCGATAGAATAGCGAGAGAGATGCAACATTGTGGCGAAGAGAGAGAGATTGCAGAGAGTTAGTGAGAGAGTGGGCGGGAGTTACTGATACGAAAGGCTTTTCTTTCTACTTTGTCTAGGAGTGCGGTGTGAGAGGATCCTCCCAACACATGTGAACAATACTCAATACAAGGACGCACTGTGCCCCTGTACAGAGCAAGAAGCTGTGCAGGGGTAAAAACAAAACAGAGGCGGTTGAGAACACCCAGCTTCTAGGAGGCTGCCTTAGCAAGACTGGTAATATGGTCCTTCCAAGTGAGAGCAGAAGAAAAAGAAACACCGAGAATATTGAAAGAAGATGAAGGATTGATTATTGTATTGTTAAATTGTAAGGGATAGACCTCTGGGAGTTCTGAACGGGTAGTAAGATGAAGAAATTGGATTTTGGGAGCATTAAAGGCAACAAGGTTTTCTATGCCCCAATTGGAAATAGTAGTTAGATCAGAAGATAGGTGTTGCATGGTGTCATTACGTTTGTCTTTGAGGGATTTCTGGCTGGGGCGTTCAGGAAAACTAATCGAGTTGTTGTTGTTGTTGTTGTTGTTCCCCAAGCTGCCTGGCCGAACAGCCCCAAGGCCCCGAGCATGGCCAAGGCCATAACCGAGCGCCCCCATAGAACCCTCCCTGCCGACCACAATAAGCCTGGGTGACCAAAGCCACTCCATGGCGGGGAGCTGAGGAGGGTGCGGAAACGCCCGGGAAACCAAACCCCCACCCAGGGCCCTGTGCCGCTCAGCAATTATGAAGAGAAAGTTGAGGGGCAAAGGAAAAATGTGACGCTTTGGCTTCCAATCTTGGTAGATTGGGAGGTCAATCCACGGAAGAGACGCCGTCACTTGAGATCTAGAAAATATATAAGTAAAAGGAACAGTCAGAGTAAGCTATGGGTAGTAATTGAGTAGTGTAAGGTAGAGTCGTCTGCGTATGAATAGATGGGACTGGAGGTACAGTCGAGAAGATAATTTATGGAAATTTGAAAGAGAATGGGAGATAGGACAGAGCCCTGAGGAACACCAGAGTTGATAGGATGAGGAAGTGAGCAATGGCTGTCCACAACCGCAGCTATGGACCGGCCGGAAAGGAAATTAGATACAAAGGCACAGATGGAGGGATAGAAACCGAAGGAGGGTAGTTTAGAAATTAAAGATTTGTGCCAGACTCTATCGAAGGCCTTCGATATGTCTAGTGCAGTAGAAAAGGTCTCACCGAAGTCCCGAAAGGAGGATGACCAAGAGTTAGTAAGATATGAAAGAAGATCACCAGTAGAGCGGCCTTTAACCCCTTATATACCGGCGACGTATTTATTAATTGATTTTACATTTAGAACATGCTGTTAAGCTTAGGATGGACGTTACCAATTAAAAGGCTAAAGACTATCTCAGTTAATCCCTTTAGCTACCACACATCCTCGCTAAGCTTCTCAAAATTGTCTAAATGTAGCTGAAATCAAATACAAAATACGTCACCGGTATAAAAGGGGTTAAGGAAGCCATACTGGCGATCTGATAGTAGATTATGAGAAGAGAAATGTTTAAGAAATTTGGAAGCAAGAATAGTTTCAAAAACTTTAGAGATACAAGAGATGAGAGAAATTGGACGATAGTTGGAGGGTTGAGAGCGGTCACCCTTCTTTGGGACAAGTTGAACAAAAATGTATATATTATATACATATATATATATAATTATATATATATATATATATAATTATATATATATAAAAAGTAAAAAGGCCATCCACCAATCAGCGCACCCCCTTTTACCTTCTCTCTTCATCAGCTGAGTTTCACACTTCGGGCTCACGACATAAACATGCCACGCCTTCCCGGCCAACCAATCAGAAGCCTCCATTTTCAGAGCGGACGGCTACGTGTACCGGCACACCTTTCAACTCGCTCTCGCTCTCTTAACCGGCCATTTCCTCTGGTTGCAATGGGTCTATACATCAGTGCCAGCCCTATACTCCAGTAAGCCACTAAAAGACATTTGCAACCAGCTTCCAGGAACATATTATGAAGAGAAAAGACTGGAGGCGAAGAGAGAGAGAATTCAAGACGCGCGGGTGGCCGAGCGGCCCGCTCAGCCAATCACAGCGCCGGAGAGCGGGAGGCGTGACTATATTAAGGGGGTGGGGGAGGCGGCAGCGGTCATTCACATCTCGGAAACCACTGGGCGAGTTTCTTCCAACCCACTTCCTCTCTCTCGCTTGGGCACCAAAGGGAACTCGGAACCACTTATTCTAGCCACCCAGCCCCCACCAAATGTTCCAGTAAAGACCACCTCAGGCCTAGCATCGCTCTCACCTACTAGGCGGATACACCTTCAGTATCCGGCCGCCTGTCGTCACATCGCTGGCTTGCATACTTACAGCCAAGCGATTCAAGAGGGACGACAGATAGTAGACGGGAGCGAGAATTTCCAGAAGAGCTATTGGCCAGCTCTGAGGTGATGAAATTGTTCCAGCACACACCTAGCAGTATACAATAAATCTATTTTTAAAGGACCCATATTGGGCCCGAACCAGACTTAAAGAAAGAGGGAAAATTAGTTAATTGAATTTGAATTTATTGATAGAAATCTTGGCACCGCAACAACAAGGTCATATGGCGCCGAACAAGCAAACATATTTGCAGAAAACTATAATCGTAAAAACAACATGTGTAAAATTAGATATCAAAGTAAAATCAATGCAATCATAAAAACTGAAGGTCAGGGGAACCAGCCTCCCCTCCAAGCACCGAAGAGAGACAGTAAGTACCATCAGCCTTCCGGTGCCGCAAAAGCAACCTCCGGCGTAATTCGACCAAACTGGAACACTCAACCAGCAAGTGCCTGACAGTATGGAGAACCAGACAGTCATCGCAGAATGGCGGTACACCTGCACACATAAGGAACTCTTGTGTTAGTCAGGTATGTCCAATGCGGAGGCGAGCCGAAGCAGTTTCCAATGTGCGAGGAATGGTAGGGCAAGTTCTTGGCGAGACTAATTTGGTAACTTCCCTGAGCTTATTAACAGTAACACAATCCCACCGTGCCTGCCAACAAGCACGAATTGCAAACATGAGAGGAGTACGCAGATCAGAAGCAGGCAGAGGGTAATTTACATTTGAAGGTCTCAAAGCTGCAGCTTTTGCCAAAGCATCCACCCTTTCATTACCTTTGACACCAACATGTGCAGGGACCCAACCAAAATCCACTCTTTTCCCTCGACGATGAATGAGAAACAGCCACTCTAAAATCGCTAAAACTATAGGATGGGAAGAATTAAAAGATTCCAGAGCCATGAGAGCCCCTTGAGAATCACTAAAAATAGTAAAATTATTGTTGCAGTGAGCAAACACTAATTTCAGAGCTAAAATGAGAGCAGACAATTCCGCAGTAAAAACCGAGGCAGCTAAAGGCTGAAGTCAGGAAACACAACACCAAAATCAACACCGGAGGCATATTTAGAGCCATCAGTATACACAGGCACAGAACTATTATGACTAGAAGAATGTTCCAAAAACAAATTAAGAAGAGACTGAGGAGTGACCGAATCCTTTGAGCCTGTAAAAAACCTGCAGAATAATGGTTCAGGCAGGACCCAGGGGGCAATCTTTGAAATTTGCACGGGACTCACAGGAACCGTCGACAGATTAAGCTCCTTCATAACTTCACGAACTCTATAGCCAAAAGGATGAGGCATTCGGGGATGTTGACCATAATATGAAAACAAAAATTGATCCGAGACACAGGTACAAAGTAGAGAGTCTGGAAGGCGCCGAATCCGAAACCAACAGCGTACAACCACAGATTGACGCAGTAAATCTAAAGGAGGTACACCAACCTCCACCAGCAAGCTGGGAATCGGAGACGACCGAAAAGCTCCAGTTGCAAGACGGAGACCAGCATGATGAACAGCATCTAGAGTCTTAAGTCTGGAGTCCGTGGCAGAGGAGTAGACCTCACAGCCATACGACAGTTTGGATGTGACAAATGCCTGAAACAAATGCAGGAGTGTTCTGCGATCAGCACCCCAAGAGGTGTGTGACAGAACCCTTAACAGATTCAAAGCCTTCATACACGATGCCTTCAGAATTGTCAAGTGCGGAACCCAAGTCAAACGGCAATCAAATGTGACACCAAGCACTTTGTCTCTGCCTCACAACCGAGTCTCCTGCCACAGAGCATTAGATCAGGGTCTTGGTGAACCCCTTGAATCCTGCAAAAGTGCATAGCCACAGTCTTTGATGGGGAAAACCAAAAGCCCTTGGAATCAGCCCATGCAGAAATCCTGTCCAGCAAGTTGCATACGTCTCTCAATAGCAGACATGCGTGAACAAGAAAACCAGATAGCCAAGTCATCCACATAATTATAGGGACGAGGATACCCCAGCAGGCACAGCGTCTAGAATGCTATTGACTGCCGCCTCAAACAAGAATGCACTTAAGACACAACCCTGAGCGACACCTTCCCCCTGGCACAGTGGCGCAGAGAGGGAAGAACCCACACGGACCCGAAACACACGATCAGTCAAGAAGTCTCTAAGCAACACCGGCAGGCGACCACGTAAAGAAAATGCGTGACTAACCCAGTGGTTCCATAATAATTGATGTGTCCTTATAGGACAAACTAAAGAGAAAAGATACTAGACTTTTGTTTATAAATAAAATTATGATGTGTTAAGAGGGAAATAGTTATTCTTGTTAGAGAAGGCTCCGTGCCGATTAGCTATAACTAGTATAGGATCTGCTAGGACAGCAAATATATATCAATAGTAAAGTAAAAGGGAATACTTCTTGAGGATAGACACGCAACTAGGGGAATAATAATAGTTGCCATTAGACTAGTTTTAGTTTGAGAAATAGGTAGGAAGGACACTAGTCCGTATGATCAACGAAATCTTTGGTTATAAAGGAAACATTATCTGTTATCATAGTTAAAGGAATATTCGGTCAGTTCTGTGTTATGCGTTACAGGTGTTAAGTCCAGGATAATATTGTAATCATAAGAATCTCTGTAAAGGGATAAAAGCGGAGAATCTTTTCTATGTAGAGTTATTGAGGTACTGCTTAAATTAGGTTAAGAGTTATTATTGACTAGGTGGTATATGTGAATATAAATTGTTTGTAATAGGATTACGCGTATATACTGTATAATCCAAGAGTATTTAGATAAGGCAATCGAGGTAACTTGTAACAGCGCCGTGGTCATTAGAGGAAATGTATTGTATAAAGTAACGTGAATATTATATAATCAAAGAGTATTTAGAAGGGAAATTGAGGTAAAATTGTAACCACGCCTTTGGCATAATGAGTAAATGTATTGTATATGGTTAAGAGGATATATTAATTGAAAGGTCATATGTAGTAACGCCTTGGTCTCTGGAGTAGACATAGTAGACCAGGTAAAAGTATATCATTCCGAAGTTTAGTTTAGGAATATAACTCTTGTTTTAGATAAGTGAATAAAGGTATGATTCATTGATGCCCTGGTCTCTGGAGTAGACACAGCAGGGCCCGGTAACAACCATATTATTTTAGAAACTAGTACCGTGCCTTTGGATCGAAGCCGACTTGAGTCAATACCTGAAGATTGGGAATCCAAATAGGGAGTAACGGGAGTTCTCGGGTTCCAAAGTACAACCTATGTTGGGTCGACGTAATATTCAATCCGTGTCTTGAACTCATCTCGGCCCGAACAGAGAAACAGTTATTAGTGTAGTAGCAAGTTTGTTAAATAAAGTATACGAACTTCTAAATGACTGTCGATTTATACCCCAGTGTAGTAGTATATTCGAAACAAGAAAATAAGTACTACAATATATATATATATATATATATATATATATATATATATATATATATATATATATATATGCATGTGATAGCTTAAAGGGTTGATTGAGATAGTTCGAACCCCTCTAATTGCTACAAATCCCTTTTAACCTTAGTAAACTCGATTAGTAGCAGCCAGAATATACTAAAAAGGATGTCGAAGGTATAGAAGGGGGTATGGAGGTATATTTAGAATGAAGAGAGAGAGAGACGAAGAAGTTGTGCTTTGGCCCCAACATCCTATATTTGGTATACTTCATGTCTTCAACGCAGATACCATTTTTTTTTTTTTTTCCACAGTTAACTGTTCGTAACATAATAACCATTGTGAAGTAATTTCCCAAAACATCTAAGGCTTATACAATATATTTTAATTATTTCCCTGAGATCCAAGGACATCCTTGTAAGCCTTAGATGTTTTGTGAATATACAAGAAGAAACTTATATAAAATCGATGTTGTGATGAAAAATATGCATGGTCTATTCATGTCTGGTAATAAGGACAAATATATATAAATACATCAGTGCTCTATTTGATTTCAGATAGTGCTTAACTGGAATCTTGCGTAAACATTAATATGAGAATTTTCAAGTAACTATGGTTCACGAAACATGGCCCATGGCTAATAGTTTGGCCAAATATCAACGATTGAGAGCCAGTTGAAATATATTTTGAGATACAAATTACTTATTTCGACCACCGAGTCAAGTGGTGGGCATATATATATATATATATATATATATATATATATATATATATATATATATATATATATATATAAATGATACCAGTGAGTTGACCTCCAGGGTATCGTTTTTTCAATAGGAATAGGGTAGCAAAAACAAAGAAGATCCCGATGTTCACAGTTAAATAGAATATGTCGGACTGCGTCCATCCTCAGGTCAGTACAACACGATCCTATACACATTTAAATACCATGCATAAAATGTCGTAAACAGAAGGATCCCATAAAGAATGTAAGTATAAAGTAAAAATGGGGTATAAAATGACTTAATAAGATTAATTCGTTAACATAAACACCAGCACTGCATGAATAAAATGGAAACTAATGTGATAATAAGAAGGATGACTAGTATAATATATTATGGTACAATCTCTACCCACCTCGCCCTAACCCCAAGCCCACCACGAGTACAACTGAAGACCATTATTTGATAATTAACCACTAACGCCGACAACCCCACAGACACAAAACAAAAGAACATCGGATAGCGATATACTATGACTGGGCGCACAATGTGAAATATTCCTAATACATTTGAAATAAAACTTAAACAGACAAATATTTATACTAAATTATTTGAAAATTTACTTAAACATTAAAGCAGGTCATAGTATTTAGGTTTGGTTTGATTGGATGACTTAAAATCCTTTCCCTTAGAAAAGCATCTTGTTCATTACTGAAACTGCATATTATTTCAAAATAATTCTCTGAACTAAAACTGTACAAAGGGATGGTATTTCTTTAAGATTGATAAGATTTATGGATAAACTAAAACAAATATTAATACCAGCAATAATAAACAATAAATAAAGAAATATAATACCGTCCCCTTAATAACCAAGAGTAAACTGGGTATATGCCGAGTTTGGTTCAAATAGTGTGTTGCTGCTTGGATGTGCAAACTGGATTGCCAGAAAGGTCCAACTTTGTAAAGCACAAGCTAATTGAGACGCACATCGATTGGCATGCCGAAATGATTGCATAAAACGTCGGGTTTATCGCTTGTGGGCCGCAGGCAGATATCTGTTAAATTAATACAATAAAATTTTACTGTAGAATTAGCTCATGAACTGAGTAAGAAATCCCGCAAGATGCAAATATCGGGCAATACATTTATATTCAGTCTAGGAGAGTTTCAAATGTTGAAAACAACATTGACTGTACATTATTATGTCTTTGCATTTGACTGTAAATTTACATGTGGTTAATGGATTTGTGAAACATCCATGAACTTTCCTAGAATTACAAGACTTGTATTCTTGCCATTAGTAAGAATACGAATTGGCGGGCATTTTCCGCTATTTCCGCTCAATATACATCTTCATAGAGCCTTATCAGTAACCCACACCTAATTCTAATTAGTTCCAATGAATAAATTGAGTCAAAATCGCCCCATACCTTTTTTTACATAAGACGTAGCAGTAGGCCGGTCACATTAAGTTGGTTAAATATAAGTTTGTATGATAATTGTCTGTGAACATCTGTGTGGCAGCATAAGTCCATATGAGTGAAATTATTAAGCTATATAGATGATTCAATTATTTAACTTGATTGCATATTCTTGGTTTCTGGATATAAAACTAGATATTGATGCGTACCAGGATTGCCCCCACTCCCGAGGGTGTTCATGTGATGTATATAATGTTATAATTGATATTTGGGAATGGGCAAGGGGCATTGGGCAAAAACTTCTTTTCAATATGATGCAAGTGTTAATATACAAGGGTTACATAACGCCCAAAATAAGCACTGTCCCGTATCAGTATTTGGAGGCATATGCCACAATTACTCTTAGTATCTCAAAGGGGGTTGTGAATATGATTATGCTACAAATTCTAGATTCGCAACCACCTGTTTGCTTAGAAAAGGGTATGTACCTGATAATGATGTAATTAATAATATAAGGACCATACTTTAATGAACTAATGTTCTAAAACAAACTCACACACCCTATCTTAACCCTCTCATGCATGTATACTCATATTGCGTAATCACGAAGGGTGTCCCTAAATACACGGATACGCGATTAGTGTATTCAATACTTTAGAAATAAATTATATGTTAAATGAATACTCAAATTGTGCATTAAATGAGCTATAATAAATTTTGGTAGTGACACGCTGAATATATCCTTTGGTCACACTGCTCTCAGTCAACTTAGCCCTCTGTGGTAGGTAAGCAGTCTCTCGCTCCTCAGTATCTTTGTGGCAGTAATACGCAGAGGTTCTGTCACTTGTCCCTTTAAATATGTCTGATATTCTGTCTGGACGACTGGTTAGTGTATCTAAAATACTTAATAATTGGGTTTTCTTTCTTAAAATAGTTTGTATTTATTGTCTATGTACAGTGTAAGCTATTATCAATGAGCTATATGACTTGTGTGCATGTACAACCGTTATGAGTGCCATAATCCATATCCAATGAAGGTGTTAATAGAATTCAAGAGTAAACAATGTCTAAATTACCAAAAACCTATAAGTGTTAAATTTCTTTAGATGTTGATAGTGATGGATATCTCAAGGATAGAGTTAGGAATAGATAGAAGCTATAATGGCCACTAAGAGTTGAGAATTAGAATTACTTATGCCCCTTTCCCACATGTGCGATTTTTTACGATTTTCACGGCGACACCCATATTCGTGACATGTCGGACAACAAACGTATACCCTCGCATAATAATCGTATGCTTCGGCCGGCCTCGCGTGGACCCTCGCGGGTCGTCGCAAATGTTCGGTTTGTTCAAAGTTTGGGACAAGGACTCACGAGGGTTCATTGCCCTCGCAAGCATCGTCGAACATTGCAGAATGATCCGAGAGGCCCTCGGGGATCATCGACGACATCGGCGAGACATCGCGGAGAGTTTCTCACAAAAAAAAAACTTTGCAACGCTGCATGGCAGCTCGCCGATGCTCTCAGATGGTCTGAGAACATCGACGATGCACAAGAGTCATGGCAATTTCCTCGTCGATTAGTCGTCGACGTGCGCACAAGTACTCGCCGAGAGTATACCCGCCAGGGGTATGCTCCGCATGAGGCATGCAAGGGCCTTGCGACGTCGCGGAATGCTCAAAACACACCTGCCGAGGCCAAAGAGCACCTTCGGCGAGGTGGGTATAAAAAAATCATTAGGCCTATAGTGAACCTGTCAACTCTTTTTTCTATGCACCTCTCGTGGGGGGTTCACCTGTTTTTTTTTCTCTTTCTCTCCTTCTCTGGTTTGTATCCATTCAGCCCCATTCAGCCAACTGGTTTAAGACGTTTATCCCCATCCAAGTATCGATATCTTCCTGGCAAGCGATAGCGAACCAGCATTATATCCCCCTGAGTGCCAGGTCCGTATATATACGGACTAGGGTCTTGTCACGCCCAGTGCCAGGTCCGTATATATACGGACTCGCCGAAAAGAAATTGTAGCAGCGAAACGACTGCACCTATGGCTTTCATATTTCTACCACATGTACAGTACCTTACCCTTCTGGCTTCTTGCCACCACCAACACGACCCCCTCCCCCCACCCACTCGCTGACAATCGGTCGCCTCACAAGGAAAAAAAAGGAAAATCTGTGGCGGCGAAACGACTGCACCAATCGGTTCCATATTTACCATTCTGCCTTCCCCCCACCACACCCCCAACCGCCTCCCACCACCCACTTCCAGCGTATCCGTACGAAGAAATGGGAAAAAAGGAAAATCCGTGGTGGCGAAACTACCTCACCAATCGGCTTCATATTTGTAACACGAGTCAATTACGCTTCTACCTTCCCCCCACCATCTAATGGAAAAAACTAAAAAAGGCGAGGTGGGCTCAATTTTTAAGCCTTAACGCAAAGATTGAGCCAACCTCGCTGTTTTTTGTTTTAGTTTCCTCTCCCTCTCTTCTCCTTTTTTTATTTATTTTTCTATTTCTCTCCCTCTCTCTTTGCCTTGTATCCGTTGGCCCCGTTCAGCCTACTATTTTAAGACGTTTACCCCCATCCAGGTTTCAATATTTTCCTGGTGAGCGGTAGCGAGCCAACATATATATTTGTTGTATTGAGAGCGAGCTTAATTTGTACATTATTTGATAGAAAATTGTCTCCGGCGAAGCCGGACATTGCCAATCTCCGAATTAGGGAGATGGGTCGTTTTCTGGTCCCCTTACTTCCTCATGGTTAACCCCATTAGTTTTCATATTTTATGACGTTCGGCCCAATAGTTTGGCGGTTTTAAGATAAATTTGTACATTTTCGACGAGTTGGGTTGGGTATGAAGGGGGATCTGCTTGGTGTGGGCCAATCGGCGCTCTGCAGACCCCGTAATCTTGTGTCGATCTCGGACCGTTTTGGTGAGGTCAGTCCTCAAGGCATTAGTGATTTGGGTCTATAATTAGGCCTTGTATTTGGGGTTGGGTGTGACAGGGATCTGCCTTGTGTGGGCCGATCGGCTTTCTGCAGACTCCCGTTTTCTGATGTTATGTTTTTCCCATGAAATATATGCAAAAAGTTTTCGGATAATCTCGCCGAGGTATTCGCCGAACCATCGCTTAATTCGCCGAAGACGTCGCAGAACATACGCCGAGGATTCGTTCATCCTTCGCATTATTTTGCAATATTTGATTCAAATGTGACAGTTCTTGCCGAGGTCATCGGCGAACCATCGCTCAATTTGCCGATGACATCGCATAATGTCGCCAATTACGTCTTACCCATCGGCGACGTCGTCGCCGGGTGTAAACTTGTCAACGTTTTTTAACGGTCAAAATCGTAGACGTCGCACACATTCCTTGCGAATTGACAAGACTACGTCCTCGGCGACGAAAATCGTATGAAGTCGCACATGTGGGAAAGGGGCATTAGCATGAACAAGGTGGTTGCGGTGAGAGCATCTAGAAGTAGGTGTTACTGAGGTCGTAATCAAAGCGAGTCTGACGCTCTCACGGTTGGGAACACCAGATTCCAAAATGATGCATGCGCAGTGAACATATCTATTAATTAATGCGTCATTTAACTAACTACAAGAGTATACCGGAATAATAGTAATAACTCTATATAATTATGGATTATAAACCCATAGAAACTTAATACGAAAGAGTATATATATTTTATAAAGCTATATAGTTTAGTCTAATACTGATGCCTAATTTCAAACTTCCAGTATATTTACTTAACCTAAATTGTCGAGGTGCTGACGAGTCTCGACACATTCCAGCCACCAATATATACAATATCTACAGGTATCCAGCAGCGATGTTAGATCTCCAAAGCTGTGAAAAACTAACAGTGGCTCGGCGAAGAGGTAGTTTTCTAATGGGATCGTTACCGGCGGATGGTCCAGCGACCGCTGTTGACATAGGGGTGGAGTCGTGAGAGCTAACAAGATCATCAGTAACCGCCGGCTGAGGGATCAAAAACATTTTGACATCCTGTTCCAGTGGATACAACTTGACGATGGGTCGAGTGGTCAGGCCGGTTTTCGTCCTAATCTGGACCACTCTAACTAAATCATCTCGTACCGGATAGAGTATGACTACTCTACCAAGTTTCCAAAGGACACAAGGTCCCTCATCATGTACAAGAACTATGTCATTTACTTTTGACCATACACTGCTTGATGAGCCTCCTTTTGTTTTATAAGCTTCTCGTAGTGATGCCAAGTATTCACTAGACCAACGCCTTCCTGATTAATTTATTGATGTAATTGTACCTGCTGTGCATTGCGGCTTTACTATCGTAACTACGATCCTGCAGCTCATCTAGCTGAATCACATCCTTTGGGAAGTCACGAAGTCTACGACCCTTAACTAGCAGGGATGGAGTAATAGGACTAGGGTCCTCCAGATCACCCAAGATATATGTTAGAGGCCGATCATTCATGGTAGCCTCCAGCTCCAATAAGACAGTAGTTAGTTCCTCAACGGAGACTAGAGCACGAACTAGTACCTTTTTAAGCCCAGATTTCACAATACCTATGGCTCTCTTCCAAATAGCTCCGAACCAAGGCGCACGTGCTGGTATAAAACGCCATTCACATCGGATTTCGGTAAGATGAGCCTGAATACTAGGATCGCTTTGAATGCCTTCCAGGTGTCTGGAAGCTCCTACAAATGTACCAACATTGTTGCTTAACATTTTCTGTGGAAATCCCTGTCTACTACAAAATCTCCGGAATGCATGGATAGAACTGTCACAGGTCATAATGCTAACTACTTCAATGTGAATAGCTCTGGTAGTAGCGCATGTAAATAGTAGCATATAAGCCTAGTTGTTGTGTAAGTCCCGGACAGGAATTGCTCCTGTATAATCGACCCCCGTGACCTCAAAGGGATCTCTCGGAGTAGTCCTGATGTCTGGCAGGGGAGGTACTCTAGCTGTCACGTAGGTATTACCCAGGACAAGTGACAGAACCTCGTCGTATTACTGCCACAAAGATATTGAGGAGCGAGAGACTGCTTACCTACCACAGAGGGCTAGGTTGACTGAGAGCAGTGTGACCAAAGGATATATTCAGCATGCCACTACCAACATTTATTTTAGCTCATTTAATGCGCAATTTGAGTATTCATTTAACATACAATTTATTTCTAATATATTGAATACACTAATCGCGTATCCGTGTATTTAGGGACACCCTTCCTGATTACGCAATTTGAGTATACATACAGTACATGCATGAGAGGGTTAATATAGGGTGTGTGAGTTTGTTTTAGAACATTAGATCATTAAAATCTAGTCTTTATTTTATTAATTAAATCATTATCAGGTACATACCCTTATCTAAGCAAACAGCTGGTTGCTAATCTTGAAATTGTAGTATAATCATATTCACAACCCCCTTTGAGATACTAATAGTAATTGTGGCATATGCCTCCAAATACTGATACGGGACAGTGTTTATATTGAGCGTTATGTAACCTTTGTATATTAACACTATCATCATATTGAAAGGAAGTTTTTGCCCAATGCCCCCTGCCCATTCCCAAATATCAATTATAACATTAACCCCTTATTGGCGGTGCGCGACATAGGTCGAGTGAAATAAATTTGGACTATGTGGCGGCGCGCGACATAGGTCGCGTGGCAATTTCAGCACGTAATGTTGCTGAGAGAGAGAGAGAGACAAGTGGTGGCAGGAGAGTAGCGAGCGTATGACTGCTCCAGACCACCGCGGCGGACCAACTGACATGAATCCCACCCTCCTCCACCCTCTCACACTCGCTACATAGTGAAATGTATGGGGAAAGTACCGAATTACATGGTTTTTGCACTCGTGTTGCGCGGTTGTTGCAAGAAAACTAGCCGTCATACAAGGATCGTTGTGGTGTCATTGGAAAGCTCTGTTTATGCTCTTTCAGGGATAGATACTTGTTTTATGCTCTGAGTCTTATTTAGGCATGAAAATGATCACGTAAACAGCCCAATTTTGGGTAAAAACACCCCGCTGGTGGCTACATATTATATACCGCCTAGGCCGCTCTTTAGGTGTTAAATCCATCACATGAACATTCTCGGGAGTGGGGCCAATCCTGGTACGCATCAATATCTATTTTTACATCCAGAAACCAAGAATATGCAATCAAGTTAAATAATTGAATCATATATATAACTTCATAATTTCATTGATATGGACATCTTGAAGCTCTCTATCGTTCTTGACCCAACTTTGGCGCTTGGTAGCCTATTCCACATATCTACAACTCTATTTCCAAAGCAGTATTTTCTTATATCTTTCCTTAAACGAAATGTATCCAATTTGAAACCATATGTTCGAGTTCTCTGCTATCACCGAGCTTCAGTAATTTAGTTAGTTAAAATAGGGCCTCACAGGCTATCAACCCTATTGGATTATTAAGCCAGCACACTGTAAGTCAAGAATAACGTCAGGACTGGAGCCTCTCTGCGAGAACTCCAGTCCCTTTGCTTCAGTACATCTTTCATATCCCCTTTATTAATCCCTCTTACCCACTTGAACACTTCTATCATATCCCCTCTAACTAAGTTTCTCTAACAATTTTTTTTGTATTCTATATTCCAACTACTCCCTCTCTTGCATAGGCTGAGAGCCTGCACATCCAACACAGTGAAGCCCGTGAGGTCTTGTTCCAGTCTAGGGAGTGAAGCACTAGAAATCAACTCACGGCTCGAAGCAGTCCCATCATCTGAAGCTGTTTCACCTTCGTGCTTCACTGTCTCACCACCTAGTCTCGGACCCTCACTCTCAGAACGCCACCTATTGAGCAATTAAGTCACTGTAGCATATTTTGCATATGGGAATATTCATACAGTGCTATATAATCACGGAACAATAAGGGTACTTGGTTGGCGTTTCGGTGGGCTTTGTGGTAATGCACTGATACTATGTAAGCCTAGTTTCTTCAAACCTTTCTTCATATGGAAGATTTCTAATATTATGGATTATTTTTGTAATTGTTCGTTATACCCACTTCAAGGAATATATGTCCATAATGTCCATTTTGTAATAGGGACACCAACATTGAACAGCATAATCCATATGTGGCCTCACTAACGCTAGATAACGTTTCATTATTACGTCTGCTGTTCTGTTACTCACACTTCAAGATATATATCCAAAAACTCTATTTGCCTTATTTCGAACGCTGATTCATTGATTATTTTGTTTCAAATATGGACTTCTAATTGTTATGCCACGCTATAATTTAGCTCGCTATATACTAGTTCGTTATTTCCACCATAGGAAAGCTCAGAGCTATAACACTCAACGGGAACACAGCTGAATTTAATACATAAACCTTATATCAATCAATCACCACCAATGTCACAGAATACACAGTTTCGGTACACAAACTTTATTTCTTAATTAGCTAGGGTACAAAGTAAGACAATAAGATTGAGTCTCATCAATATTAAATGAGCTCAATTGAATCATACAAGAATAATACAGTAAGTATGAATGTTCCTGCTTAAATACACTGGCAGGAACAAATAATATGCAATTGCAAAATAGTATCAATGGAGTATACAAGATAACTATGTAAAGGTAATAGTATCAATGGAGTATACAAGATAACTATGTAAAGGTAATAGTATCAATGGAGTATACAAGATAACTATGTAAAGGTAATCTTTATCTTAAAGGTACATGGCAAACACAAGGTAGCGAGTGAAGCGAGGTAAAAGATAATACTGCGTAGGCACACACACACTGACAAAGTTATATGTAAATAAGGATATTGGTTGAGAAGTGAATAACTTTACGTTAATTCAACTTAATAAAAGACATAAATCTAAATTAACTCATGATGTTACCATAATGAATATAAATTCAGTGAGTATGTAAATAATTAATAATAGCCTGTGTGCGGGGCTGAAAATCTCGCTATGGAGAAATTAACGCAACGTGATAATGGCAGAAGTATATATTAAATTCAAAATAAGGTTTAAACTGAGTTTGAAGTCAGGAATCATAATCTTTACAATAGTCTAACTAACGCGTACCCAGCTAATAACAACACATAGAATAAGATCTGATTGAGTGTTCACTGGTATTTACGTATATTATGCATGTATATTTCCCGAACGATTATATATATAGCTCTTATACGAAATATAGGAAACTATATCTCAAGAATTATATATATATATCAATCCCACGTATAGATTTTGTTATGTTCTCTCAAAACGAGTGGCGATGGCTAGAAGGAGAAAATTAATAATCTCTTAAGATGACGTTAAGTTGAACACAAACATATCTTATATAACCTTCGCAATAATCATCAAAACACACTATCGAACAAGAGGCACTTAATTTGGGTTGAAGTATAGAAGTAGGAGCCCAGAGAGATCTGGTCACACATGGTGACTGAGTCCGTTGACACCAGGGGGACGTCTTCCTCACACGCTCTAACTAGAATATGCACTTCTAGCTCGCCTACACCACTTCTTCTTGGTCACTTCACACACAGCCGCTTGTAGATATTTTTGAAGGCGATTTAGGCTAACCAATCTGGAAGTATATTCTGAGTTGACTACCCGCTATTAAGCACGTTCGCCCCGAGAGGAGAGGTACCCGCAAGTGGAATCAACTTTGCCTACTAAATTCTTGGCTTGGGCAGGTAATGTTCCGTTGTAATTCAGGTGTCTGGGTGGTACATTTCGGAATATGAGAGGCATGAGAATTCTATTGTTTTATTATTGCCGAGGTTATTAAGGTTCTTAAAATTACAATACATATATGGTTACAAAGGAAATTACATTCTTTATTAAATAACATTAAATGTATGGATGAAGAAGCTTTGATGCATGGGTGATAATTGAAATACAGTTTTAGATGTCTACAGGTATTTGGCATGTTATATAGAATGTCTTTGTTATTAGGGGGAATATGGAGCTTGTAGTGGTTGATTCCCGTAGTAGTTGTAACTGTAGTTATTGTATTCTGGATGAATACGTGGGAATTGAGGAGGTTGATGCCGTAATCGCATAAACATATCCTCGTAGTAGTCCAGGTCTGGTTCGGGTAGAATATTCTCATCTCGGGCAGGGAGCGGCCATTTTTTATCCTGCGGCTGGAGGGGCTGGAGGGGATTAACGTGAGGGAGCAGCCCGTTTTGACCCACACAGGTAGTGGGGCTCGGTTGTCCTTTATGCTGGTGTTGGGGAAACTTATTAACCCTTTGGCTGCGGCTATGTTTGGGCTATTTAGGGCATATTCAGGCACTCCTGAATGATAAATCAAGCATCTGCATTAAATGAAGTGTATTCTGCCGAAAACTAGGCGAAAATAGCTTCAAAATGACACCAGAACGGTGTCACACTAACTCCAGTTCCCCCACCGCGCATGTTGATGACAGTGTAACCAATAGTTCGCTAAAAGTGAGCAAGGTAGCAAAATCCGCTAAACTTCCATCTTCGAGGTAACACTGTCAGTGCTCCACGAGCGCTACGTAGCTGTATGTGGCGTCATTGTGTAGCGATTTCCACCTAGTTTTCGGCGCAATACAGTTCCTTTCATACTGATGGTTGATATAGCAGTCAGAACGGCCCAGAAAGGCCCAAAACGGCCACAGAGCACCCGCTAGAGGAGGGTTAAAGCCTAGAAATTGCTGTAACTTGCCAAAACATTCCAGAACGTCACCCGCAGCAAAAGGGGTAATTTGTTCCTCCCTGTATTGTATGGAGGCAATTCGGCATGATGATCTTGGTGGGTCTTTTGCATATGGAAGCAGGTTCTGGGGACGTCTTGGCTCATGTTCTTGCAACCCCATCATCTCATTAATATTTAATGTGCTTTACTTTCTTCAAACAACATACTGTACATCACGTGGATAACATAATTGCCTTGCAATAAAATATGAAAACAAAGATTTCCCGATTTTATTCCTTTGGATTTTGAATGCCTAATGAATTGGTAATTGATATTCTTTCTAAACTAATAAGATTATTTTAAGTTATATATCCAGCCACTCAGCTAGGTAGTAATCAAAGGGTGGGGAGGTCATGGTGATAATTATTGTATTAAGTCATCCTATATTTACCATAGCAGGATTTTTCGCACACATAATAACACAAGAAAACGGGAGTCTGCGGAGAGCTACTTGGGCCACACACGGTAGATCCGCGGAAAATTCATTTCACATTCACCCATTCCCTCTACTGAATATACCAATCTAATGTTATCTTGAAGCTCTCTATCGTTATTGATCCCACAATATCACTCGGTTGCCTCTTCCACATATCTACAACTCTGTTACCAAACCAATATTTGCCTATAACTCTTTTGAAACGAAGCATATCTAATTTGAAACAATGTGTTCGTGTTTTTTCGCTATCACTGAGCTTCAGCGCATCTTTCATGTTCCTTATATTTATTTCACTAACCCACTTGAACACCTCCATCATATTCCCTCTAACTCTGCGTCTATCTGACTAATGTAAGTTCAATTTCTTCAACCAAATGTCTTCATAGGCAAGATTTAAAATATGAACCATTTTTGTTATTTTTCGTTGTACTCTCTCCAAGGAATCAATGCCCATTCTGTAATAGGGATACCAACCTATATACTATATATATATATATATATATATATATATATATATATATATATATATATATATATATAATGCGAAACACAGATTAGGTTAGGCTAATATAGATGCTACTGGGTATGGATAGATTCGATTGCTAGGTTTTCATATTGTAAGTTACATCTGTTTGGGTTTCGTTAGCTAATGTCAAGCTATAGATTAGTTTAGGTCAGTTTAGGTTTGGTTAGGGTAGGTATTTATATGTACAAATGTCAATTAAATGATGGTCGTGTACAAACAGTGGTCCATAGTGGGTAAGAGAATAATGGAAAGGGAAGACTGCCCTGGGACAAATGTCTGTGGCAGTACTAGGAGATGTAAGTAGGGGACAGTTGTTATTAATATTTACAAAATCAGTCACGGGTCTAAGGCGAAATGTTTGTCTATGCGATGTTTAAAGGAATCAACGGTGCTGCAGTCTATAAGATCTCGGGGAAGCCCATTCCAAAAGTTGACAACTTTATTAAAAAACAAGTTCTTAGACTGGTGCGAGTTCAAAGATTTACCAATATTTTTCCAACCGTTCCCCCCCCCCCCCACCACCGCATGTAATTTGATTGGTCGATAGTGAAATATTTATTACAGTTCATATTGTTGATGCCTTTGCTGATTTTGAACACTTAAATTAAGTCGCTTCTTAATCTGCACTTGGTTGAGGGAAAGAGATTTAATTCTCTAAGACGCTCCTCATATGGTTTGTTCTTTAGGCAAGGTATCATTTTGGTAACTCTACATTGAACTCGTTCTAGCTTGTCTATATCTTTTTGGTAGTAAGGGCACCAGGACTGAACGCAATATTCCAGGAGAGGGCCGACTAAGGAATTGTAAAAAGTTAGGATTACATCTTGGGATTTAAGCTCAAATGACCTGCCTATAAAGCCAATTATTTTGTTTGCTTTCTTAACAGCTTCTGAACATTGTTGACTCGGTTCTAGGTTACTCGATATTGTTACTACCAAATCAGATTCAGTCCACACTCAGGGTGCCGTTCATTGAATAGTTTGCTTTCTCATTTCGGTTTCCGATATGGAGTACTTTACATTTATCCGCAATGAAACACATTTGCCAAATTTGAGCCCAATGTGACAACTTATCTAGATTATGTTACATATCTTCAACACGTTCATTTGAGAGGACACGATTTGTAATTTATGTATTGTCAGCAAACTTTGAGATTGTACAGGAGAGACCCTCATCTATGGCATTAATGTAAACTAGGAAGAGAACTGGCCCCAGTACCGATCCCTGGGGTACCCCGCTACTTACATTGATCCATTTGGATGCTTTACCGTTTATGACTACTCTTTGCTTTCTGTCACTGAGCCAATTTTCTATCCATTTCAACACACCGTCTTGTATTCCATGCGCTTTTAGTTTTGTCAATAAACTTTTGTGGGGAACTTTGTCAAAGGCGTTTTGAAAATCAAGGTATATAATATCTACAGCTTCCTCTCATCATTTAAGTTGAGGATATCGTAGAAGAAATCTAAGAGGTTTGTTAAGCAGGAGCGTTTATTACGAAAACTGTGTTGAGTATCTTTAAGTATGTTCTTTTCCTCTATGTGATTTACGAGTTTGTCTCTTATGAGTGTTTATAGCATTTTACATACACCTGAGGTTAAGCTAATTGGACGATAGTTACTAGCTAAGGATTTGCTGGCTTTTATTTTTTTTAATATCGGTGTTACGTTGGCGAGCTTCCACTGATCAGGCATAGTCCCAGACTATAAGGATTTATTGAAGAGCAATATCAGCTGTTAGTCATTTTTGCTTAATCTTTAGTGTAATTTTCTTTCTCATCTACTAATGGTCCGATCGTTGAAGTCACTACTTTCTTCTTCCTGATGCAATTACAAAATT
Source organism: Paralithodes platypus (assembly GCA_032716605.1). Taxonomy (NCBI): domain Eukaryota; kingdom Metazoa; phylum Arthropoda; class Malacostraca; order Decapoda; family Lithodidae; genus Paralithodes; species Paralithodes platypus. The sequence goes on along the minus strand of CM064531.1, from coordinate 26,455,269 downwards.
CTTTTGAGTTTCTTTTTACTTTGATTTGCAACATGTAATTGTCGGGTGTTTTTAATTGTTTGAGTAACTTTGTGGCTTTGCGTCATAGATCTACACATATACATTTGTCTTCATGGGTAGCAGGGTTTCTAATTCTATCATGAACATTCTTTTTACTAAGCAGACAATCCGCAATGTCTTTATTCCACCACTTAGGCCTATTATTAAGTATTGATCTTCGTATTTTTAATGGTATACACTCATGTACTGCATTCGAGTAAGTGAAGGTGAACAATATCCATGATTAGTTTAGACATTCATTGTTAATCATAGAACTCCAGTCGATTTCCTTAATTATTGCTCTAAGTTTACGGAAGTTTGCTCTTTTGAAATTTGGGACCTTCTCTTTGCTGGTATTTATTTCGTTGCTATTGCACTTTGATAACAAATAAAACGCCACCTCCATTTCTATTAACCCTCTCACTACCGTATGACTTAGAGGTTGCCAGATTAGCAATAATAAATAGAGTTCTTTCACTCTTATAATTACCTCTCCAAAATTAGTTTTCTGCCCACAGCTAACTCAAAGACAACTGCAGAGGTTAAAGTAACTAAACTAAAGCTTTCTAAATACTCCTGATGGTAACAAAGGCTTTAAAGTATCCCTAATAGGCTCAAAATTGCGTCAAGGACGTGAGAGGTTTAATTTGTCTTTTCTCAAACATTACATAACCTGGAAGTGAATAATCTGCTAAAAAGTTTCTGTCTTCTGTATTGAGCCAAGATTCTGTTATGCCAATTGCGTTCTGTAAACACTAGTTCCTCTAAATCTCAACATTTATTGCGTATGATACCATCATACGAGAGTTTGCATAGAAAACCGTTAAAGCTGTGATTTTAGAACTCCCGGAACGCTCTTTAATCAAATCTTTGGGTTTGGTCGGATCTACATTTACGTTCACGGCTGTCTTCGGTCCTCGCTGTTCTCGGTCCTCATCGCTGGCGGTGCTCGGTTGCCTCTGTTTTTTGCTTGGCGTTGGATGATTTATGTCTCTGCAGCTGCTTCTTCTCGAATGGCGTTTTTGATCCATGGCTGCGAACTGCTTCGTGTAGGAGACGACCCATGCATGCTGAACCTACAGAGTTTAGATGAGTGCCATCCCTGCGGAACAGAGTGGGCTGGTAATAGAAATGATCCCAGAGGTTGATGATATCAACGTCTTCCTTCAGACACAAACATTTCAGTTGGCTGTTTCTGCTAAAGGCCTTGTCGTAGAATTTGTCAGGTGCATCGATCTTGGGCAGATTGCCTTAGATGATGATATTCCTTGACTTGTTTTTGTAGTGCTGTATCATCTTGCGATATTTCTCCATCAGCTCTTCGGATCTGGTGAGCATTACATCATTTGAACCAGGATGGATGACAAAAGGGTATTTCCGTTTGCATCCTTTGTGATATCTTCGTTAAGCCTCCACAATGTCGTCCAGTCCAGCTCCTGGGATGCAAAATATCTTTTGTTAATTTGGGACTGTCATAGAACTGTATGACCTGTCGTCATAGGATGGTATTCCCAATGAGCCTGGTCTCTTCTGGTCCGTCTTCCATCTCTACCAAGATCTCGAATCTGTTTGACATTGTGACTGGTAGATGAAACCGTGCACCATTCTTCACTGGTCTGAATCCGGAAACATGTGGTGGCGAGACTGTGTTTGGCACTGTTGGCGTTAGCAGGCTTCTTACACGAGGAGTGGGGGAGGGGCTAAGGTGAACTGGGCGGCTGTCCTGGTTTGATGTCGTCTCTGGTTCATCGGAAGCATCTGCTGAAGTAACTACTGCAGGCGTTGGATTATTGGCAGTTGACGTTGGGGGAAAAAGAGAGAGAGAGAGAGAGAGAGAGAGAGAGAGAGAGAGAAAAGCAGAATACCACTACATTCAACATTTGTGTATTCCACATTGTATACTGTATATAGAGACTCATTTTGAGAATATAATTACATATTTGTTTTCTATGTGAGTGAGGGAGACAAAAGGCAGAACTACCTATATCGAGCGCCTCCCCCAGAGTTGAAAGAGTAACAGGGCCAAAATCAAGGGATGTTTGAGTCAAAATGCTTGGACACACAGAGTTTGACGCAATCTAAGTCATAAGAAGAGGGAAAAACTGATTCTGGGAGAGAGTTACAGAGCTCAGCAGTTGAATAGAAAAAAAGACAGAATAATATTTCACTCTTGGGTTGGAGAGTTGCACAGAGTAAGGGTGGGATTGTGTTGCAAGATGGGTACTATGTACCCTACGTAGAGGAGGTGGTATACACGGAAAAAGCTCTAAGGAACATTGATATATGCGCTTGCGGCGCGCGCGCATGCATTTCACTGGTAAACAAATTTGTTTTAATTTTTCCTGGCATGGAAACTTAAGAGCAGATTTAGACTAATTTTGGGGTGCTGAATCCAAATCTGATCTCAGATTTGCTCTATCACATCACATTTTTGTGCTATCGCTATACCCCACTTTCATGGATTTTACCAAAAATTAACTTTTCGTCACTCATTGCGGATGGTCAGTGATTGCTTTATTGTTAGAATATGGTGTTTTATTTCTAGGATAGTGTGTTTATAATAGTGAGGGTTCAATCCCAATAGGACACTGTAAAAATGAAAGAAGAGTATGCCAACATCAAGATTGTTCTGGAGAGGTTCCAATACCATGTTCTTGGATGGGTAATTTGTGTGGATTTGAAGATGGTGAACTTTCTGCTGGGCCAGCAAGGAGGTTACACAAAATACCCCTGTTTCCTGTGCTACTGGGACAATAGGGCTACAGTAGACCACTGGGTGAAGAAGAAAAAAATGGCCACCAAGAAACAGTTTGACGCCTGGTGACAAAAACATAATTAATGACCCTCTGGTTGATAGGAAAAACATTGCCTTTCCCCCACTGCACATAAAACTTGGTTTGATGAAGCAATTCGTCAAAGCTCTTGATCACAGTGGAGACTGCTTCAGCTATATATGTTCAACCTTTCCAAGTCTCAGTGACGAGAAGAAAAAGGCAGGAATATTTGATGCGGCAGAGGCTAGAGCTTGGGATGCATTCTCTGATGTGGTGCATAATTTCCTTGGGAACAGAAAAGCTGACAACTATCAAGAGATTGTGGAGGAGCTGCTCTTGAATTTGCAAGGACTTGGATGTAGAATGAGCATCAAGGTGCAATACTTACATAGTCACTAGGGCAAGTTTCCAGAGAACCTGGGTGATGTGAGCGAAGAGCAAGGTGAACGCTTTTATCAAGACATTAAAGTTATGGAAGAACGTTACCAAGGCCGATGGGACTCAAACATGATGGCAGATTACTGCTGGAGCTTGATGAGACATTCCAGAAGCTGTACATCAGAGATCTTCAAAGAAGAGGAAGTTTATGCAGTTGTAACATGACCACAATGAATAGACTTTTTGTACATAGATTTGTTATCTTCACACTTAATTCTTACATGCTAATGTGCATTCACTCTCACAACTTTGTGCTACGACTCATTACATTTTTGTATCTATGTATGTTTAATTCTTCCATTATGAGCATAAATTGTTGTTTCTTGCGAAAATGCAAGATTTTATAATTCGAAAACCTGATGTGATAGACAAAAACTGATGACAGATTTGGATTCCGCACACCAAAATTAGCTAAAATCCATTGCAATACCTTGTGCCAGAAAAAATTGTGTTGACCGGTTGTAGTAGTGATAGAATAGCGAGAGAGATGCAACATTACGGCGAAAAGAGAGAGATTGCATAGAGTTGGTGAGTGGACGGGGGTTAATGATACAAAATGCTTTCCTTTTTACTTCGTCTAGGAGTGCGGTGTGAGAGAATCCTCTCCACACATGTGAACAATTCTCAATACAAGGACACACCGTGCCCCTGTACAGAGCGAGAAAGCTGTGCAGGAGTAGAGAACCCACTAAGCCGGTTGAGCACACCCAGCTTCTGGGAGGCTGCCTTAGCAAGACTGGTAATATGGTCCTTCCAAGTGAGAGCAGAAGAAAAAGAGACACCAAGAATATCGAGAGAAGATGAAGGATTGATTTTTGTATTGTTAAGTGCAAGGGATAGTCATCTGGGAATTCCGGACGGGTAGTAAAATGGAGCAATTTGGTTTTGGAAGCATTAAAAGCAACAAGGTTTTCTCTGCCTCAATTAGAAATAGTAGTTAGATCAGAAGATAAGTGTTGCATGGCTTCATTACGTTCGTTTATTGAGGGATTGCTGGTTGGGGTATTCAGGAAAACTTATCGAGTAGTGTAAGGTAGATTAGTCTGCGTATGAATGGATGGGACTGGAGATACAATTGAGAAGATCATTCATGAAAATCAGAAAGAGAATGGGAGATAGGACAGAGCCCTGAGGAACACCGGAGTTGATAGGATGAGGAAGTGAGCGATGCCCGTCCACAACCGCAGCTATGGCACGGCTGGAAAGGAAATTAGAGACAAAAGCACATATGGAAGGATAGAAACCAAAGGAAGGTAGTTTAGAAATTCAAGATTTGTGCCAAACTCTATCGAAGGCCTTCGATATGTCTAGTGCAATAGAAAAGGTCTCACCGAAGTATCGAAAGGAGGATGACCAAGAGTTAGTAAGATATGAAAGAAGATCACCAGTAGAGCAACCCTTAACCCGTACAATCCCCAGCGACGGCTGCCAGCTGTCAGTAGATAAATCACTCCCCAGTCCCAGCGACGGCTGCCAGCCTTCGGTAATATACGGTCCTTGTATCTGCCAGTATCAGGCAGTGGCTGGTACCATGACTTTTAAACATTGTTCTAAGGAATTGGCAACATTTCTTAGGTTGACTGCAAGCTTCCACAGGCTGTCTTGGTCAGTGTTTCAACTTCTGAGGTTGGAGGTGGTTATATCTTGCCTCTGAAGCCATTTTGGCCACATTTCTCGGTCCTGGGGGGTACATTTATGGTAGTACCCTATGGTACAGTAGGGGTTAATGAAGCCATACTGGCAATCTGAGAGTAGATTATGAGAAGAGAAATGCTTAAGAAATGTAATCAATTTCTAATAATTTGTAAATGTTGGCCATTGTAAGAGTGTGTAATGATGGTTTAGCTAAAAGACATGCTAACAAGTGTGGCTAATCACTAACTGGCAGCAAGAGGAGGAAGGTGTGGGAGTTGGAGACAGTTTGGGGGTGGAAGGTGGGATAGACATGGACCAGACACCCCCTTAGACCTGCCCAGGGTGGAGGAGGGGAAAGAAGAACACCCTGAGCTGCTTTTAGTACGTGTGAGTGTACATTAGACTTTTAGCTTCTTCCACATACTTACCATTGCTCTGAACACTTTTATTTCCTCACACACTTTCTTTCTTACCTCCATTCTCACACCTGCGTCCCTGCATAATTAATCGTCCTAAATATAAGTGTGTTATGAACAAGACTCACAGGTGACAAGGCAAAATATATCAAGAGGTTTGAAATTAAGAAAGATCTTTGCCTTGTCATTATCCCCTGAGAAGATTAATGACCACTTCCCCGTTCAGCCACCGACGCACAGCTGTTGTTACGACATAAAACAGATGCAGGAAGATATTTCAACCCCATTATTCCATCACAATATGTTCTATCGTTGATGTTAACCTGCTTAAGTTATTATACTTATTTATAATAATTACTTAATTTTAGGTGGATAACAGACAGTCCATCGTGAACAAAACATAATTATTCACAATCATTCCCTGTACAAATTAACCCTTTTACCACCATTAGGTTACACACTTTTCATAATATTCTGGTTACCATTAGACAATTGTCTTTAGTTTGTAAACCTATACGCCTCAAATGGATTGATACTAACTCAATAAACCCTCTTAGTAACATTTGTTTGTTTTAAGCTGCATAACATTATCTCATTTTAGCCAGAATCAAAGGTTAAAAGGCGTCATGGTGCTGAAAGTGTTAACATGTCCTTCGTATGCTTAATATCTCAGAGCTTACAGCCTTGCAGGTTATTAAAACTTAACAACTTCCCTTAATAGGAGGTAGTAGTAATGTTTTCATGGTCCCCCCCCCCCCTTTTTCCTCGTTTTTAGCCCTAGTAGTGTCCACATTTTTAAATGTTCGGCCCATTAGTTTGGCGATGTTAAGACTTTTCGCCTCATTTGTTGTCAATATTAAGACTTTTTGTATCATATAGTTGTCTATGTTTTTTTTGCAAGCTATAGTGAGCCTGTAATTCAGGAGGGTCATTTTCTACCAAAATCAATGTTCAAATTTATATAAATATATATATATAAGGGGGATCATGTGAATGTTTGTTTAAGTTTGATGGAGGTCTAGGGAGAAAACTAAAAAGATAAAATAATAAATGAAATATTGACCAAAAAATAAACCCCTCCTCTTTAAGTGATATACAGTAGTTAGTCAAAGTAGTAATCATTTCCCGTAGTTAGTGCAGCACTCGACCTCGAATGTTACTCTCATTAGAGCCTGACCAACTCTAGGTTATTCAAATAGCACAACAGAAGGTCATCAGTCTTCTAGGTAGGCATTAAGGAGACGTTATTATATTTATCATCATCATCATGAATCTGACTCCCTGATTCCAGAGGAAGCGCCCCAACAGGGATGGTAATGGTAGAAACTACCTCCAGGCTCCCAGACATTGTCCCCACTGACTCACTCCACAGTGCTATTTCCACTGGGTGGATTACAACCCTTAGCACTGAATGGTATAAACTACCTCCAGGCTCCCAGACATTGTCCCCACTGACTCACTCCACAGTGCTATTTCCACTGGGTGGATTACAACCCTTAGCACTGAATGGTATAAACTACCTCCAGGCTCCCAGACATTGTCCCCACTGACTCACTCCACAGTGCTATTTCCACTGGGTGGATTACAACCCTTAGCACTGAATGGTATAAACTACCTCCAGGCTCCCAGACATTGTCCCCACTGACTCACTCCACAGTGCTATTTCCACTGGGTGGATTACAACCCTTAGCACTGAATGGTATAAACTACCTCCAGGCTCCCAGACATTGTCCCCACTGACTCACTCCACAGTGCTATTTCCACTGGGTGGATTACAACCCTTAGCACTGAATGGTATAAACTACCTCCAGGCTCCCAGACATTGTCCCCACTGACTCACTCCACAGTGCTATTTCCACTGGGTGGATTACAACCCTTAGCACTGAATGGTATAAACTACCTCCAGGCTCCCAGACATTGTCCCCACTGACTCACTCCACAGTGCTATTTCCACTGGGTGGATTACAACCCTTAGCACTGAATGGTATAAACTACCTCCAGGCTCCCAGACATTGTCCCCACTGACTCACTCCACAGTGCTATTTCCACTGGGTGGATTACAACCCTTAGCACTGAATGGTATAAACTACCTCCAGGCTCCCAGACATTGTCCCCACTGACTCACTCCACAGTGCTATTTCCACTGGGTGGATTACAACCCTTAGCACTGAATGGTATAAACTACCTCCAGGCTCCCAGACATTGTCCCCACTGACTCACTCCACAGTGCTATTTCCACTGGGTGGATTACAACCCTTAGCACTGAAGGAGCAGACCCAGAGCAGTCCCTCACCCGGATGGCATTTCCACCATTGTTTTGCTATTTTAGTTACCCCAGAGGGGTAACTAAAATAGCTGGTAATAAAATGCTTCCCGGCTGGAAGCATACCAAGGGACATTTTTCTACCGAAATATTTACAAATTTATCTCGATGGGGGTCTTTGGAATGTTTTGTATTAAGCTTGATTAAGGAACAAACTAAGACAAATATATTTATATACCGATAATAATACAACATAAATACATAAAGATAATGAGGGCTGGTCATAGCCAGAGTGAGGTTGGCAAATGTTTAACCCCTTCTGTACCGGCAACGTCTTTTCAATTTTATTTTTAGCTATATGTAGATAATTATGTGCAATTTGAAATGGATCTGTGGTACAAAAAAGGTTAAAGTGAGATAGCTTAAAGCCTGTTAATTGTTGTAGGCTCTTACTAAACTGAAGACAATCGTCTAATAGTAGCCAGAATAAAGTTAAAAGGACGGCACTGGTATTGAAAGGGTTAACAAAATTGCACGGGATAGGCTACTCTAATAATTTTGCTTCAGTTATTATATTTATTATGCTTCCTTTAAATATTTTGTATTATTTTCTGTAGTTATCTGAAATTGAGGATATTATGTTTTATTGTAATGATTATCTCATACCATACCAGTGACGTTGACAACTACTAGATGTTTTATTGTAATGATTATCTCATACCATACCAGTGACGTTCTTCTCATTATATCCTGACAACTACTAGATGTTTTATTGTAATGATTATCTCATACCATACCAGTGACGTTCTTCTCATTATATCCTGACAACTACTAGATGTTTTATTGTAATGATTATCTCATACCATACCAGTGACGTTCTTCTCATTATATCCTGACAACTACTAGATGTTTTATTGTAATGATTATCTCATACCATACCAGTGACGTTCTTCTCATTATATCCTGACAACTACTAGGTGTTTTTATTCAGCTTAGGACATAATTATGTAGAGTAATTAACATGCTACAGAGTGCCTAAGTCAATCGTCGTATAGCTATCACTGAGCCTTCCTGAGCTTCATAAACAATCTAATGTAGCTGAAATTAATTAAACTGACGTCGCCGGTCCGCAAACGGTTATGGTACTTTATTTAATTGTTTTATTACGAAACATAGGATTGCCTGAATGAGTGATATAAATATTGACTGTACTAATCGACGCGGTTTAGAATCACTACATTTACATATTACTTCACCCAATGTAATTATCTTTTTATGATGAGGGTACAAGTACATCATTACCTTGCTTACCAATTTCATAATCTGTTCTTCTTTTATACTCTGTTTAGACTGTTCTTGGTTTCACCTACATAAAGTAAATTACAGTCTTTACGCGGAATTTTGTACAACCCTGCTTGGAAGAATAATCCGTTGAGGATTATGATGAATATTGACAGCCAATTCTGTTTATCATTCAACGATGTTATGCAATCTAGGAAGGATATCTAGGATGCTAATGAGTAAATACTGTCCCAGTTAATACTTAGCTCCCACAAGTTCTTCCTTAGCTGAATAATATCATATAATAATAGCTAGAATATACTGTCAAAAACGCGTCAGGATCCTTAATGGGTTAATGTTGGGTTATTTTCTATATTGATGTTGAATTATGGGTGGATACAATTATATATAATTATATATATTACAAATAAAGGGGGAGAAAGTAGGCACCAGTCGAACAGGGCTAGACCAAGAAGAGGCTATAGGCATGTGATAAGGCTATACTGCAGTGGTTCCCAAACTATTTTGAAGGCGACCCGTAATACAATATTTCTTGGTCCTTGCGACCCTACACCCTGCAACACTGGTTTAGTTAATTTTATATTTGTATTGATTGTTATATTCCTAATGATTTTAAAAGACACTTTTGTATATGCTTACATTATAGTATGTAAAACTTGATAACTTAAGTTTATGTAACATCTGTGCATACATCTGTTCATCCAGTCTAGGTCATGTTTCTTCAAAAAAAAAAAAAAAAAGTAGTGGTAGATGTCAAGGTACTGCAATAAACTCTTCTAGTATGTTTTCTTCTCGTTGGTACCAAACAAAAGTCACAAGTTGGGGTCATCTGCAATGTCCACTGATTTATCTGTCTGTAGTGACAAGTTTCCTACTTTTTTCAAAGCCGCAATATGTTGATATAATATATCTTCTGATATCAGGTAAATTCGACATTTAATATTACTATTTGAAAGTGGTACTGATTCCAACTTCTTATCACCGTATGTTCCTAAAGAGTTTTCTCCATTGCCACTGGAGCTGGTTTCACTAGCTGCCTCATGAGGCTTTTTGCACCAATTCCATGCTACTACTAAGGACGCCAATGAAGCCGTCTCCAGAAAATGATGAGCTGGGAGCATCAATTCGCCTTAATTTTACCAACACTTCTTTTTCCTTCCAGTGAGATTTGGATGAACTGAACTCAAATGTCACTTACATTTTTATCTTTCATGGATTCGATAACCAGGACTTGCAGACACTGACATATTGAGGTCTGACATTTCCAGAGAGTTCTCTAAACTCAGCGAAGCCTTACTTTAAAATATCTGGTCTATACTGTAACTGTACTTAGCGTTGAAATTCTTCCCATTAAAGTAGTAATGGAAAACAAAACTTTTAGAATGCGTCATATTTCAAGGGGAAAATGGCTGAGGTGCTCAACGTGATAATATTTCACACTAACTAGCAGGGGTACCCGGCGTTGCCCGGGTTTAAATTCTACTACCATAATCACCATCGTCAATCACTACTACCACAATCATCACAATACTAGTACTACCATAATAACCGGCCTCGACCTCCCTGTGCCTCCTTAAACGGCGACCTCGATTTCGGCCGCTAAATGACCTCCGATTTTGGATCTGACCTCATCGGTACTCCCATTTTGGGGAGCTGCGAACAACTTTCGTTCCATACACCTTTTCGATCGGAGGCCTCCTTTTTCCCCAAACGGCCATTTAAAAAAAAAAATCAATTTCGGACTCGAAACGACCTCCGATCGTGGCCTCGCCCCCTCTATGACCTGACCCAGGTCAATTGACACCCACATGCACAGTTTCAGCTCCCCAGGTCCAAAACTGCGGCCGCCTATTAAGAACACACAGATAGACACACAAACTGATTTAATAATATGCACACACCCAACTCATTTTCCTCACTCACACTCGCTTACCCAGTCTATCTGGCAGTCACAAATGGAAATCTGACTGTTGCTAATCAATATAATAATATGCCAACATTAACCCTCTCACGTCCTTGACACAATTTTGAGCCTATTAGGGATACTTTAAAGCCTTTGTTACCGTCAGGGGTATTTATAAACCTTTAGTTTATTGACTTCAACCTCTGCAGTTGTCTCTGAGTTAGATGTGGGCAGAAAACTAATTTTGGAGTGGTAATTATAAGAGTGAGAGAAATCTATTTCTTATTGCTAATCTGGCAACCTCTACATCAAATGGATGTGAGAGGGTTAAGCTTAACCCTTCCTGCCCGGGCGTCATTTTAAAAGGACGCACCTTGCGAAGGCCCGGGTGTCCTTTTAAAATCCGTAAGCTTGGAAGCTTCCTTAAGCGTGCTTTGAAAGCCGTGCGGCAAAACGTTTGTAAACAAACCTGATCGGAGCGCCGCCAAGCCTTATCAACAAGAAGGGGAAGTCCGACCTTGTCCGCCATTACCAGTTAGAGTGAAAATTAGTCTCCCAAAGTGTCCGATATTGCTAATTTCGCGGCAAAACAGCCAAAAATCTCCACGGAAATCGTTATCACACCTGAACCAGTTGCCCTAGAGAGTTCTACTCAACGCCAATCTACAGATACAAAACAGGGCTACATTTTGAGATTGATGTGAATTCTCTAGCATGTAAAATAACAAAAATAGGACTATGTTTACATACAACGTTTTTTGGCCATATCACCCGCATAGGAGTGCCGTCATTTAGAAAGCCAGCCTGGGGGGGGGGGGCGGGGTTAAAGACGTGCACAGTTAAATTATTCACCATGAAATGCAGTTAACGAAACCCCCCTCATTCACTCACTAACCCACATTCACAGGCCTATAATAAATACATTTAAGGATATATTCATAATAATCCACATACAACAAAAAGTATGTATAATATTTACTGTTGAAGTACAGTCGCACTAATAAGGGATTTCCCGGCACCAAGTATGTTTTGATCAATAATTGGTTTCATATATATCTAAGCTTCCTTTCTTCATATCGAGTGAAATATACAAACATGTTCCTACACTTACCCACCCTATTCAACATCTGACAGACATTAATACAGCACAGAGCGATCCAAACGTAATGACAGCTGGGACATGACTTATTAGCGCGATCATACATTTTGTGGCTTCGCCCCATCAAAAAACATCACTCACATACTCAAAAATATTCTTGATCTTGCTTGTTGTTATATCAATGTATTATATTAACTATAATCATTAAAATATTTTTTTGGATTCTGATTGCAGATTGATAACGGGTAATAAGAAACCAAAATATATAAATATAACTAAAATACCCCGGAAAAGGAGAGAGCCCCAAACAGAAGAGACCGAAGGAGTAGAAGAAGAAGGAAGACCAAGCAAGAAAAAGGGACCAGAAGAACCGAGGAAAGAAAGGACAAGGACGAAGACACCAGCAATCACCACAACACCACCAGGATCTGCAGCAGTAGCGAAACTCAAGAATAGACGAATCGCTATGCTGAAGAAGGACACGCTGAAGAAGGAATATCCACCCACGCCGGGCAAGACGATTCGCCCCATCACATCCCCGAAAAAGATAATAGTGTTCCCTCAACCTTTTTGAAGAGAACCTAGACACAATATATGTTTTCCTTTGTCTTACTCTCTAGAATAGATGTACCATCTATAGGAAATAATGATATGCATCATGTACGATTGATAATAATATGCATTAGAAATATTAAGAATATAATCAACCAGTATAAAATTAATATGTTATGATGCTTTGTTAAAACCTGATTATGCAATATTAATATGAAATAATACCTCAATAGACCGACCTTTGGGACATCGTTTCCTACACATATATATATGCCTTCTTGTTATCCTCTGATTACCTCTTCTAATTATACAAACCACATGCTCTTCTTTCTCATAAGATTATATGTTTATCCGATAATACCAAAGTAGACACCACGCCGAATGGCGCTGGTGTTCCCCCACACGCGCCGGAATTTGATGGCTCGCTCGCCAGCTCATCAGGAATACCAACACATTCTGAGAAGGACGCATACGTACATACTATCTTAATAGATAAATTCTCAAGATATGTTTTATGAATCATTGTCAACATAAATCCTACTAACAATGATACATAAGTACATCCTCATTCGAGACCCCCATGAAGGAGTTTGACCTATGAAATACTTCAATGCGCATCCCGCATGTCTGTTCTTTACAGTGCACACGACACCAAGCATTCCGCTCAAGTTAAGATTTAAGGAACTCTTGTCCTTGAACACAATTATTGTTTCCCAAGGCTTTATTGAGTTCACCTATATATGATATAATTATTTACTTAACCATTAATGAAGTACCTTTACAGTTGAGATGTATTTTTTATATAAACATCACCACATCACTCAGTAAATTGATTTAGAAAGAAGATATCTTGACCACCAGAACAAGGTTCTATAGACCTCTTTAGGGATACCTCTTCTTGCCCTTACCATCCTATAGGTTAGGAAAGACCCCTCGCAGTAATCCTCAATACCAGGTCAGGATATTTTAGGAGAGTTAACACCTTACGATCGGGCTAGGCGGTATATTTGACCGTGCTGCACAGCGGGTTTTTTTTTACCATAAATGGGGTTGTTCCGTGCTCTTTTTCATTCATAAACAAGACCCAGAGCGTAATACAAGTATGTATCCCTGAAAGGGCATAAATTGAGCTTTCCAATGACACCCGAACCATCCTTCTACGATCACTGGTTGTCTTGCAACGATCGTGCAACCGAAGGGCAAAATCGCTAAAATACGGTAATTTCTTTATATAATTACGTATGTAGCGAGGGAGTGAGGGTGGATGTAAGTGGAGTAAATCTCAGTAGGTCCACGGCGGCCGTGGCGAGCGGTCATGAGGTAACCCATGCTCCTCCAGTCACTCGTCTCTCTCTCAGAGCCAATATTGCGCCAAAATTGCACTCAGACTTAAGGCGGGCCCCGCCACATAGTCCAAATTTTTCGATTCGAACTTAAGTCGGGTCCCCGATCTTTAAGGGTTAAGCAATTTTAAGTCTTCTGGAGTACTGGCATCCCACCTTTAGAAGTCTTAGAATTAACCCTCCATTCAGTTAGACCTACGGCATCCCGAAAGTTCAATCTACTGTCTGTGAGTTAAAAATCCTAGTTTAGGGGTCTTTGTTCGACGAGGCACAACCCGGCTAATATAGAGACTCTTGATAGGCGGTGTCTACTAAAAGTATAGTAGTGAAGTGAACGGCCTCCCGGAACTTCATTATTATTCTTAAAGTTATCGAAACTGTGGCCTGTTACAGGAAACTTTGTTACCACTGGCATCCCAGCGATTAAAATAGCTACTGTTACCGGTATAAAGCTTTCCTTAACTTAGGAAGAAGGGTCACGGCATCCCGTCCCATCCTTCTAGTTAAAGTTAGTCCACAAGCACCCTCTCTAAAAGAAGTTGAGGTGAATGGAATCCAGTCCTCAATATTCTCTAGAGGGAAAAGTGCTAGCACCCTCTCTAAAAGAAGTTTAGGTGAATGGAATCCCGTCCTCAATATTCTCTAGAGTGAAAAGTGCTAAGTCCTACTCTAGGAATCTTGTTACTACTGGCATCCCAATATCTAACATTGTCCCTTTTGCTAGGTCCCACTTCTCTTAGTAAAAGTGGAGAGACCCCGGCACCCCGACCTCTCCGTTATTACTCTTAGAAGTGAAACTTGTGACAATGTCCTTTCAGAGGAACTTTGTTACTACTGGCATCCCAGTATCTAACATTGTCTTTTCTGCTAGGTTTCACTTTCCCTAGTACAAGTAGAGAGACTCCGCACTTCCGACCTCTCTACTATTACTCTTGGAAGTGAACACTGTGCTAAAGTGTCCTTTCAGAGGAACTTTGTTATTACTGGCATCCCAGTACCTAACATTGCCCCCTCTGCTAGGTTACACTTTCCCTAGTAAAAGTTGAGAGACTCCGGCATCCCGACCTCTCTACTTATTACTATTGGAAGTGAACACTACCACTTTTCACAGGTAGTCTCGAAACATCTGAGACCGCTGTGAGAGAAAGGGCTTGGTGAGATACCCTCAAGGGCACTCTGCAGATACAAGTCCTAGGTGCACCGAGTCTGTGGCATCCCATTAGACTGTGTAACTGAAAGGTTTAAACACCTCCCTGGGTCCCCCGAACCTCTTAACGCCTTACGAGCGGGCCCGTCAGTAACTTCTACTACCCGCCAAGCGGGTAGTTTTAACCTAAACGACCTTGTTTCCGTGCTCTTTTTCATGCATAAACAAGAGCCAGAGCGTAATACAATTATGTATCCCTGAAAGGGCGTTAATTGAGTTTTCCAATGACACCAGAACCATCCTTCTACGACCACTGGTTCTCTTGCAACGATCGTGCAACACGAAGGAAAAATAGCTAAAATAAGGTAATTTCCTTACATAATTCCCTGTGTAGCGAGCTAATGGGTGTTGATGAGTGAGGAGGGGAGGTTAGTTGCGGCGCGGGGACCGTGCCGAGCGGTCAGAGTGAACCTACGCTCCTCCCACCGCTCGTCTCTCTCTCAGAGCCAATTATGTGCTCAAAATTGCTACCGACCCGCCACATAGTCCTTTCTTCTCTAGACCGACTTAAGTCCGGCTCCGCTAGACAAGGGTTAAAACGGTCAGGACAGTCAGTAAGAATACTTGTACAATCTTACTGCGTTAGTCCACTTTCGTGCCATATACGTTCTTACTGAGGCACAAGATTTAAGGCCCTATTTCAAGAGAACCTTAACAGAGCTTCATCAACGGTTGATATACAGGTCAGGATAGTCAAGTATTTCTCATAACCTCTGAAATACTCGCGTTAGTCCGGTATGGTGCCCAACAGTAATTGCCAGATAATTACTATATGTTACGGAGCCATACTCATGACCTCAAACCCATCAACCCATCTGTAACTATCTTCACACAGCCGGCCAACCTGGATGGGACGGCCCACAGAGGAGCAGAAGACTACAGCCAGCAAACACCAGAATCATCGTCGGAAAGAAGATAGGAAAAGACACCTAAGTCGATGACCAGAAAAGAGAGTGAAAAGTGACTAAACGTAATAGTGATCGAAAATAAACAGAGTTCCCCAAGTGACTGTGCCAAAAATCCAAGTTCGAGAGTAAAATAAACAGCCCCACAAAGTGTTCAAAAACATCATAAATCCATTATAGTGCTAATATTCGGAATTTATAGAACAGAATTATATTTACCAATGCTACATAACCTACTGAAGTGTTCCCAACCATTAAAAGTGATTTACGAATTTTAACTTATTTAAGCCACTTTTCAGGCTAAGCGACTGACATTATTTCGACCAAGTGAAAATAGTCCCGTAAAAGTGTTGAAAGTTTAAAAAAATCCATAACCGTGTTAATACTAGGAATTTAGATAAGCGAATTCCAGTTGTCAACGTTTTATGAACTATTGAAGTGTTCCTGATCAGTAAAAGTGATTTCCGAATTTATTACATTTAAGCCGATTTTGAGGCTAAGCAACTCTGCCATTATTTCGACCAAGTGAAAATATTTCAGAGTCCACAAGTGACTCTGCCATTATTCCAACAAGAAGGATATAGTACAAAGTCCAGTCCCAGTTGACCTTGAACTCACCTTCGAACTAGTGCGCATGGTAGATAACTCAAGATACTTATAGTGATATAAGTAACTCTTTTTCATATGTAGCATCACAAGTCTAATTCTTTACAAGTGCAGTGAAATATTATAGCTGAAGATATTACTTGTGATCACCCTCGATAATCAGAAGTGTATAAGATTCCAGATAAAAGGAATATTGTGAAGCTGTGCTAAATACCTGCACTCTATCCAGATCCGCGACTGTGCTCGGAGATAGAAAATCGTTTTAAGTGCTTTTCATTGGTTGTGTTTCTAAGCTACATTCATACCCCATTGTGTATTTAGTGATTAAGGGAATAAAGCTGTATTTCTAAACTATATTTTGGCGATATACTGTATATATCCTCTGTTGTCTTTTGTATATTCATCTTATCAAGTATCCAAATAATATGGGTATATTGTTAGTAGTATAAACATAACGATGTAATGGCATGGAGGTCAACACCAGAAACCCACAGTACTATAATTATAAGTTATATAAATATTGTTCTTGAAGCCGGTTCATCAATAAAGAAATTGTCTCTTCCCGCAATGCTGTCAAATACCAGAATACAAATGGTACCACTAAGTCTCGATCGGTATGATCACCAAGTAACTAATGGTTCTAACTTTACAAAAATATAGCCTACAGCAAACAATAATTACAAATAATGAATTCGCTCACTCCACATTTGTATTCCTATTGAGTATATGACTATTAATTGCTACTGCTTTATTCAACGGTGTCATTCAGTCATCAATTTAAATAATAATATTAATAATAATAATAATAATTGTAAGTATTCTAATTAATAATTGAAATAGGAATATCGACAAGTATCAATTACCACATTAGCGAGCTACCAACCTGCAGGCACAGTCACCAAGGCAAACACCCTTACAGCCTATGGTATCCTCAAATAAACTATGGTTATATTATTTGTTTATGTATTGAAATTGTTAGGATAAAATGTTTGTCCTTAATGCATAGTGAAGTACCGTACATACATGGTTGATTTGTCAATAATATGATCATAATACAAAAACACTCTTAAAGGTCAGGGTCACAGGTGAAGGTCAAACTTCAGTTCCAAAAACTGTAATTTTTTAAATAATTAAAATATCACTAATATAGCTCTCTTAGATGCTGTTTATATAGAAGGAATATTGAATAATTAATTACCATATATTTTTGTTCAAATTTAAAGGTGAATTGAGAAGAAAAAATGCCGAAGTACTTTTGGAAGTCATATTAATTAGTATTATTTCTAAATTAATGGATAGATTTTTTCCAAATGTTGCATAATCATCTAAAAAATCTATACGAAGGTCAACATATACAAATATAATATTATTAAAAGGCCAATGTCACAGATTAAGAACAAATGTTAAGGTCTACAGTATATATGTACCGGTAATGTTAAGGTCTACAGTATATATGTACCGGTAATGTTAAGGTCTACAGTATATATGTACCGGTAATGTTAAGGTCTACAGTATATATGTACCGGTAATGTTAAGGTCTACAGTATATATGTACCGGTAATGTTAAGGTCTACAGTATATATGTACCGGTAATGTTAAGGTCTACAGTATATATGTACCGGTAATGTTAAGGTCTACAGTATATATGTACCGGTAATGTTAAGGTCTACAGTATATATGTACCGGTAATGTTAAGGTCTACAGTATATATGTACCGGTAATTCTTCATGTTTATGTTTTTTGTTCAAATTTCACCAAGTTCGCTGAAATGGTTGACCATGGTAAGAGAAAACAAAAAATTGCATAGTATCAGACACATTCCACAAAGGTCAAGATAAAGATCAAAAGTCACTTCCAATTATATTCATAATTTATCCTAAGCTAATCAACAATTGATTTTCAAAAAGGACATAAAACTTGAAATGTCAATGACTGTCATGCAGTATTTGTATTTCCTCTCTTAAAGGTTAAGGTCACAGGTAAAGGTCAAAGTTCAGTTATTACAACTGGTGTTAGTAATAATTTTAATTTCACCTATATTGCTCCCCTAGATGTTGCTTACATAGATATTATCATAACCAAATTACACATATATTTCAAGTTTCAAGGGCAAAGATAAAGGACATTGGTCAACAATAGATTAATCTCAATTTCTTGTAAAATGACCTATGGTTTCTTAGCAAACGTAATAGATATATCCAGAAATTAGATGCAGAGGTAAAGAAATAACACTAAACTTTACTAAGACACTCCTTGTCTTGTATGATTTCCTCAGATGAGAAGTATTAACACACCGCCTCAGATATTTTATTATTCATTTTTGTTTTAAATATAATTTAATATAGCATAGAAGTTCATTAAGCACTATTACATTATCATTGATAATATTACTACTAATGGTATTAACATGAGCCACTTCAGAATCTGTTTGCAAGTCACTACTGCCCGCTGGTTCACCGGCCCCCGTTGCTGTCATGTTTACCTGTGACTTCAACATCCACACACCACGGTTCCACCAACCTCACTCAGAGTGTCTGAGTTATTTACCGCATTAAGTCACATATAGAGTATTCCAAATACCACAGGTTGATCATGGGTCCTTCATAGTGCTCTGGCTGATTTGATGACTGGGCAAAAGGTGTGTAACAGCGGCAGGGATCGAGCAGGGTGAGGACATGAGGAGAAAACAACCGCCCTATAACACTGCCAGTCGCAAACTGGCAGTAATGATAAAAGAAGTCTGGCAGAGTTTTTGAACGTACCACAGATCTTAAATACATCACTCGACTCAAATCAAATGAGCTACTCGACCCAAATCAACCACTTAAGCCAAATCAACCACTTAAGCCAAATCAACCACTCAACCTAAATTATCCACTCAACTAAAATCATCCACCGACCCAAATCAACCACTTAGTACAAATTAATCGCTCACTCCAATTTAACCACTCAGCCCAAATCAACCACCCAACTCAAATCAACCAATCATCCCTAATCAACCATTCAACCCAAATTAACCACTCAAACTGGAAGCAGGTCAAAACAGCCACACTCCGAAATGGCCACAACCGAAATGGCCACAACCAAAACGGCCACAGACCGAAATGGTCACAAACTGAAATGGCCACACTCCGAAATGGCCACAATCCTAAATGGCCACAAACTGAAATGGCCACACTCCGAAATGGCCACAATCCTAAATGGCCACAACCGAAATGGCCACAACCGAAATGGCCACACGGGAGAGGCTGTCATCCGCGCGCGGGTAGTGACTGGTTGAGGCCAGTCACCAACGCTCCCACTGGTTCAATCCAAGATATACAGTACAGTATATCTTGGTTCAATGCACAACTCAGATTAAAAGTTTTTTTGAACTATAATAATACATTTTTTTGCAAAAGAAAATGAGTAAAAATATTGTTAAAATATATATAGATGTAATAATGAAATAAGCATACCAATAAGATTGACGGATGATACCCGTTATGCGTAAATTCCATTAATACATTATTTAATGAACTTATTGTTCACTACTATATTCAAGAAAGAGAGAGAGAGAAAGTGAGAGCGAGTTTAGATGAGGGAGTTGTTTGTTAAGAGATAAAGAGCTATTAACTATATTTGGTTCAAGGGAGTTCTTTTTGGATTTCCCTATATTGATCCATTTGTTGGGAAAATTTAAGACGTTCCACCCCATTAGTTTGTCGATTAAATGACGCCTATTAATGTAGGTGAGCTATAGCAAACCTGTAACTTACAAGAAATCTGCCTTCGGGCGGAACATTTTCTTTCCCGATAAATGTACAAATCTAACTTAAAGGGGGTTTGGTAGGCATTTTATAGTTTGAAGGAAATCTGGGAAGGCGATGTTTGTTAGCTAATGAGACATACTAAAGTGCATTGGTCGAAAATGGCAGAAACAAGGAAAATCTTCAATACCGTTTTAATATCTCATAATAATTCTCATAACTATAAATATAGAATATTCTTGTCAATTACAAATGTCAATTTGATTTTACTCTAATATCAAATACTACAAACACTTGGTTCTAGTTGCATTATAATAACCATCTCTAACGCACATATACATATAATTTAGATATACTGCAGCATAGTGGAAGCTTTCAAATGTCGTTCCGATTCTTTAAAATATGATAAGTCAGTCTCATCAAATTACCGCCCCATTGGTCTGACATCAATAATAGGAAAATTGCTAATACATACCGAGAACATTACTGACCACCTAGAAAATGTCATATGAATCAATTTATTCCCACCAAGTCTTAATACCTCCGAGGGTCACACACGAACCCGACCAGAAGAAAATAATAATAATGACTCTATACACATTATATGATCACTAGCGCTATAACCACTCTACTATGACCATCTAGAAAAGAAAAGAAAAATATATCTATATATCTAGCCTATATACTGTATATATGTATCTATATTTATATCTATCTATATAATATATACCGGTATATATATCTACTGTATATATATATACTGTATATACTGTATATAATATCGTCTTTGTAACGATACCAGATTGAGGAGACAAGTAGATTCGGATAATGATATAGAGTACCTCTAAATTAATCTAGACACTTTACATGACTGGTTAGTAAATTGGCATGTGACATTTAACATAGATATATGCAAATTATTTAAGATAAGGACGGTGAATACAAATTAAAAATATTTATAGGCCTACTAACTAATACGGAATTACAAATCTCAGACTGTGAGAAAGATCTGGGTGTGTTTGTTAGCAATGAACTGAAGGTTAGGAAACAATGTAGGCTATAAGCATTCGTAAAAAAGCAAACAGGATTATCAGGTTCATCTCTAAGTGTGTAACAGAACTGCTAATGCTGTCTTGAAACTTTATATATATATACTGTATATATATATATATATATATATATATATATATATATATATATATATATAATTATATATATATAAATATATATAGTCCTGTATATATTCACACACACATATGTCAAAATCCCACAAGCTACATAAGACAATTGAGGTAATACTCTATGCATTGTTAGTGAGCCTATCTGTGAATAAATGGTATTTCCTGGAAGTGTCAGTTCAAAGTCATATTTAAATACATAGGCGACTGTGGTCAGGTATGTAAAGTTGGCCATAACAAACTATCCACTCATTGTGCTATATAGGGAAGGAAGAATATTATGATTGACTTACACAACTAATGTGTAACAAACCCGCTACTTGGTCATATGAATTAACTACTGTTAGTGTTGAAATATTTCCCTGTATCTGTTCTTCTAGATCTACAGGTGTGCATAGGAGCTTTGTATAGGAGGGCGGGGGAAGGGTTTGGGTCAGAGGTTACTAATCCGCTTAGAGGATGCCGACCTGACACCCACACCTATTGTCATAAATATTTGTCTCCAAGTCAAACTTTGTGCATTTTATTATTATATTTGTCCTCTTTAGCTTTGTTTATAATTCATAACCATTTTATGACGCTTTCAATTTTTCTATCTAGCATTGGCTTTGATTATTTCAATATTGTATTTATTTGTTTATTTATTATTCTTTTCAAAAGTTGTACTGTAGGGCGACAGCCATAGCGGGCATATGTTTTACATATTGTCCAGTGTTTGTCTTTGTATATAATCTACATTGTTTTTTTTTGTTTTTTGTTTTTTAATGGTGAATTTGTAAAACCTTTATACATTATATATACTGTATATGTACATTGCACAGTATATGTTGAACATCAGGGTTGACGTCTCGGATATAATATCCACTACACAATAAGTTCATTAACCATTATGAATTATAATTATCTACAGAAAATGGATATATTTTGCATTAGGCTATTTTTCCATCCATAACCCATGTTGTGGGTTTTACCACCTCATGGTGTAGTGGATATATCGCAACCCTGATGGCCTAGTGCAAAACCTGGGGAAGGGATATACAGTACTGTATATGTATATGTATATTCATGAACCATATTCATTGGTTATTTTATGTATATATATATAATCATATATAGTACGGATTATACAAACTGAGAGAGATTTGCTCTCCAAAGAGATCTAGATACACTACACGAATGGGCAGCTAATTAGC
Organism: Paralithodes platypus; assembly: GCA_032716605.1. Taxonomy (NCBI): domain Eukaryota; kingdom Metazoa; phylum Arthropoda; class Malacostraca; order Decapoda; family Lithodidae; genus Paralithodes; species Paralithodes platypus. The sequence goes on along the minus strand of CM064531.1, from coordinate 26,432,667 downwards.
AGATGAAGTTCAATGTAGATAAATGTAGTGTAGTACAATTTGGGAAATCGATAGACAATGCAGAATGTATGTGAATATAAGAAAATCGATAGACAATGCAGGATGTATGTGAATATAAGAACATCGATAGACAATGCAGGATGTATGTGAATATAAGAACATCGATAGACAATGCAGGATGTATGTGAATATAAGAACATCGATAGACAATGCAGGATGTATGTGAATATAAGAAAATCGATAGACAATGCAGGATGTATGTGAATATAAGAACATCGATAGACAATGCAGGATGTATGTGAATATAAGAACATCGATAGACAATGCAGGATGTATGTGAATATAAGAAAATCGATAGACAATGCAGGATGTATGTGAATATAAGAACATCGATAGACAATGCAGGATGTATGTGAATATAAGAAAATCGGATAATGACAAAGATTTGGTAGTCAACTGTGATTTAAACCCTATAAATCAATACATTAGTGCTCGAAATAAGGCAATTAGAGTTATCGGATTTATATCTAAGAAGTGTAATAGAACAGCAGACGTAATCATTAAATAAAACTAGCGTTAGTAAGACCACATATGGATTAAGCTGTCCAATTTTGGTGTCCCTATTACAAAATGGACATTGATTCCTTGGAGAGAGTACAACGTAGAATGACAAAAATTATCCATAGTATTAGAAAGCTTCCATATGAAGAAAGGTTGAAGAAATTAGGCTTCCATTTGTTAGAGAGACGCAGAGTTCGAGGGGATATGATATAGGTGTTCAAGTGGGTTAGTGAGATTAATAAAGGGGACATGAAAGATGTACTAAAGCTCAGCGATTGCGAAAGAACTCTATCAAATGGTTTCAAATTAGACCCATTTCGATTCAGAAAAGATAATAAGCAAATATTGTTTTGGTAACATAGTTGTAGATAGGTGGAATAGGCTACCAAGTACTATAAGTACTACCAAGATCAAGAACAATAGAGAGCATTAAGATAGAATTAGATAGGCATACGGACGAAAGCAGTAACAAGAAATAGGGTGGTCAGTATGGAAGTGAAGAAGTCCTTGCATGACAGTGTGGTAATCCCGACACTGACTTACGGAAGCGAAGCATGGACGTTGGTTGAGAGACTCAGACCAAGAGTGAGAGCAGTGGAAATGAATTACTTAAGGAGTGCGTGCGGAGTTACATGGAGGGATAGACAGACTAATGAGGAAGTAAGAAGGAGGTGTGGTGTGGAGGTAGATGTGCTGGAAAGTGTGAAAAGGAACAACTTGAGATGGTTCGGCCATATGGAACGTATGGAAAGCGAGAGAATGACTAAGAGGGTGTACGAGAGCGAGGTGGAGGGACAGAGGGGGAGAGGTAGACCGAATATGAGGTGGAAGGATGGAGTGAGGAACTACATGAACGAAGGCGGTGCTGGTTGGGGGGAGGGGCGTCGACTGACTGGGGACAGAGGTGCATGGGGGCGGTTCGTTCGTGGCCACCCCTTCGGGGATTACGGCGTCAGGCAATAGATAGATAGATAGACGGACGAAATTGGTTGGGTGTGAAGGGGATCTGCTGTGTGTGGGCCAATCGACGCTCTGCAGACCCCCGTTTTCTTTTCTTATGTTGACCTCTGACCGTGAAGGTGAGATCGGTCCTCACGGTGTTAGTGAGTTGGGCCTATAATTAGGCCTTATAATTATGGTTGGGTGTGAGAGGGATCTGCCTTGTGTGGCCAATCGGCTTTCTGCAGACTCCCAGTTTCTTAGCAATGATCTGAAACCTAGAAAACAAGGCAAACAGGATTAACGGATTCATCTTTCGGAATGTGAGTAACTGAACTGCTGACGTTATCTTGAAATATTACTTAGTGATACCTCATAATTATGGATTGTGTCGTTCATATACGGTGCCCTTATTATAGAATGTAGGTAAACTTTCTAGAGGTAATCCAACGTATTATGACAACAATTGTCCACAATATTTGATATTTATCGTATGAGAAGAGGTTAAAACCCTCGGCTTACATTCATTAGACACACGATAATGTAGAGTAGATAAGATAGAGGTGTTTAAGCGAGCTGAGAGCATAAATTCAGGCGACAGTAAAGTATAAAAGCTGAATGATTGCGAAATAGCAAATGGTTTCTAACTACATAACATCTGTTTTTGCTTTGGAAATAGGGTTGTGAATAATGTGAAATAGATAGCCTAGTACTTTAATCAGTTAAGTAACGATGAAAAGTGTTAAACGTAATTATGGATGATGTTGGTTAGGTGTGAAAGGGAACTGCTTAGTGTGGGCGTGTAGACTCTCTGGAGATTTCCGTGTTCATGTCCATACAAGTCGTCTTTGTTATATACGACTATTATGTACAAGGTATATAGTTTTGAGTAAGTTATTCATACAATGTAGGGCTGGTTCTTGGATTATTGACATAACAATTGTTTCCGCTACATGCAGGTGACAACAGGTGAGCCTGATACAAGGGTTGTTGAGGATGTACCACAAATGGTAAAATATTTTACTCGCACATAACAACAGTACAGGAATAATGAAAAACGTCATACTGGTTTCTACACTATAAAGACACCTTTACTGAATTAAATCTAGTCACACCTTCACAGCATATATAGATTACCGTACCTGAATATGTTGGCACCCATATATAGTGTGTTACATACGAACCAAAGATAATATATATATATATATATATATATATATATATATATATATATAGAGAGATACAGTTCATTCTATGGTGACCAGTGTGGTGATCAAGTTTGGCTATAAAGTCATGATAATAGTGTGCCTTTGGTTGGCCCGTGTAAGACTTTGGAATGTACATTTGATGAAACCTGCTCCTCCACAGACCACACCGAATATATGATATATATATATATATATATATATATATATATATATATATATATATATATAGATACAGTATACATATATATACAGTATATATATATATATATATATATATATATATGTACATAATTACATATATATACATATATATATATATATATATATATATATATATATATATATATATATATATACATATATTCGGTGTGGTCTGTGGAGTAGCAGGTTTCATCAAATGTACATTCCAAAGTCTTACACGGGCCAACCAAAGGCACACTATTATCATGACTTTATAGCCAAACTTGATCACCACACTGGTCACCATAGAATGAGGTGTATCTACAATAATGACTTGGACCTAGACAACATTGACAGGTTAACATTAAGGCTGTCTCGTAACATTTATGTTGTGTCTTAAGTCCTTTGATTCATGACAAGGTAAAACATTTCCTTTTTCTACTCCTATCACAATTGTACAGTGAAGGTCTTACATAAGTGTTCCAGGATTCACGCCTCCTCACTGTAAACTGTCCACGAATAATCCTGTGACCAAATGTGGGGCAGGTTTGGTTTGGGGGTGGACTATTACGGCTGATAAAATTTAGGTCGATCAGCCCTCTCGCCTCATTTTCACCCGTAATTAATATATATACATACTGTATATATGTATATATAGATATATATGTATATATATACATACCGTATATTCAGGGTGTCCCAGGAGGAAAGGGCATAACTTTGGGAAATGATAAAACAAGGTATTCCAAGCCTAAAATGTTCTATAACAAAAAGTCCAAATCTCAACCGTTAAAAAGATATTAAAAGTTTTATGTAGTGTCCTCCCCCGTCTCACTGTAATGGACTCTTCCATGTCAGAGAGTTTCCAACTGGTCCAAAGTGAGCTATTATATCTATAATCATTTTGCAACTTATAGAATTATAATATCTTTACAATAACATGGTATAATAACTGTAGTTAGATAGAGGTGTGGTAGGTACTAGGACAGCTAGGCCACCCTTATGGGGAAATACTTAAGAAAAGGGCATTTTCAACATGCAATATCTCTTTACTGGTTGAGATTGGGAATATTTCTTATAGAACGTTTTAGGCTTTGAATATTTTGTTTTATAATTTCCCAAAGTTATGCCCTTTCCTCCTGGGACACCCTGTATGTATATATATATATACAGTATATATATATTTTTTTTTTTTTTTTTAAAGAGACAATGAACGGAGGAAGGAAAAACACAGATAAAACAAAAAGGTCCATGTGCCTAAAGGCATCCTCCATTCATAAAATGTTTGTAACAACTGGATTTAAACATTTGTAGATTGTAAGTTTGTGGAAAGCAATTCGAGGGAAGTGAATTCCAAAGAGTAGTAGCTCTGGGGATAAATGAATTCTGATAAGCAGAAGTTCTGCATTGTGGAGGAGAAAGTGTAAATTCATGGCGCTCTCAGCTGCCCTAGTTCTATATATATATATATATATATATATATATATATATATATATATATATATATATATCTGCTGGTCTTGAATGTGAGCTATTTGCAGACTCATTTAATCTCATTCAACTAGTCAACCAACCCACCCGTGTACCAGATAATCCTAATCATAATTCCCACCTACTGGACTTATTTTTAACAACCAATTCAGAAAATTATGATGTTACAGTGAGGTCCCCACTTGGATCTTCTGATCACTGTCTGATACAGGCCACCTGTCTATCACCTACCACACCTTCCCACTCTGAACCTGTTTTGGTGACTAAATGGCATTACGATAGGGCAGACTGGGAGGGTCTTCAAGGTTTCTTTATTGATATTCCCTGGACCTCTTTCTTTTCTAATGATGCACACTCCACCTTGAGCCACATACAAGATTTTGTAAAAATTGGAATGGAAACTTTTATTCCTCATCAAAAGTACAGTAAAAGATCTAATTCACCTAAATGGTTTGACCATAATTGTGCTAGAGTAACTGAACAAAAAGCAATAGCCTACAATGCATACACAAGATCAAAAACACATGAAGCCTTTAATTACTTTAGAAACATCAGAAATCATGCCAAAACTGTATTAAACCTAACTAAATCAAACTTTCTCCATAAGCAGGCAAATAAACTTCTAAATAATCCAAATGATAACAAAATATTTTGGTCTACTCTTAACTCATTCAAATCCAACTTCACTACTGCTTCATCCATTCCACCATTAAAATCTCCGACTGGCAATCTTGTAAGTGACCCACGAGGTAAAGCTAACCTTCTTGCAGATATTTTCTCCACCAACTCAACCTTAGATGACATAAATCAAGATGTCCCTGTACTTAATTTTAATTCACCTGAAATTCCCTCACTTAAGATCCACACCAGACATGTCAAAACTATTTTGCAGAATCTCTCAGTAGATAAGGCTCCTGGTCCAGATGAAATTCCTTCAATAATACTTAAGAATTGCTCCTTGGTGCTCGCTCCTGTATTGGCAAATTTTTTCCGTCTGTGTACTCATACCTCATGCTTCCCAGTACCCTGGAAAGAAGCAAACATCCATCCAGTTCCTAAAAAAGGTGCCTCTTCAGATCCATCAAACTACAGACCAATAGCTATAACTTCCACTCTTGGCAAAGTTTTTGAAATTATATTAAATAATCACATAATTAAGCATCTGGAGAATAATAAATTAATCAGTGATAGGCAATATGGTTTTAGACGATGTCGATCAACTGCAGACATTCTTTGCCTTCTTACGCATCAAATCAACCAAGCTACAGACCAACATGGTGAAACACATACAATAGCACTGGATATATCAAAGGCATTTGATAGAGTCTGGCATCAATCCTTATTGTCGAAGATGTCACAGTACGGCCTTGCATCATTAGTTCCACTAATTTCTTCTTATCTTCATAACAGAAAAATACGTGTAATGGTAGATGGCCTTTATTCTCAATTTCACTCAATAAATGCTGGTGTTCCCCAGGGATCAGTTTTTGGCCCCAACTCTGTTCCTCATTCATATCAATGATCTCATATCTACCACTCATAATCCAATACATTCCTACGCAGATGACTCAACACTCCACAGTTCCTTCACATTTACCAATTCTTTCACCCAACCCGATCTTATAAATTCAAAAATAAACACTGCAATTTCTCTGAACCAGGACCTTTCTAGAATTAATGGATGGGGACAAGAGAATCTAGTTTCCTTTAATGCACAGAAAACCAAGTACATTCAATTTTCTAACCGACAGAATCTCACTGACTCCCATATATTTTTTAATGATGTAAATATTCCCACTTCCCCTAGTATTGACATTCTCGGTGTAACATTAACTACTAACTTGAGCTGGACACATTATGTTAGAAGCATTGCTAAGAATGCCTCTAAAAAACTGGGACTCCTGTACAGAGTTCGAGAATTCTTCACTGACGAGCAGTTGGCCGTAATATATAAAAGTCATGTGCGCTCTCAGATGGATTACTGTTCACCTCTGTGGGGTGGAAGTGGAGTGGTTGCATTGAGGCAGTTGGACAAAATTCAAAATAAAGCTATTAGATTAATCAATAACCCTGCAATCACACAGGACCTTCCTACATTAGCCATACGAAGAAACGTTGCATCCCTTGCATTATTCTACAGATATTTTCACAGCAATTGTTCCGAGGAACTTGCTTCAATTGTGCCGCCTCTCCACATCTTTCCCCGTAGAACTAGGGCAGCTGAGAGCGCCCATGAATTTACACTTTCTCCTCCACAATGCAGAACTTCTGCTTATCAGAATTCATTTATCCCCAGAGCTACTACTCTTTGGAATTCACTTCCCTCGAATTGCTTTTCACAAACTTACAATCAACAAATGTTTAAATCCAGTTGTTACAAACATTTTATGAATGGAGGATGCCTTTAGGCACATGGACCTTTTTGTTTTATCTGTGTTTTTCCTTCCTCCGTTCATTGTCTCTTAAAAAAAAAAAAAAAAAAAAAAAAAAAAATATATATATATACCGGTATATATTTGTATAAGAACATAAGAAAACGGGAGTCTGCTGAGAGCCGATTGGCCCACACAAGGCAGATCTCTTTCGAACCCAACCCATCTGAAGGGGGTTGGGATGGTGGAAGGGGGGGGGGGGGGGGATTCGTCAAATATTAACCAAACGCAGTACATGAAAATACTTTCTAAATGTTTACCAAATACAAAAAGTTCAATTGGAACACAAATCAACTCTCTTGTGTTATCTCTAAATGCAAATGTAATGTCAATAATTGTATAACCAAAGTCACTGATTTGCCAGGAACAAGGATAGAGAGAGAGAGAGAGAGAGAGAGAGAGAGAGAGAGAGAGAGAGAGAGAGAGAGAGAGTTACAAGTGTTACGACCGGGACTACGAATAAAACAAGGGCACTCAATGATTGGACTAGTAATAGGGCACTATGCAACAACGGTACGCTAGATCCAAACCCTCGAACTTATATGCCGGCGAACAAAACACCTATACCCTCCAGGGTTAATCTGCGATAGCGGGGTATCCTTAACTGGGCATAAATGTACTCTACTTCAGGCTAACCGGCACTGGTATAGCCTGATAACAAACAAGATGCAAGTTACGTTAAAATGCATAAAAAGGAATCTATGGAAAGATCAATTAAATCACTGCAAGATTTAATACAATAAAAAGATGCTTCAATACAGTTACTCTAAACAACAATAAACTCTTCACTCCTATCTGAAAGAAAGTTAAGTATAGTCCTACAGCATGGACCTGGAAACTTCTGAAGAAAGTCTGATGCTCATAAGATGCTCGTACTAATTTAAAACTATATAAAGGCAGGAGGCAGGACACCACACGTGTAAATCGAATACACTAAAAGATAGGAGATATAATGTTAACTGACACGAGAATACTATAAATGCGCAACGGTAGCAATGCTCGACACTAAAAGAATTACTTCCTCATCAACGAAACAGTCTGCTATGGTTGTGCGGCTCTGCAACAACCTAGACTAATAAATGCTGTGAATAATAATGCACACATATCAAAGAGCTTATATTAAATACTAACAAGTGTCTACTCGATTAATAATGTCTAGCTGGGATACTCTAGGTAAGGAACTGGGGTTGAGCAAGACAGGCTCGTAGCCTAGCGATGTCCTTAAGACTGCATCCTTTAAGTTACGTTAATTGACTAGGGGGCTCTCTCGATAGATCCAGATCACAAGTATCTGGTTCTATCCTGGCGACCCTCTAAAGACAAGCAAAGAGGCAGCAAAGTGTGGAACTGGTACAGGCCAAAACCCTCAGTCAACACAATGCTGCACTCGCAAAGGACACAACAGAAAAGACAACCCAGGCTACCACAGGACCGGTCGGAGTCGTGTAGGTATAAGAAAACCGTACACACATCGGAGACAACGACTACAGTTACCTTATCCCAGTCTAGCATTAAATAAAAGAGCAGAAACACTAAATCAATAATGGAGACACACAAAGTTCTTAACCTATACTAACTAAGAACCCTCAAACCTATTCTAAGTACATGTAAATATCTTTGAGGACGGCGCATGCAATACAATGGGCCGGCTATGAAAACCGTATGCAGAACCCAAGGGGAGTGTTGTGCAGTTAATAAAGGTTAGAGTATGGAAAGAGAGAATCGAGTGAGAGAAACAGTGATAAAGGTGGTGATCGGGAGAGAGTATGCAAAGGGATGTTAGAAGCACGCGCGCCAAGCCTGTCCTGACGAGGACAGCTCCTGGGGACCCTCATGGAGGAGATAAGTTAAACAGGAGACCGCATAGGCACGATGGTCGGCCAATCACGGGCCGAGACGTCACAAGACAGCAGGCGTCACGTGACACAGCAAGACACGCCGTCCAATGGCGAGCGAGAGGCAGGAATGCACCCGTACATCAAGACACTTACTACCTCCTCGCTCTTAAAGTCTTTCTCATTCACACGCTGGTACTATTATCACTACTGTTGATATAAAATATAACCCGTTGTCACAGACGAAAACATAGACCAACACTGGACTGTCTGTGACAATGCGATTACTAGGAAAGAAAGAACAACATTCTCTGATAACTGTAGCCCATTTCGATGTCCCTGGCGAGCGCTAGTGGCTAACGAGAGGCGATTCTGCAATGCTGGTAGACGTCACACCCCGCCCAAGATATGGGACGCTCAACATTAGGCGAGCACCATATCTGACAAGGCAAAATGCCGACAAGACCCGCCACACCAGCCACTCCACCAGAAATGAAATGCAAAGCTCAATCTTAAATAAAACAACATATTAGCATAAAGAAAATCTTACAACCCCTCCCAAACACAATAGTATAATTTAGCCTGCTATGCTCCCTGAGCGAGCTTCACAGAGTGAAAGACAGGTTCAACTTACGACTTTAGCTATAACATTGGCAACTTACAATTAACTATCAAAAAGAAATATTTTTTATGTGATTTTTTATTTAATTTTAATGTTGTTTTTGACGGCTGCTCTACAGGGGCAAGCCTGGTTTTTCTCCACTCAAACCCACACACCTGTGGTGATCTACGCCGCATCCTCCACCCTCGACAAACAGTCTGCAATCACATTCTCACAACCGGCAATATGGCGAATGTCTAGATTGTATTCTTGCAACATGAGTGACCAACGTGTCAGCCTCATATTCCGGTTGTGGAATTGGTTCAGAAATTTAAGAGGGTGGTGGTCGGTGTAAATCACCACGACTGGCCCGTAGGCAGGAATATATACTTCAAAGTACCTGAGCGCCAACACTATTGCCAGCAGTTCTTTCTCCACCACAGAGTAGTTTTTCTGAGCGGAATTAAACTTCTTGGAAAAGAAACTAACTGGATACTCCAAACCTTCCTCGTCTGTTTGCATTAAGACGGCACCAGCCCCTACACCGCTGGCATCTGTTGCCAGCTGGAACGGTCTTTCAAAGTCAGGGGCCCTGAGGATTGGGTGAGTGCATAGTAGGTGCTTGACCAGCGAAAAAGCCCTTTCACACTCAGGTGCCCACTTGAACTTTTTCTCTTTTGCTAGCAAATCTGTCAGGGGAGCTAACACAGTAGAATAACCCCGAATGAAGCGGCGATAGTAACCGATCATGCCCAAAAATCTCATGATCTGCCGCTTGGTGGACGGCCTGGGGAACTGGTTAATAGCCTGTATCTTGTTTTTGGGGGGGCACACCTGGCCTAACCCGACCACAAACCCAAGATACTGCACAGTTGCCCGGACAAAGTCGCACTTGCCCAGATTGACCACCAAGCTGGCCTCACTGAGCTTCCGAAACAAGGCTTCTATGTGCTCACAGTGACTCTCAAAGTTGTCATCGTAGATTATAACGTCATCTAGGTAGACAGTGCAGTTAGGGATGTCAGCTACTAACTCATTCATAAGACTCTGGAAAGTTGTTGGGGCATTTTTAAGGCCATACGGCATCACATTGCAACGGTAGGTGTTCCCATCAACCACAAACCCGCATACCCCCTTCGCCCACTCAGACAAGGGCACCTGCCAGTAGCCTTTCACTAGGTCTACCTTAGTTAGAAACTGTGTTTTACCAATCTTGTCTACACTATCATCAACACTGGGAAGGGGATAAGCATTGGTGGGAGTCAACCCGTTCAATCTCCGAAAGTCAATGCAGAAGCGAACCTTCCCGTCAGGCTTGGGCTGCAGAGTGACAGGAGATGTCCACCTAACTGCCCCCTTCTCAATCAGCCCCCGTTCCAACATATACTCTAACTCCGCTCTGAGGGCTGGGAGTTTAATGGGTGGAATTCTGTAGGTACTGATTTAGAGGGGGGTGATCTCCCACGTCCACGCCATGCACCACTCGAGTTGTGAGGCCTGGATGATCTGCAAACACAGTGGGGTATGAAGCAAACAGGCGCTGCACGGCTGCACGCTGTTGCTCAGGCAGGTGCACTAGAGCATCGTCAGCCACCTGTCTGGAGTTCCCCGCCCACTGGTCAGCAGAGACATGACACTCCCAGTTATCCTCCACCTGGGCTTCACTGTCCCTCACTCCTTCTCCTCCATGACCGCTGCAGGTCAACACAGGGACAGCGAGAGGCTCAGGGGGGCGCCTCACAAACTCTTTCACCAGATTCACATGGCACAGCTGATTCTTTTTACACCTATCTGGAGTAGCCACAAGATAGTCTAGGTCAGAGATCTTTTTTACCACCTTATAAGGACCAGCGTACTTGGCAGATAACGGATGACCTGGCAGAGGTAACAGAATCAACACCTCCTGCCCCACCTTAAACTCCTGGAGTTTTGTCTTCTCATCGTACCTGTCCTTCATAGGTGCTTGCGACCCTACCAAATTCCTACCTGCCAACTCTAGGCTTCTCAGCATTCTCTCTCTACTCTCGAGGACATACTTTAACATGGTTTTGCTGTGCCCTTCCAGATTTCTCTAACCATGTTGAGGGGGCCTCTGACCTGATATTCGAAAACTAACTCATTGGGACTGAACCCTAGGCTTTCACCAGGTACCTCCCGAGCAGCGAATAATACATAGGGCAACCCAAGATCCCAATCCTTGCCATTCTCAACACATTAACAACGCAGCATGCTTTTCAGAGACGAGTGCCACCTCTCCAACACCCCTAGACTCTCTGGGTGATAGGCTGAAGAGACAACTGTACTGATACCGTGCTGCTGCATGGTCTGTTTGAAAAGGTTAGAAGTAAAGTGGGACCCTTGGTCTGACAGCAATTCCTGCGGGTACCCGTACCTAGAACAGTACAATAGCAAGTTACGAACAATAGTCTTAGCAGTACCATTTCGCATGGGGTATGCATCCGGATAACGAGTGGCAACATCCATGATTGCGAGGAGGAACTAGTTGCCTGCACTAGTAGGGGGTAGAGGGCCAACCATGTCGATTATAACCTTACTGAATGGTGGCCCGATTACAGGAATAGGGTGTAACGGAGCCTTGGGAATACACTGGTTTGGTTTACCTACTGTCTGGCAGGTACTGCACATTGCCACCCATGACGCCACATGTGCCTTCATACCTGGCCACCAAAACAATTTTGCCAATGCTGCTACCGTCTTACGTACACCCAAATGCCCTGCCAACAGTACATCATGCGCCAACCTCAGTAGGCTATCACGGCACACACTAGGCACTACCAACTGGTCAACCACTCTCGACTCACCCTCCCAACTCCGTCTGGGATCTAGAAAACGCCTGTACAATATGCCCTCCACACGAAAGAAGTCCCCCGGCTTGGCATCCCCGTCAAGTTCAATCGCACCGTTACTACACTACTGAAGCTCAGGATCATCTATCTGCAGCCGACAGATATCCGAAGGAGCCAATCTATCTAAGTGCTCCCGGAGCAACTTATGGCCTCCCCCGATACTGGACTGTTCGATCCTATCGTGCTTAAGTGCGTAACGTTGCTGTCTCGGAGTTTTCTAACGCCCTACCTCCTCACCAAGTGTGACAGGTTCTGGGGCCACTCCGGACCTAAACATTGGTGCTAATACTGAGTCGCCAAGAAGAGCCGCTGGATCAAAACTCACAAACCTTCTCCCAACTTTAGCTTTCTCCTTCCGACCGTTCCTCCGTTGGTCTAGAGACTGAGGAATAGGCTGTGACACCTTAGATGCACGAGATCGGGTGACAACACACGCCATCTGCTTAACACTAATAAGGCGTACGGTCCGGACGGTGTTCCTCCTGTTGTTCTCAAAAACTGTGCTTCCGTGCTGACTCCCTGCCTAGGCAAACTTTTTCGTCTCTGTCTATCCTCTAACGTCTTCCCTTCATGCTGGAAATTTGCTCACATTCAACCTGTCCCAAAGAAGGGTGACCGCTCTCAACCCTCCAACTATCGTCCAATTGCTCTCATTTCTTGTCTTTCTAAAGTTTTTGAAACTATTCTTGCTTCCAAATTTATTAAGCATTTCTCTTCTCATAATCTGCTCTCAGATCGCCAGTATGGCTTCCTTAAGGGTCGCTCTACTGGTGATCTTCTTTCATATCTTACTAACTCTTGGTCATCCTCCTTTCGGGACTTCGGTGAGACTTTTTCTATTGCACTAGACATATCGAAAGCCTTCGATAGAGTCTGGCATAAATCTTTAATTTCTAAACTACCCTCCTTCGGTTTCTATCCCTCCATCTGTGCCTTTGTCTCTAATTTCCTTTCCGGCCGTTCCATAGCCGCGGTTGTGGATGGCCATTGTTCACTTCCTCACCCTATAAACTCCGGTGTTCCTCAGGGTTCTGTACTATCTCCTATTCTCTTTCTAATTTTTATAAATTATCTCCTTAACTGTACCTTAATTCCCATCCATTCATACGCAGACGACTCAACCTTACACTACTCCATTACTTTTTCAGAACGCCCCAGCCAGCAATCCCTCAATGACAAACGTAATGAAGCCATAGAACTCTTAAATTTTGATCTAAATACTATTTCCAATTGGGGCAGAGAAAACCTTGTTAACTTTAATGCTTCCAAAACCCAATTTCTCCATCTATCTACCCGTCAGGATCTCCCAGCGGACTATCCCTTATTCTTCAACAATACAAAAATTGACCCTTCATCTTCTCTCAATATTCTTGGTGTCTCTTTTTCTTCTGCTCTCATTTGGAAGGACCATATTACCAGTCTTGCTAAGGCAGCCTCCCAGAAGCTGGGTGTGCTCAACCGCCTTAGGGGGTTCTTTTCCCCTGCACAGCTTCTTGCTCTGTACAGGGGCATAGTGTGCCCTTGTATTGAGTATTGTTCACATGTGTGGCGAGGTTCCTCTCACACCACTCTCCTAGACAAGGTTGAAAGGAAGGCCTTTCGTATCATTAACTCCCGTCCACTCACCAACTCTCTGCAATCTCTCTCTCTCCGCCGAAATGTTGCATCTCTCTCGCTATTCTATCGCTACAATAATAATCAGTGTTCCTCAGAGCTATCCCAGTGCATACCACCTCCTTTACGTAGGGCACGTGGTACCCGTCTTGCAACTCAATCTCACCCCTACTCTGTGCAACTCTCCAACCCAAGAGTGAAACGTTACTCTCAAACTTTCTTCTACTCAACAGCTGAGCTCTGGAACTCTCTCCCAGAATCAGTCTTTCCCGCTTCCTATGATTTAAATTGCTTCAAACTCCGTGTGTCCAGGCATTTTGGCTCGAACGTCCCTTGATTTTCGCCCTGTCACTCTTTCAACTATGGGGGAGGCACTCATGTTATGCCTTTTGCCTCCCTCAATCACAAAGAAAAAAAAAAAAAAAAAAAAAAAAAAATGACACCTCTCGACCAACTCCTGCCCCACCCTACTCACGTCGGCCGCCCTCTCGGCAACGACTAAGGGTGGAACCTCAGAAGTAGGCACCGCAAAGTCGTTGCCGAGAAGAAGGTCGACGTCCTTTACTGGCAGTTTCTCTACGATTCCAACATCTATCTCTCGTGTCACACCATCAACCTCCAGCTCCACTCGAACCAACGGGTATGACCGTGTAGCATTAATACCCTGCACCACAACTACCCGTGCCGCATTTATAGGTTGGCCTGTAAAGTTTTTTATCAGAGTCTGGGATGCACCTGTATCACGCAACAACTCCAACCCATGCTTGCAACCAGCCCAACTCACGCAGCCACGCCCTCTATGGTCGCAAAAAGCATCGCGGACAGGTTACGAGCCTTCCGGACACTCCTTCACTGGCTGTGCCCCCGCATCTGACATATCACCCTGGGTAAACGCAGAAGACCTCAGAGACCCCCCAATGTTGCTAGCCAAAGACACGACTGCTGCAGGTTGGTTACTAGGGCAGGAACGTGCAAAATGCCCCTTTTTATGACACTTAAAACACTCTACTTCACCCTTGGACTTCCCCTGAGGTGGGGAAGTGCTCTGACCTTTCTTAAACGGGACGGTTTTTGGTTTGTGATCAAAATTAGTATCATTGCTCTTACTTTTGTTATTAAATGTTGCATCACTGACTCGGGGGGGTGGAGTGTTGCGCCCCTTGTTAACTGCATCGGTCCATTGTGCAGACCCGCACCCACGAATCAGCGATAATCTCAGGTCAGCCAACTCAGCTGCCTCTTGTAGAGTTTTAGGATGTTTCTCTTTGAGGTTCAAAGTCAGGTTGCTGCCTGTGCATTTAAAAAATTGCTCTAGAAGGAATAACAGCTCAACTCTTCGAACGTCGTCACCTTCTCTGACCTCAGCCAATTTCTCAAAGCATCAGACAGTTCCCGGGCATGTTCTAGAAATGTGGACTCACGACCCTTCGTAACACCCCGAAACTTCAACCTATATGTCTCTGGTTGTAACTCATACACCCGCAGAACAGCTTCCTTCAATACCTCATAATCGATGCAAGACTCCAAGGGCAACGCATCATATGCCTAGAGTCCTTTGCCAACCAACCTAGAGGAAACAAGGGCTGCCCACTTAACCTCGGGCCATTGGTGCTCCCGGCACTTCTTCTCAAAACGCAGGAAAAACTCGGTGACACCCGACTCGTCAAATGCAGGGACTAACTTAAGAAGGTGCGATAAAGACTGATCAAGACCTCGATTCCCAGAACCGAGATGCTGCCCTGTCGACTCCACCCGAGACTTCTCAAGCTCTATGTCTGCACAGTACTTCGTAGCCTCAACCTGAAGCTCAGCCTCACGTATGGCCTTTCTCTCCTCAGCCTGAATCCTAAGCTCAGATTCCCGCTGCTGCTGCTGCTGCCTGAGCTCAGCCTCATGCTTTTGCTGCTCGAGCTCAGCCTCATACTTTCGTTGTTCGAGTTTGGCGAGTTCGAGCTGAAACAATATCTCGGCAGACAAACCCTGAGGAAGGGGTGCTACTATCGGGGACCCACCCCGTGAGCCACCTAGAGGCATACCCAACCGCCAGCGGGCATTGGCCTGCGGGAACGTAACTGGCTCCGGAGCCCGAGGGGGCGCCATGGTAGGAGTCGAGTGGAATGGGGGCTGGGCCGAAGGTGCCCCAGCTCCCGCTCCACCAACCAGCTCACTTCTCGACAAACCGCTAGTACTGGGAAACCCTAAGACCGTGGCTACACACTGCAGTCCGTACCGGTCTAGCCCCGACACACGATCCGCTGACGCAGGCTCCTCCAAAAATATCCGAGCATCCTCCTCATTGTTCACCACCCGAACGCCGCTTAACAACTCCACCTTCTCCACCTCCTCGCCTGCTTCCCGTACTGTGTCCTCACTGTGCACTGATCCGTCGTTCGACATAGTGTCCACCAGAAATCCTCAACATTTATAAAATAAAAAGAAGTACCTAAACTCTCATGTAGCACTATTCACTCCAAAAATGCTTGAAGGCAACTCAAGTGCTATACTACGTTGCCAAAAAAAATTCCAACGTGTCCAAAATATTCCTCAAAAACAAATGTCCACTGCCAAACTGTGAGAAATAACAATCGATTCCCATACGGTGATTAAAAAAAAAAAAATCTCCACAAAAAAAAATCCTGCAATTATGTCTTAGTTCACTAAATCCGAGACTAAGGTCGCCATTTGTTATGACGACTAAGATAAGATACTAGGCAAGGTCGCCATTTGTTATGACCGGGACTACAAATAAAACAAGGGCACTCAATGATTGGACTAGCAATAGGGCACTATGCAACAACGGTACGCTAGATCCAAACCCTCGAACTTATATGCCGGCGAACAAAACACCTATACCCTCCAGGGTTAATCTGCGATAGCGGGGTATCCTTAACTGGGCATAAATGTACTCTACTTCAGGCTAACCGGCACTGGTATAGCCTGATAACAAACAAAATGCAAGTTATGTTAAAATGCATAAAAAGGAATCTATGGAAAGATCAATTAAATCACTGCAAGATTTAATACAATAAAAAGATGCTTCAATACAGTTACTCTAAACAACAATAAACTCTTCACTCCTATCTGAAAGAAAGTTAAGTATAGTCCTACAGCATAGACCTGGAAACTTCTGAAGAAAGTCTGATGCTCATAAGATGCTCGTACTAATTTAGAACTATATAAAAGCAGGAGGCAGGACACCACACGTGTAAATCGAATACACTAAAAGATAGGACATATAATGTTAACTGACACGAGAATACTATAAATGCGCAACGGTAGCAATGCTCGACACTAAAAGAATTACTTCCTCATCAACGAAACAGTCTGCTATGGTTGTGCGGCTCTGCAACAACCTAGACTAATAAATGCTGTGAATAATAATGCGCACATATCAAAGAGCTTATATTAAATACTAACAAGTGTCTACTCGATTAATAATGTCTAGCTGGGATACTCTAGGTAAGGAACTGGGGTTGAGCAAGACAGGCTCGTAGCCTAGCGATGTGCTTAAGACTGCATCCTTTAAGTTACGTTAATTGACTAGGGGGCTCTCTCGATAGATCCAGATCACAAGTATCTGGTTCTATCCTGGCGACCCTCTAAAGACAAGCAAAGAGGCAGCAAAGTGTGGAACTGGTACAGGCCAAAACCCTCAGTCAACACAATGCTGCACTCGCAAAGGACGCCACCGAAAACACAACCCAGGCTACCACAGGACCGGTCGAAGTCGTGTAGGTATAAGCAAACCGTACACACATCGGAGACAACGACTACAGTTGCCTTATCCCAGTCTAGCATTAAATAAAAGAGCAGAAACACTAAATCAATAATGGAGACACACAAAGTTCTTAACCTATACTAACTAAGAACCCTCAAACCTATTCTAAGTACATGTAAATATCTCTGAGGACGGCGCATGCAATACAATGGGCCGGCTATGAAAACCGTATGCAGAACCCAAGGGGAGTGTTGTGCAGTTAATAAAGGTTAGAGTATGGAAAGAGAGAATCGAGTGAGAGAAACAGTGATAAAGGTGGTGATCGGGAGAGAGTATGCAAAGGGATGTTAGAAACACGCGCACCAAGCCTGTCCTGACGAGGACAGCTCCTGGGGACCCTCATGGAGGAGGTAAGTTACACAGGAGACCGCAAAGGCGCGATGGTCGGCCAATCACGGGCCGAGACGTCACAAGACAGCAGGCGTCACCTGACACAGCAAGACATCCCCTACAGTACCAAATGAATACAGACCACACTTACAACACATCACACACACCCCACACATCATCCTGGGTGGTGACTTCAACGCCATGACGTCGGCCTGGTTTGTCGACAACCCCGACACAGACAGAGGGCTGGTACTACAAAACCAAACAGATAACCTCATCATCCTTAACGACATCCATCAACATAACCACATTCCTCACCAAGCCCTCTATAACCCATCATCTCCAGACATCACCTTTTGCTCCCCAGAACTCGCCCCCACAACATCCTGGAGGGTGGTCAGAACCTTAGGCTCTGACCACCTCCCGATCATTATCACCACCAAAACCAGACTCACCCCAGCTAGCCACAAACACACATACACCAATTATAAAAGAGCTAACTGGGAAGCATTCACAAATGAGACAGAACAACACTTCACAACTCTAAACAGTACACCCATCACTAACATCAACAATGCTGTACACATACTCAATAAAACTATCCAAAATGCTTACAAGAAACACATTCCAAGAGGTAACAGAAAAAGACAAAACCCCAACTTCACACCAGAAATTCAAAACCTCATCAGACAACGCGACACACTGAAACACTCCCCAGCACCCCACACACAAGACATCACACAACAAATTCAAGCACTCAACACCCAAACTAACAACAAAATACAAGAACAACAAAAACTAAATTGGAATAACTTCCTACAAACACTTGATCACAAAACAAACCCCAAAAAACTCTACAACACACTAAACAGCATCACACTTTCCAACAGCAACACAACACAATCACATGCTGCAATCACAACAACAGACTCTACTCCTTCATGTAAACAACAAGCAAACACTCTCATCAATCAATTCTAACATGTCAGCCACCTAAAACCTCACAAAGACGACCGACGTGTCATCCGACGTAAGAGACAATTCCCCACAGACCCTGACTATACACCCTTCACCAATCACCAGACAAAGCATATCATCAACAATCTCAAGCACTCACCCGCCTGTGGCCTAGACAACATAAGCAACATACACCTCAGACACTTGGGACCACAAGGCATACAAGCACTCACTAACATATCAAACTACAGCTATTTACACAACACAATACCAGACATTTGGAAGCATGGTATCATCATCACATTCCCCAAACCCAACAAAGACCCCACGCTACCCTCCTCGCACCACCCCATCACACTCCTTTGCTCCCCCTCCAAAGTCATGGAACGCCTAGTATTAAAACTAATTACACCCGACCTACCCCTAGCTCCAACACAACATGGCTTTAGGCCACTGCACTCCACAAACACTCTTCTCACAGACCTTACACAAAGAGCTTTTGACGGCATCAACTCAGCTAGACCACCACACAGATCACTATTAGCCACACTCGACATTAGTAAAGCCTTCGATGCCATCCCCCGCCACAACCTAACAAACAAAATCTACAACACAAACATGCACAACAACACAAAAAGGTGGCTGGCCAACTTCCTAGCAGGCAGATGTGCACACGTATCTTTTGCCGGTCAGTCATCTAAAATCAGAAACTTTCCAAACGGAGTCCCACAAGGATCCGTCCTATCGCCCGCACTCTTCAATCTGTACATGCACGATATAACTACACCCAATACGCCCCAAATAAACTTAGCCTCCTATGCAGATGACATAACACTCACATGCACACACCATGACCCAAGAAGAGCAACAGATCTCCTTCAACCCTATCTCAACACACTACATGGCTGGTGCACTACAAACAGACTTAATCTAGCCCCAGCCAAATCCACCGCAACCTGCTCACAAGCTGGACAGGAGAACACGAATACATCCCTCAACTCACCATAAACAACACACCCCTAACACATACACACATACCCAAAATCCTAGGAGTAACATATGATACTCATATGACATTCAAACAGCACACCACAAACATTAAAAAGAAACTGACACCCAGATTTAACGCCCTCAGGTCACTTGCTCACACAAAATTTGGACACAACAAAGAAACTACCACCACAGTATATAAACAATACATAAGATCAGTGATGGAATACGCAAGCCCAGCCTTGGCTTCTAACCTAGCTGAAACACATCATAAGACCTTACAGCTTCAAAACAAAGCCCTGAAGATCATTACAGGCTGCACAGCTACTGCACCCACAGATCACCTACATCAAGAAACCAAAATCCTCAAAGTCAAAGACCATATGGACATGAGAGGCACTCAATTCCTGGCAGCAGCCTCCACGAACCAAGACCACCCACTAAACTACATGGCAACACACCCACAGACACCAAGAAATATAAAAACAACACCCAGCACACGGTATCACACACAATTATTGTCCTCTCTCCCTCCCTGCCCACCCCGAACCAACTTCCAGAAGCACATCCATACTCATATCTCTCGCCAATCCATCCACTCACTCACAGACAACACGCAGCTGCATGCACGACCTCCCGAAATCCATCCTTCCGAATCCTCCCTCCCTCGCGAGGACAGAGTCCACCTGGCCAGGCTGAGATGCGGACACCATCCAGCTCTCCTGAGCTATCAGAAGAGACTGGATGACTCCGTTGTCGACGCCTGCCCGGGATGTAACACAGCACCCCATACCATTAAACACATCATAGAAGACTGCATTTCACACAACCACTTACGCCAACAACACAATCTACACTCAATGAGAGCTCTGTGGGAAAGCCCGATCGTGGCCATGGCCTTCCGCAGGGACTCGGGGCTGTTCGGCCAGGCAGCTTAGGGAACAACAACAACAACAGCCAGAAACGCCGTCCAATGGCGAGCGAGAGGCAGGAATGCACCCGTACATCAAGACACTTACTACCTCCTCGCTCTGAAAGTCTTTCTCATTCACACGCTGGTACTATTATCACTACTGTTGATATAAAATATAACCCGTTGTCACAGACGAAAACAAAGACCACCACTGGACTGTCTGTGACAATGCGATTACTAGGAAAGAAAGAACAACATTCTCTGATAACTGTAGCCCATTTCGATGTCCCTGGAGAGCGCTAGTGGCTAACGAGAGGCGATTCTGCCAACGCTGGTAGACGTCACTGTCCATACTTAGTGTACTCAAACTAGTATGAACAGTCTCGATGTTACGTAATCTGGGTTGATGTAGCGTTACGTATCATTCTGTAGTCTTAAGTTGAACGCTTCCATAACCTTGGTCGAACGTTCCATGATTGGGTAGAATATATTATTCTATAGTAGTATATGGGAAAGTATTGTAGGATTATAATTCCCATATATATATATATTTGTATTATTTTAAATTGTTTATAAGTATCTCATTGTAAAGAAGATGGGATACATTTTCCATATGTTATGCGCGTGCGCGGTATGTCACGACAGAGACGAACATAACGCGCTCGCCCACTCTCCAACCAACCTCCGTCCCAGCTACACACGCTAAGCCTTCTTCCTATAGTTTCATAATCCGGTGTTTTCGCTTCACTTTCATCTCATATTCCATAGTCATTACATCATCATCTTTGTTAGTTAGCACAAATTTAACGTAAATATGTAGCCTATCCTAGCCTATTGTAGCCTCTTTTCATACTTTGTTTACTATACTAACCACTTCCAGTTATCTAGCCTATTTTCCGCCATCCTCCAATCACCAGCTGAGTTCATCAAAGGGTAATTATATTTCTATATGGTTAATACTTATTCATTATCAAATATACAGTCCACTTATCTAAATTAACCATATAATTGGTCCTACGACCTTTCACTAGTTTGCCCCCCCCCCCTTTTTTTTTTGTGGTTGGTGGTGGCGTGGCCTACGTGGTTAATTTTTTGTTGTGCCATATTTCGTCTATCCCTCATGGCCCAGGGCTTTTGGCGTCATGGTGCCGCAGGTGGTTGGGTAGGGGAAGATTATCCTGCGGTGGTTGATAGGCCTGCGTACCCAGGCCCGATTAGGAAGGTGGCAATTTTAGGCCACTCCTACGTCAGGGATTTGTACGTGGACCAAGCCGTCCACAGGCCTTTCTTTTCCGTGACTCCTCTGGCCGCCCCATGTGCCCGCGTCAGCACCTTGAGATCAACAGAAGCCTGGGGTGAGTTTTTAGAGCTGAAGCCCGACTTGACCTTCTTGGTGATAGGAGGAAATGAGATAAGGAGCGGGGTCAGTCCGAGAGGGATTGCGGAGGGGATCGAGGTCCTAGCTGAGGAGGTGGTGCGGCTCTCAGGGGGGGAAGTCCGGGTGATTGGGGTAGAGAAGCGGCAGGCTCCACGAGGGGTCTCTACGGACGAGTTTAACCGCATTAGAAATGCTGTTAACCGATGGCTAAAGCGCCATATCCCGTTCACCCGGGAGCGCTATCAGTCAATGAATACCTCTGAGGCTGACTTCAGCCCCGACGGGGAACACCTCACGCACGAGGCATCAAAGCGTCTCTATTCGGAGATCCTGGCCACCTGTCGTCGGTGCTTTATGCCAGACGAATATGCCATGGTCGCCAGGTCATACGACGAGATGTTTGCCCACCATGACGTTAGAGTTGATCAACAAAATCAGTATAGCCTAGATTAGTAATCCTTCAAATCGGTACAGTATATTAATTATATTTTGATTGTAAAACCGTTAGGCCCAAATTATATAACAATTGATTGGCACTAAGATTAAAATCATCCATACTGTACTGTATAATAATTTCAAAAGTTAAGGTTATTCATTCTATATCAAATTTATACAGTCCAATAACTTCTTTATTTGATTCACATGTCATTCTAAATTCTTCTCTCGTCGTGTGCCCTGGAGGCGGGGTAATATGATAGCTGATAGGCTGAGTGTGTGTTAATCCAACTCAAAACTTTTTTCCTTGTGACTTCTTGAGATGAACTTTTCTTGTGTACAATTTTCACATTTATTAAATTTAATAATATAAAATTAGCGGTACCCATTGAGTTTAGCCTGTTTCAATTACCCTATAGGCTCTCTCTCTCTTAAAATTCTTGAATTTATTATAACTTTAACGGTACCTCTCTTTTTGACATCTGGAGACTTTTGGCCTATACTATATTGTACTAAATTTCCCTCCCGGCTTTTCTTAACTTATGGTGTAATGATTCTATAATTTCATAACTATTATGTAAGGAGTTAAATTGAAAAGCTCCCGATTGCTAGTCTACATTGCGCACAATTCTTATTCCGCATTTCGTGAGGGTGTTTTATTTTCGGCTCGCGATTTATTTGATTTCTCGGAGTACTGTATTGTTGGCCGCAAGTTATTCAGTCTGGCATTTATAGTTTGATTTAACGTCAATAGATTTCCTTCCCGTATAATCATGGCTAAAAGTGTACAAAAGTGTCGGGCTGGACTTAAGGGCTCTTTGACGGTCTTAACCTCTGATATTGACGGATTCCTTGATTCGGCGTCTAGAGTGGAGGTGGAGGCCAGGTTGCTCAGTATTCAAAAGCAACTTGACAAGTATGAGGTCACACAGGAGGACCTGGCCAACACTTGCGAGGACGCCGAGTATATCGAGGTGATCAGAGAGGATACCCTATATATGGAGGGCATACAAGTAATCGTTGCCACACTGAAGGGGATCCTGATTACAGAGGTCAAGAAGGAAGTCAGGAAAGAGCCAAAGAAATCCGCAATCAAATGACCACATCTTACTCTCTCAAAATTTGAAGGTGATGCCACCATGTGGTCGGGATTTTGGGAGATGTTCAAGTGTACCATCCATGACAATCCCGACCTCACAGATATACAACGCTTCACCTATCTAAAGGGTCAGCTTCAGGGTGATGCACTAAGCTAGTCGAAGGATTCATAATCGAAAGTGCAAGCTATGCCCCAGCAATTGAGCTCCTGCAAGAGACATATGGGCATCCAGATCGAATCAAGGCAGCTTATGTTTCCAAATTCAATCAATTAGTGTCACCCAAACACCAAACAGCTGACCTGAAGGACTTCTATGCCAATACAGAGAGTGTGATGAGGTCAATCATTAGCCATGGTATTTGTTTGGAGGAATTTTGTGTGGTGACTCTTGTCAATAAGTTACCATCACCACTAAAAGAAACCATAAAACGGGAAATGGGAGACTCGAGCCTGGATTATAAGAAATTCACTCATTGCCTCCAGGCTGAAGTGTACAATATGGCGGGTCAAGACAGAGTAGGGGGTAGACCCATGGCTACGGCAACATTTACCGCCCAAAGTGAGTACAGGAAATTCAACTGTGTTCTGTGTAGTGGCACCAATCATTTATGGTACAGGTGTATGAAGTATAAGACAGGGCCTCTTAAAGTTAAAAGAGCCCGTCAACTACGTCTCTGCACTGGGTGCTTGTCAAAGGACCATGGCCATTCGGGTTGTACTAATCCTAACATAAGAAGCTGCAAGTTTTGTAAGGGCAAACACTTTCATTCCCTGTGTACACAAAAACAAGGGAAGGAAAGTAGACCAGCGAAGGATAACACCAAGAGAGAGCAGACTGCTGCTACTTCAACTACAATGTCCGTTGCCACAGGTAAAAATACAGTAATCTTGCCCACCGTACAGCTGCCGGTAAAGGGTAAGGATAATAATTGTGTTAAAATCAGATCGCTACTTGACCAATGTTCTCAGAGGACCTTTGTGAAGTCTTCTGTTCTATCCTCCCTTTCCTACATTTCTAAAGGAACTGAAGAGTTATGTCTTCACGGATTTACCGGGAAACAGGCCTCTAGGGAATATAATGTTGTGGCACTGCAATACAAACACAGAGGTAAATTTCATCATCTAGACGCAATAGTGGTTGATGAATTGCCAAAACATAAAGGTGAACTTAACCTAAAGTCTAAACTGGTTAGTTTACAAAGTAAAGGCATAAAATTAGCCGATCCTCACGCAACGGACACAGATCAGCTGGAGCTGCTCATCGGTGCGGATCACTACTACGATATAGTGCGACCTGGGTATAAAAGGTCAGGTAGTCTAATTCTGCTTCCTACCAAGTACGGGTACGCCATCAGTGGTTCATATGTGACACAGCCTACAAGCTCCAGCACAGAAGTAATTACTGTATTGAAAGTAGCAGTAACACCAATGGACGAATACATGTCCACTGGCAATATTCCACCATGCAAAAATGACTTAAATGTTTTGTGGGAATTAGATCATATCGGGATAACCCCTAAGGAATACTCACTGGTTGAGCGTCAAGCACTATCGTCGTACGAGGATACCGTTACCTACGATCCCGACAGCCAACAGTATAAAGTGAGACTGCCCTGGAACAATTCCAAGGATCAGCTGCCATCTAACAAGGGTTTGGCCATAGGCCGTCTTCGGGGACTTCAGAAAAGATTCCTCAAGGAGCCTGACTTTTGCGAGGAATACTCAAAAGTCATAAAGGAACAGGTGTCCCGGGGTTTTATAGAAGAGGTGCCTTTTGATACATCAGATACCGGGCATTACTTGGCTCATCATGGTGTAATCAAGGAGAGCAAAACTACGCCAGTGCGTATTGTCTTCGACTGTTCCGCCAAGATGAGTGAACGTCATCCTAGTCTTAATGACTGCCTGTACACTGGACCCTCACTGGTGCCAGATTTAGCGCAGGTTTTGCTTCGGTTTCGACTCGGTAAGTATGCCTGGGTGTCTGATATTGAGAAGGCATTTCTAATGTTAAGACTCCATGAAGACGACCAGGACTATACGCAATTTATGTGGCCCAAGTATCCGAGGCAACTGGATTCCCCCCTAATTTGTTACCGGTTCCGGGCAGTTTTATTTGGAGCGACTTGTTCCCAATTCCTTTTAAACGCCACCATTTTGAAACATTTGTCTTATGTCAGTGCAGATCCGCAGATTATTCATCAGATTCGGTCAGGGTTGTACATAGACAATTTACTGGGTACAGGAAATGAAGAAGATTTCCTGGTTGATACCTACGCTGTAGTCCGAAAGATTATGAATGACGCCCATCTACATTTGCGTGAATGGGCGACTAATAATTCTGTTTTGCGGACTGTACTGCAACGGGATGGTGTGGCGGCTGTACAGCAGGAACATGTTAGAGTGCTAGGGTTGTTTTGGAAAACGGACACCGATACCCTCTCATTCGGCGTTCAGTACGCGCAATATTCGCAGATTACAAAACGAATTTGCTTGAGTATGACAGCTAAACTTTTTGACCCCTTGGGGATAGTTCTACCGGTGTCGATCAAATCGAGATTATTCCTTCAACAATTATGGAGGATAAAGTTAGGTTGGGATGAGGTTTTGACTGGCGATCTGGTTCAGGAGTGGGAAGACATCATTTCAGATCTTCGTCTCTGTAAGGGTTTTAATTTTCCTCGGAGAGTTGTCATGGACCATCCTGTTTCCATTCATGCCTTCTCAGACGCTAGCAAGGTCACGTACGGCACCGCCATATACTTTGTTGACACAAGTGGCAGCCGTCTCGTCATAGCGAAGGCGAAAGTCGCCCCGATCAAATCCCTTTCCATCCCAAAATTAGAGCTGACTGCAGTTCTGTTGTCTGCTAGACTCGTTCACTTTGTAGAGGAAACTTTTAAAAATTTGCTAAATATCTCGGAGACAGTTATATGGAGTGACAGCCAAATTACGCTCTACTGGTTACATAGCCGTAAGAAGCTACCAGTGTACGTCACCAACCGTGTCGACGAAATTCGTACCCTGCTCCCAACCGCACAGTTCCGGTATGTGTCTACCAAAGAGAATCCAAGTGATTGCATTACTCGTGGTGTCTCTGCTAAATTTCTCAAATCGTCTGCGTTGTGGTGGAGTGGCCCATGCTGGCTTAATGATCCCAACGAATGGCCAGAGAATATAGATTTGAGCGAGCAACACACTGCTATTGTGGCACCGGTAATTGACTCGGTGCCTGACGAAGACACACGGTTATGGGACTGGGGTAGATTCAGCAGCTATGAAAAGTTACAACGTGTTACAGCATGGGTGTTACGATTTGTAGAAAATGTAAAAGCAAAAATTAAAGGCACACCGCCCACAGGTAGTGCTTACCTCAATGTGAAGGAGATCAGAATTGCAGATAAATTATTACATAAGCTCTGTCAACAAGAAATATATACGCAGGAATATAAATTACTGGTTAAGGGAACAAAGTCTAGGAATAACCTGATCAACCAGTTGGGCTTACACTTGAAGGGGGACTTGATACATTGCGGAGGCAGATTACGATTGGCAGCCCTCTCTGAGGCAAGTAAGTATCCAATACTACTGCCCCCCAATCATCCCTTCACCCATCTTATCATCGATAGGCGTCACCGACTCTGTTGTCATTATGGGGTTGGTCATATAGTCACCTATGTAAGACAACGATGGTGGGTGCCTAGAATCAGGCAGGTGGTCAAGAAAGTCCTTCGCAAATGCTTAAAGTGTAGAAGAGTACAGGGAACACACTATGATCCCGTCGGAATTCCTCCCTTACCAAACCTGCGAACCACCCCAGGTGACCCTTACAAAGTTACCGGGGTTGACTACAGTGGAGCAATCCCTGTGAAAGATTCACCCAATCTTAAGGTGTATATGATACTTTTCACTTGTGCTGTTACCAGGGCAATTCACCTGGAACTGGTCACCAACCTCACTTGTGATAGCTTCCTACATGCCTTCCGAAGATTCTGCAGTAGACAGGGATATCTACGTATCATGCTGAGTGACAATGCAAAGACTTTCATAGGGGCATCTACATATCTCAAAGAAGTGAGCAACAATCCTAAGATTCAGACCTGCCTAGCGGATGTAAAATGCGAATGGCGTTTCATTCCCGCCAGAGCGCCTTGGTTTGGCGCCATATGGGAGAGAGCCATAGGCATCGTGAAGGCGGGTCTGAAGAAGGTGTTGGGTAGAGCTCTCATCTCGATTGAGGAACTCAACACCATACTCTTGGAGATTGAAGCCACCGTAAATGATCGCCCTCTATACTATGATTCTGGTGATTTGGAAGACCTTACCCCAATCACACCCTCAGTACTGGTACGTGGATACAGACTGCAGGATCTTCCTGAAGAGCATGACGAGGATACTATGGAGGATCCAGACTACATAAGTAAGGAAGTTATATCGGCCCGCTACAAATACATTCGTAAATTATCGCGAGATATTTGGCATCGCTGGTCAACAGAATATCTGGTGACTTTAAGGGAAGCACAAAAGAATAAACTAACACCATTAAAAGGTCATTGGCCTAGGGTAGGGGACGTGGTAACCATCCATGAGGAGGGCCCGCGCGCATTTTGGAAATTGGGTCGGATAGAGGAGTTATTACCAGGTCGTGATGGTGAGGTTCGGGTAGCAAAGGTTCGCACCAGGACTGGAGTAATCACACGGCCAACAGTCCGACTATATCCTCTTGAGGGTGACCTCGATCGCAAGGACACCCCCTCGGATCAGTTATCCATTGAAGTCCCCTCTCTGGCTTCTACTTCGGCGCAGCCTGTTGACGCGTCTGGCGAACGCCCACGTCGACAGGCAGCCCAGATATCCTCCCAAGCTTGGCGGGATAAGATTGCCTCCGGGCAAATCTAATCATGTAAATTTTGTATAATTTCTGTTGGTGGGAATATGTCCATACTTAGTGTACTCAAACTAGTATGAACAGTCTCGATGTTACGTAATCTGGGTTGATGTAGCGTTACGTATCATTCTGTAGTCTTAAGTTGAACGCTTCCATAACCTTGGTCGAACGTTCCATGATTGGGTAGAATATATTATTCTATAGTAGTATATGGGAAAGTATTGTAGGATTATAATTCCTATATATATATATATATTTGTATTATTAAAATTGTTTATAAGTATCTCATTGTAAAGAAGATGGGATACATTTTCCATATGTTATGCGCGTGCGCGGTATGTCACGACAGAGACGAACATAACGCGCTCGCCCACTCTCCAACCAACCTCCGTCCCAGCTACACACGCTAAGCCTTCTTCCTATAGTTTCATAATCCGGTGTTTTCGCTTCACTTTCATCTCATATTCCACATAGTCATTACATCATCATCTTTGTTAGTTAGCACAAATTTAACGTAAATATCTAGCCTATCCTAGCCTATTGTAGCCTCTTTTCATACTTTGTTTACTATACTAACCACTTCCAGTTATCTAGCCTATTTTCCGCCATCCTCCAATCACCAGCTGAGTTCATCAAAGGGTAATTATATTTCTATATGGTTAATACTTATTCATTATCAAATATACAGTCCACTTATCTAAATTAGCCATAGTCACACAAGGAATATTTAGAATCTCAAGAGACCTTGCCGTCCATTCCGAGGAGATACTCGAAGTGGAAGAAGGTAGCCGGTTTAGTTCACTACACTCATTACAGTGTGTAAAGTACTATCTATTCTCTTCTTGAACTGCTCTACTTAAGAACTGCTTACAATTTCTGAGGGAAGTTTGTTCCAGGCCGGACAGATCTTATTTGAAAAAGTTTTCACAATTACTAGCTCTGAACCTCTTCAGTTATAACTTCCAGCCATGGTTGAGTATTATTTTCATAATGAAGCTAAACATTTTGAGAGAGAGAGAGAGAGATGGATATATATATAGAGAGATAGAGAGCGAGAGAGAGGGGGGGGGAGAGAGATATGTAGATAGAGAGAGAGACTATAGGTAAGTAATTGTGAACAAAAGAATATGATAAGTGAGTGCTAACTCCGCCTCCAACCCTAATTAAGGGCAGGAAATGTTTAGCTTGTGACCTCAGGTCACAGATGTGGGAATTTCTCTCTCTCTCTCTAATGAAACGTAGTGATACTATACCTCCTTTTTGTTAAAGTATTTATGCAATATATATGTTTGGTGATTAAACCAACAACTGGTATCTATTATTTTTTTATTTTTTATAATTGCAGTATTTCATGACAACTAGATAATTATATATCTGTGCGCTTTTCACTTTTTGTTTTTATCTAAAACCGTGTTAATATACACTACAAACTGTTAATCTGAGTTGTGGATTGAACCAAGATATACTGTATATCTTGGATTGAACCAGTGCGAGCGTTGGTGACTGGCCTCAACCAGTCACTACCCACGCGCGGCTGACAGCTTCTTCCGCGTGGCCATTTCGGTTTGTGGCCATTTCGGTTTGTGGCCATTTAGGAGTGTGGCCATTTCGGTTTGTGGCCATTTCGGTTTGTGACCATTTCGGAGTGTGGCCATTTCGGTCTGTGGCCATTTCGGTCTGTGGCCGTTTTGGTTGTGGCCATTTCGGAGTGTGGCCATTTCGGAGTGTGGCCATTTTGACTTGAAAGTCTCAAACCCATATCAACCACTCAACCCAAATCAACATACATACACAATGCATACACCAATTTAACTCCCAAACAGCGGGCATGCTTGTTTACATGACCGGAGTGCTGGGCTGGTATATTTACCGAAAACGAACTTTATTCCACGCTCTTTTTCATGCATAAGCAAGAGCCAGAGCGTAATGCAATTATATATCCGTGAATGGGTGATAATAGAGTTTTCCAATGACACCTGAATCATCCTTATACGACCACAGGTTCTTTTGCAACAACAGAGTAACCGGAGATGAAAATACCCTTAAATGAGGTACTTTTCCCGTTTTTTTCCTTGTTGCGCGAAGTAGGGACGTGGTGGGTTGAGATAGTACGTGTCAGTGACAGCCCCAAGGTGGTGGCGAGCAACCCGAGGCCAGCTATCGTCCCCCCAATGCGCGGTCTCTCTCTCTTAGCTTATAATGTCCTCAAAATGGCACTCGTCATATGAAGAGCGCCGCAGGGGTGGCCAATATTCTCTCTCCTGTCATATGACGGGCACCGTCGGTTGAGGGATAAAGACCGAGTGCTCCACACAAAATGTGGTTCTGGTCTCACATCCTAATGGCGGCGTTCCAGGCAGCCCTGTTAAGAACTGCCTCAATTGTCAGGTTCTTTGATTTACGATCAGACTGCAAAGACAGATCCCATGTCTTTTTTGGACCGCCCATTGGTGCAGCTCCCTCCACATTCATGGACTTGCATCTTTTCACCCAGCTTTGTTCATCCATCTTCTCCATATGTCCAAACCATCCAAGCCTGCTAGTACGCATCTCATTACTGATACTCTTGATACCTAACCTTTTCCTTAGCTCTACACATGATATCCTATCTTGCAGTTTGGCAACACACATCCATCTCACCATCCATATCTCATTGCGTTCCATTCTGTTTTGTATCATCCACTTTGACAGGCCATGTTTCTGAAGCATAATATATGTCCTTTCCCTTCAAGGGGAGAGGAAGTCTTCTCATGGTGAGTAGTGGCAAGAGTTCTCTAAACTTTCCCCAGCCGCATCTTATTCTAGCGATAGTGGCGGCCTCAGCCCCACCACCGGCAGAGATGGTATCTCCCAAGTAGCAAAACATGTCCACCATCTCCAGTGCCTTAACACTCTCGAGCCGGTCATTGAATACAAGCTCACCTTTGAAAATTATGCACACACATTTCTCAATTTCGGACTTCTTCCTTTGGTAGAGGTCCCTTTATTCAAGTGCAGCGCTTCTTCCTGTGATGCATCCGGCTGCAGCAGACGCTACACTGTATTGAGTTCGCGCCCACCCCTTTTCTGCATACTGCGCATGGGTATGCCCCACTTTATTCTACCTTTTTATAACTAATCCACTATGTAAAACCTTTGTTTTATTCATAATTACTCCTAACCCTTTACTTTCTATGCCCTCTTTCCATTTTCTGAACTTGGCCTCGGTATCCTGCGCACTATCTACGATAAGAACTAGGTCATCTGCGTATAGCAGTTCTCATGGGACCCCACCCTGAAATCACCAGATAGTGCCTCCAGAACCATAACAAAGAAAAGTGGGCTTAACACAGAGCCTTGGTAAAGTTCGACGTGACCTTTAAACTCTTCACTCAGTTCACCTTTCACCCTCACTGCCATTCGAGAGTCCTCGTACATCTTCATTATCACACGCACCGGCCACTCCTCAACGCCAAGTTTTCTCATAGCCCACTGCACAACCACAACTTTTCTGGGCACCTTATCAAAGGCCTTTTAGAGGTCTACAAACACAAGATACAGATCCCTATGTTTAATTAGGTATCTTTCCTGCAGCTGCAACAATGCAACTTATATCAACCACTCAGTCCAACTCAACCACTCAGCCCAAATAAATCACCCAACCCAAATCAACCACCCAACTGAAATTAACCACTCAAACCCAAATCAACCAATCAACTCAAAGCAACTACTCAACTCAAAGCAACTACTCAACCCAAATCAATCACTCAACCCAAATCAAGCACTCATCCAAAATCAAGCACTCATCCAAAATCAAGCACTCATCCAAAATCAAGCACTCATCCAAAATCAAGCACTCATCCAAAATCAAGCACTCATCCAAAATCAAGCACTCATCCAAAATCAAGCACTCATCCCAAATCAATCACTCATCCCAAATCAAGCACTCATCCAAAATCAAGCACTCATCCAAAAGCAAGCACTCATCCAAAATCAAGCACTCATCCAAAATCAAGCACTCAACCCAAATCAACTGTCAGGCCAAGTTAACCACTCACCCCAAATCAACCACTCAACCGAATCAACCACTCAACCGAATCAACCACTCAACCGAATCAACCACTCAACCCAATTAGACCATTCAGCCCAATTAGATAAATTCAGCCCAATTAGACCATTCAGCCCAATTCTCCCTACCAACAAATGCCAAAAATGGTCGACAGAGGCGCTGAACGCAATGTTTACCGCGATGCATCATGGGAAATTGTTTACAATGCGGATATCTGCACCCTCTCTCTCTTTCAACAATTATTTATTATAAGAGGTCTGTCGAAATGTCTGTAGCCGAGACATTATAGCCTATGCACACTGTTATTTATTATATGTTAAAGTCACTCATACCCTTATATAACGTATATTTACAATACAAAGTCGGCAAGCATTTTCGCGCCTTTTTGTTATGCTTATTAATCAGCATATAATTATGTTTGTAGTCATTATCAGCTGCATATGGACATTCCCATGACTACTACACTTTATAAGGATTTAGTGTAGTCATTATCAGCTGCATATGGACATTCCCATGACTACTACACTTTATAAGGATTTAGTGTAGTCATTATCAGCTGCATATGGACATTCCCATGACTACTACACTTTATAAGGATTTAGTGTAGTCGTATACTGCATAATAAAAGAAAGTATAGTCACAAGAAATCATGATAAACTGTGCATGTCCTACAGTAGGTGTTAAGTATTGTTGATGTCGACAGTTGTAGCTATGGCGCTAGTTCAGAAGCGTCCACCAGAGGTCTCAAGTGTATTATTGGTAGCGAGAATTAGACCACTCAGCCCAATTAGACCATTCAGCCCAATTAGACCACTCAGCCCAATTAGACCATTCAGCCCAATTAGACCACTCAGCCCAATTAGACCATTCAGCCCAATTAGACTACTCAGCCCAATTAGACCATTCAGCCCAATTAGACTAGTTAGCCCAATTAGACCACTCAGCCCAATTAGCCCATTCAGAACACTCTGCCCAATTAAACCACTCAACCCTGCTTGGTCTCTGGACTCGACCCAGTTCAACCATGCCCAAGTTGGCCCAATTGGATCGCTTAGAATAGTTTATACCAATTTGAATTACACTTCAGAGCCCGGACACTAAACAACTAATTAAGGAGAGATATATACCTGTATATATATTTAGTAATTTATTTATCTATTTATTATTTTCTTTTGTTTGCTCCCAAGACTTCCATCACGCTTAAAAGAAATGCCCTCAAGATCCCCCATCGAGGTAAATTTGTACATTATTGGTTAGAAAAGTGTTCCGGCCAGTTCCTCCTAAATTGCAGACTCGATATCGCTTGCCTTGAATAAATCAACACCAAAATAGCATGAATGGTCTTAAAATTGAAAAGTAAATCGGGGGAAAGTCTTAAAATCTCTAAATTAATCGGCTAAGCATGAAGGAGGAGGATCAGGAAAAAAAATCCCCTTAAGTTATGTAAAGGGGTAGTCATAACATACCCACGAATGAAGACTTTTTCCTTCCTCGCCATGTCCTAACTGCACTCTTCTTTAAAGGTAGGCTAGCTTAAGGTCAACCAAAATTACGACACTTATAAATGCCTATACTCTTTAAGAGGCACAACCAAAAAGGCCATACTCCTAATGCCCACAAACCCTAAAAGTCAAAACCAAAATGGCTATACTCCTTAACAGCCAAGGCCAAAACCAAAAAGGCCACACTCTGAAACGCCTTAACCCCTACTGTACCAGAGGTTAGTACCATAAATGTACCCTCCAGTATCAGGCAGTGTGGCCAAAGTGGATTTAGAGGCAAGAGAGAACAACCTCCCACCTCAAAAGTTGGTGAAGTACTGGTCCAGTACTACTCCAGGCAGCCTGTAGGCATACAACCAAGCTGAGAAGTGATGCCAATTCCTCAGAGCAGTGTTTACAAGTCATGCTAGCAGCTACCTCTCGATACTGGCAGTTACAAGGACCGCATATTACTGAAGGACATCGTCCGCCGCTGGTACTGGCGAGTTACTTTTTTTGCTGTCGGCCAATGTAGGTCACCGACACAGTAAGGGTTAACGATCACAACCAAAAATGCCACTCTTTAAAAGCTACACTCCCTATCGACCACGCTCTTTAACCGCCACACTTCTTAACGGCCACAGGTTCTAAGCTAAGCTAAATGTTTCACATTCTAACGTGTGCTTGTTGATTTAATTTATTATGAGCAATGATACAACTGAAGTATATTATTTGCCAATATTATGGCATGACATAAAGAGGTATGAAAATGTTATAATGTAAATGGGAGGAAATAATATTATGTTCGCCGGAGGATACATTTTAAGGAAACGATTACATCAAGCATTAAGACCCACCAGGACAATCTTACATTAACTTATTGTTTTCCTAGAACACCTTCTATCATGGTCTACAAACAGCGCACATTACCAATTGTATTTTATTGTTTTCCTAGAACACCTTCCATCATAGTCTACAAACAACACACATTACCTACTGTATATTATTGTTATCTTAGAACACCTTCCATCATGGTCTACAAACAACACACATTACCAATTGTATTTTATTGTTTTCCTAGAACACCTTCCATCATGGTATACAAACACCAAACCTTACCCTCATTATGGTTGTTGTAAACCTTCCATAGTGTCCTACAACCACCTAACCTTACCTATCTTATCTTTGCCCTAGAACATAATCCATATTTCAACCATAACACACGGCTAACATTTTCAACTAGATTATAATTATCCTACCATAACCTATTCTGAAAGAACCCTATTATCCCTAGAAACCCTGTTATAGACTACAGCCACCACAACTAAACTACTGTTCATGGAATGCCTTCTTTCATGGTGGAGAGGTTGTGGACACCAATCGAGCAGGACAATACCCAGGAGAGGCCTCATAGGCATGTGATAAGGAGCTGCTGAAACTTTAGTTTCATTTGTCTGGCTTATGTCACTGTTTCTGTTTGTGTCACACCTACACGGAGGGTAATCCAGCTAGCTCTCACAGACACCTATGTTTCCTATTAATTTCACTACACGAAACAAGCACACCACACTTCTTTGCAATACACAAACAAAATAAATCGTTTAAAATAGCGACTATCACTCTTTTATCTTTGGGAGGAGACACTTGTTAAAGACAGCTCTGCCTTTTGTGTCCTTCATCCACATGGGAAAAAACCCCATACCCGTATCATTGTTTTAGAGTATCTCCCATCGTGATCAACCCAGGCATTACCGTTGACGTCCTTTTCATTATATTATGGGAACTATTAGACGGTTTTGTTCAGCTTAGAAAGGATATCTACTCATTGAAAGAGTAAATACTATCTCAATTATTCCTTTTAGCTACCATATATCCTTCCTAAGCTTCTTAAAACCGTCTAAATGCAGCTGAAATAAAATACAAAAGACGTCGCCGGCACTGTAGGATTAACATACAGACATGAACTATGTCATAATATGTACTTATTAATATATAGCTGATTTGATCGGAACATAATTTTAAATGGATATATTTGTATAGATAACATCGCAAAAGCTCACAAACATTTATTAGTAGTTGTGCATTGATCCATTAATGATTAATTATAATGTTGTTCAGGTGGGATGCTGCCAGCGTTCAGCAGCCTAACGTACCAGTTCCTTGGGTCCACCCCGGACTACTGGTGCCGGGTAGATGCTCTATCCCGTGCCAACTGGACACAACAACAGATCATCACCTTGGCCAGCCCTACAAGGTACTACAGACATTTAACACATTCAGTACTGGTGGTGTCCTCTTTATTATGTTCTGGCAACTATTAGACAGACTATCTAAATTAATCCTTTTAGCCACCATATATCCTTCCTACGTTTCCTTGGATCCACCCCAGACTACTGTTGCTGGGTGGAGGCTCTTACCCGGGCCAGCTGGACACAACAGATTATTACCCCAGCTATCCCATACAAGTACTGTCATAAGCCATAATACTTGTTGCCCTGGGAGAAAGACACATTGGATTCAAAAGCAATCAGAAGGGAATTTAAGTGATGAAGGTATTCATGAAGTGTAATATTTATTTTTGTTATTGGTATAGATCATGCACTTTGTCTTGTAATTCAATGCATTTTGTTTATCCAACATAGTTTGGGTAATACATTTTACTTCATGTTATTTTGCCAATCAGGTTCAGCCGCTTGCTGTTGCTGTATTTGTTGCTGGGTATGTCCACACAATGAATAATGTGCAAGTCGGTTGCCTTCTTTATACTTTGTATATGGATGAAGAGGCGATCCTCAGCTACCACCGGGCATTGGCTGCCCATACTTGTGGTATCCCTGGTAAACAAGCTATCTTTCCTACCTAAATGACCAAGAGCAGTTAGTTCAGCAACCCACCCATATCCCAGACCGCCCTGGAGATCGACACAACATTGTTGACTTATATCTAACCTCTAATCATTCTGCTTACACTGTAAATCATCTCCCTCCGTTGGCCTCCTCTGACCATTACCTTATCTCCGTCACCTGTCCTGTCTCTCCAGTACGGTCTTGTGAACCCCTTTGCCAGCGGTGCTTGTGGCATTTTGGCGTTGCTGACTGGGAGGCTCTACAGCAGTACTTCTATGATATCCCATGGATTGATTTTAACATAATTTTGTAGCCAAGGACCAGCAGAGAGTGCCGAGCGCATTATTGAGGTAATCCTTTCAGTCATTCATGCATACATCCTATTTTCTTTACTCTTAAACTAACTCACAACATTCTTGGTTTACTCACGCTTGTTATACTGCTGTCTGCAATAAAAAGGAAGCATTCAATCGGTACCGGTGCCTTCAAACTCAAGAATCTCGTATTTTATATGTTTCTGCCCTGAATCAAGCCAAATCTGTTCTTCGACGCGCCAAAAACTCTTTTATCAATACCATCATCAATAGCCAAAAACATCTTCAACAATTTCAATGACTCGTCTTTCCCTTATATTTTCTACTCAGACGGTACCACTGTGACGCATGTCCAGTGTGAGCATGCTGTACAGAACGCCTAGTCATGCCCCACTCTCGCTAGGATCGTCAGGGCAGGAACTTTGGCTGTAGTCTATGTAGAGTTTCCTAACTTAGTTCATGTGAGCCATTGTACTATAAGTATTATGAATATGTATTTTGTTTTTATCTGAGTCAACGAGTTCTATTTTATATCATTAGTTATAAGTATTGTGTGTAAAACTTATTTGTAATGATGGGAAGAGAAACCGCCACAGTTGGGGGTCAGTGGGTGCGCCAGGCGGGAGGTGGGCCTAACTCACTAGCACTCCCCCCCCCCCCCCCCCTCAGTGCTAGGGGAGCCTTTGTCTATCCCAGAGGAGAGAGAGAAAT
Source organism: Paralithodes platypus (assembly GCA_032716605.1). NCBI lineage: Eukaryota > Metazoa > Arthropoda > Malacostraca > Decapoda > Lithodidae > Paralithodes > Paralithodes platypus. Next base: position 26,394,771 of record CM064531.1, on the reverse strand, counting down.
TACGTAATGGTTGTCAGTGGGCGGTCCTTAGTAGTTCATGTTGGGCTCACTAGAGGGCCGGGTATAAAAAGGGAAGTCTAGCCATTTTTTCATCAGAACTCATTAGGCAGAGCGACTTCTCATTTCCCTTGCTAACTATATATATTCTTCTGACTGATGTGAACTTTCTCTACTACCTTACATTCTTATCTCCTCTTTTCCCTGCCTGTTTAACTTCCATGGTCCCGTTGGTGCAGAGCTAGTCAGCCAACGTATTATCGCTTGAGTTCTCACGAGATACTTGCCTATTAGATAGCCTATTTTGGAAGGGTTAACTTAGAATAGGATTGATTTATGTTTGTTGCACTTGTATATGCATTTCCCTGTGTGTTATTATTATTATTCCTGTTTTCTGCTAGTCTAGGTAATGCTAGACTGGGGTAAGGCTTTTCTGTGTTACGAGTTGTTGTTTGATGCAGTGGTTAAGCGATAAACCTGCATACTCGTTTCGGTTCAGTGAAGCCTAGGTTGTCTTCGCGGCTGACTGTGTTGAGTTAATAATTTACAGTGCGTGAGGGCAAGAGCCTAACCACCCTGTATTTTATTAACAGTTTGTTTTTACTTTGTCAAGGAGCCGGGAGAAAACCAGATACAAGGGATCTGGATTTCTCAAAGTGCACTTGTTAGTTTTAACGTAATACTTTAAACAGTTGTGAGGACTTCGCTAGGCTACGAGCCGTTTTTGCTCAGTCACTGCTACCTTTTGCTCACAGTACCCCAGCTAGACTTTACTCGATTAGTAGATACAGAATAGTATTGAAGCTTTCCTTATGTATGATATTGTTTATGCACTATTGATTTCATGTGTTGCAAGCTTGGCTACTTTAGTGATTAGTGGCCCACGAGCACAATCCGAGTAGGCTATTGCCGTTGCATTTGCGGAGTACTTCTTTTTAATGTTTGCCATTTACTATTGCATATTCTTTTAATTATTCTTATGCCAATTTAAACCTTTAATAGTATTTAATTGCCAGTGTTTTTGCTTATTGAATTACTGTTCAAAATCCGATACGTACTTCTTACGAGCATCCGAGAAGCATCTAACTTTTTTCAGAAGATTCCTTGCTCGATGCTTAAGGACTATTAATTAACGTAACGTAATAGTGCCGATCCGAAGTAGAGGGTGGAGGACTTCTTAAGTTCTTAGTCAAGGGTGGATTACTTCGGCTTCGGCCAACACTATTCTTTGGTGTTGTTGTTTCTTACTTCATTGTTTGATTGTTGACCAGACTAGATAATTCCTGTCTCTTTATTAGTCTGTTGTTGAACACTAGTACCGAGTTCTTGTATACCCCGTTATAGCAGATTGAACTCTGGAGGGTATTGGTGTTTTTTGTTCGGCTGGCAGTACTCAGGGGTTGGGATCGTGTGTTTCCGTTGTGGCAGCGAGCCGTATTCGAGTCCTGATTGAGAGCCCTTGTGTACCCGAGTGCCAGTTCGTAACAAATGGCGACCTTGCTTAGGATTTTGTGAACAGTATAAATTTTTGCAGAGTTGTACAACATTTGTTTGTTTGTATTTTAGCGTGCATATTGAAGAATATTTTGTTTTGTATGGCAATTAGTAAAGCATTTAAGAGACTCCAGTTAATTTAGTAATTAGTGCTTGCATAGGAAGTTTAACACTTTTGTCTCGAGAATTTTTTTGTGGACTTCAGTATGTCGTGCATTAGCACTGACGATGAGCGAGAGATGTCATTTGAAGGTGTGCCGTTAGTAACCAGTGAGGAGGATGCTAGAGTTTTTGTGAGTAAGCGGTACCACGTGACGGAGGAGAGGCTGACTGGGGTGGATGTTTGTGGCTTGCACCTGATAGCCAAGGTTTTGGGCATTTCCAATGTAGTAGGGATGTCCAAGGGGGAGCTGATTTCCTGGGTGTTGCGTGGGCGACATGGGGTTTCGGAGGAGAGGGCGTTTGGGGGGGTTCCTCCCCAGATCCCCTCTCACTCGACTCCCACAGTGCCGTCCACTCAGTTACCGGAGGTTAGCACTCTCCCACAGAGGGATGAGAATTGGCAGATTGGAGTGCCCTCGGGTGGTGCACATGGTGGTTCCCCAGTTTTTGCCCCCCCTCCTTCAGTAGTGGCAGCTCCCTCTTCCTGCCTGTCTCCAGAGATGGTATTTAGACTTGAGCTTGCTAAGATTGAGGCTAGGAAGCAGGAGAATGAGACCAGGAGGCAGGAGGATGAGACGAGGAGGCATGAGATTGAGGTTAGGAGGCATGAGGCTGAGCTTAGGTACGACTCGGAGAAATATTGTGCTAAATTAGATATAGATAAGACTCGTGCAGAGTCGACAGGGACGCGGATGGGCCGTGAGGGCCAAGTAAGAGAACAGTCCTTGGCCCACTTAGTCAAATTGGTGCCGGTATTTAGTGAAACTGAAGTCACAGAATTTTTTAATCGTTTTGAGAAGAAGTGTAGGGAGCATAATTGGCCTGAAGAGAAGTGGGCAGCTCTAGTCTCCTCAAGACTTACGGGTAAGGGTCTGAAGGCTTATGATGCACTGCCTTTAGAGTCTTGCATTGACTACCCAGAATTGAAGAGAGCTGTCCTACGGGCATACGAGTTGCAACCGGAAACATATCGATTGAAGTTTCGGGGTGTTACAAAGACTAGGGAGGCGACCTTTCTTGAACATGCCCGGGACTTAAAAGATGCACTTAAAAACTGGACACGTTCTGAGAAAGCTGAGACGGCAGAACAGTTGACTGAGCTGTTTCTGCTCGAGCAGTTTTATAAGTGTACTGGTGCAGAAATGACTTTAACTATTAAAGAAAAGAACCCAAAAACTCTACAGGAGGCAGCTGAGATGGCTGACCTCCGGCTATCACTAATTCGTGGGTGCGGGTCTGCCCAGCGTAGTGAGGCAGGTAACAAGGGGCGTGACGCCCCACCCCCCCGAGTTAGTGATATACCTTATGCAAACAAGTACAAGAGCCATGATACCAAGACTGACCACAAGACTAGCACCGTCCCATTTAAGAAGGGGCCGGGCCCTTCCCAGTACCAAGGGAAGCCCAAAGGGGAGTTGGAGTGTTATCATTGTCATAAAAAGGGGCACTTTGCAAGAGTCTGTCCTAGCAAACCACCTACAGCAGCTGTGTCTTTGGCCTGCAACATTGGTGTGTCTCCGAAGTCATCTGAGTTTGCCCGGGGCAGTTCGTCAGAGGCTGAGGCACAGCCAATGCAGAAGCACCTGGGAGGCTCGAACCCTGCTCAGGATGTTTTTTGCGACCATAGAGGGCGGGGTTGCGTGATGTGGGCGGGGCGCAAGCATGGAGTAGAGGTCTTGCGTGATACAGGTGCTTCCCAGACTCTGATGAAAAACTTGACTGGCTACCCTATAAACGCGGCTCGGGTGGTAGTGGTGCAGGGTATTAATGCAACTCGGTCATACCCGCTGGTGCGGTTGGAGTTGGAGGTGGATGGTGTGGCACGTGAATTGGATGTCGGGATTGTGGAGAAACTGCCAGTGGAGGGCGTCGACCTTCTTCTCGGCAACGACTTTGCAATGCCCGCTTCTGAGGTTCTACCCTTAGTCGTTGCCGAGAGGCCGGCCGACGTGAGTAGGGAAGAGCAAGAGTGGGTCGAGCGGTGCCAGACACAACCCATGGCGTGTGTTGTCACCCGAGCTCGGGCAGCTAAAGTGTCACAGCCTAGTCCTCCGTCTTCAGACCAGCGGAGGAACGATCAACAGGAGGAGGATAAAGCTGGAGTTGGTTTTAAGAGTTTTGACTCGGCGGCTCTCCTGGGTGATTCAGTATTAGCACCATTACTTAATTCTGGAGTAGCCCCTGGGCCTGTCATCGAGAGTGACGAGGCTGGGCATGATGAGTCTCCACGACAGCAACGTTATGTACATCGAGAGAGACAGAGGGAGCAGCCCAGTATCGGGGAAGGTCATGCATTGCTCCGGGAGCAGTTAGATCGCTTGGCACCCTCAGATATACGTCGGTTGCAACTAGAGGACCCTGAGCTCCAAACGTGTGCTAATGGAGCTGTAGAGCTCGACGAGGACGGCGATGCACAGCCAGGAGATTTTTTTTATTTAGAAGGCATCCTCTATAGGCGTTTTCAAGACCCTAAACGTAGTTGGCAAAAGGGGTCCGGAGTAGTGGACCAGTTGGTGGTGCCACGGGAGTGCAGGGATAGCCTACTGAGGTTGGCGCATGACATACCACTGGCAGGACATCTAGGGGTGAGAAAAACGGTGGCGGCTTTGGGGAAATTGTTTTGGTGGCCGGGGATGAAGTCTCATGTGCAGTCATGGATAAACTCACGTGATATTTGTCAACGTGTCGGGAAACCGAACCAAGTTATTCCTAAGGCTCCGTTACACCCTATTCCTGTGATTGGGCCACCCTTTAGTAAAATTATTGTTGACATGGTTGGTCCACTCCCTCCCACTAAGGCTGGAAATAAATTTTTGTTAACCATAATGGATGTTGCCACTAGATACCCCGATGCATACCCTATGAAAAATGGAATGGCTAAGACGGTAGTCAGTAACTTGTTGTGGTACTTCTCAAGGTACGGGTACCCGGAGGAGATTCAGTCTGATCAGGGATCTAATTTCACCTCCAACATGTTCAAGCAAACAATGCAACAGCATGGGATACGAGCAGTAGTATCGTCAGCGTATCACCCTGAGAGTCAAGGGGTGCTTGAGCGGTGGCATGCTACACTTAAAAGCATGCTCAGGTGTTATTGTGCTGACAACGGTATGGATTGGGATCTTGGATGGCCTTATGTGCTGTTTGCTGCTCGGGAGGTACCTGGTGAGAGCCTGGGATTTAGTCCAAACGAGCTGATTTTTGGACACCGTGTCAGGGGCCCCCTTAACATGCTGAAAGAAATTTGGGAGGGGACTGTGCAGCCTTGTCCATTATTAAAGTATGTGCTTGAAAGCCGTGAGCACATGCTTAAGAGTCTGGAGATGGCAGGTAGAAATTTGACAGAATCACAAGCTTTGATGAAGGACAGGTATGATCGCAAAGTGAGGCTCCGGAAGTTCACTGTAGGACAAGAGGTATTAATTTTGTTGCCTTTGGTTGGTAACCCCCTCTCTGCGAAGTACACTGGACCTTATAAAATTGTAGAAAAAATTTCAGACTTAGATTACCTTGTTGCCACTCCAGACAGGAGGAAAAAGAACCAGTTATGTCACGTGAACCTTATTAAAGAGTATGTGAGGCGCCCCTCTGAGCCTCTCACTGTCCCTGTGTTGGCTTGTTGCGGCCGTGGTGGAGAAGGAGAGGGGGACAGTCAAGCTTCAGAGGAGGATAGCTGGGATCAACATGTTTCAGCGGTTCAGTGGGCGGGGAACTCGAGCCTTAGGGCTGACGAGGCTATAGCTCATTTGCCTGAGCCGCAGTTTGATGCTATCCGTCAGTTGTTCGGTTCATACCCCACTGTATTTGCTGAACACCCAGGCCTCACTACTCAGGCTATGCATGATGTTGACGTGGGGGACCATCTACCCTTTAAGTCAATCCCGTACCGTGTGCCCCCCATAAAACTACCAGCTCTGAGGGATGAGTTGGAGTATATGCTCGGTAGAGGGTTGATAGAGAAAGGCACAGTTAAGTGGACTTCCCCCGTAACACTGCAACCTAAGCCAGATGGCAAGGTACGCTTTTGTATTGATTTCCGTAGGTTAAACGGTTTGACTCCAACTAACCCATATCCTCTTCCTCGGGTTGATGATAGTGTTGACAAAATTGGTAATGCTCGTTTTTTGTCTAAAGTAGATTTAGTAAAAGGTTACTGGCAAGTACCTTTGTCCGAGCGTGCTAAAGAGGTATGTGGTTTTGTTGTGGACGGGAGTACCTACCGGTGCAATGTTATGCCTTACGGACTTAAGAATGCACCAGCAACGTTTCAGAACCTGATGAATGAAATTGTAAAGGACATTCCAAATTGCACCGTATATTTGGACGATGTAATCATTTATGATGACGACTTTGAGAGCCATTGTGAGCACCTTGAGACCTTGTTCCGGAAACTTAGTGAAGCAGGTCTGGTAGTAAATTTGGCAAAGTGTGACTTCGTAAAAGCCACTGTGCAGTACCTTGGGTTTGTAGTGGGAAGGGGACAGGTGTGCCCTCCTCAGAACAAGGTACAGGCTATCAATAAATTTCCGCACCCAACAACCAAGAAGCAGATTATGAGATTCTTGGGTATGATAGGCTACTACAGACGCTTCATAAAAGGTTACTCAACGGTGTTGGCACCTCTCACAGATTTGTTATCTAAAGACAAAAAGTTTTTGTGGGCACCTGAGTGTGAAAAGGCTTTCACTTTGGTGAAACATTTGCTATGTACTCACCCGATACTCAGGGCCCCAGACTTTAACAGGCCTTTTCAGCTGGCAACAGATGCTAGTGGTGTAGGGGCTGGTGCCGTCTTGCTACAGACAGACAATGAAGGTGTGGAACACCCAGTAAGTTTCTTTTCTAAGAAGTTCAATGCTGCACAAAAGAACTATTCTACAATAGAAAAGGAATTACTGGCGATTGTGCTGTCGCTCAGGCACTTCGAGGTGTATGTTCCAGTCTATGGCCCAGTCGTGGTTATCTGATCATCACCCTTTGAGATTCCTGAATCAATTTCACAATCGCAATATGAGACTGACCAGGTGGTCTTTGATGTTGCAGGAGTATAACCTGGACATCCGTCATATTGCTGGATGTGACAATGTGATCGCGGATTGTTTATCAAGGGTGGATGATCAGTCGTAGGCTATCACAGGTGTGTGGGTTTGAGTGGAGGAAAATAGGCTGCCCTTATAGTGCAGCCGGGAAAAACATATTAAAATATAAAAATCATATACAAACTCTTTCTTTTGATATAGGTAATCGTATAAGTTTGTCATAGCCTATAGAGTTTGAGTAGTCCACGAACTATCAAACGGCTGAGCTGCTGTAAGCTCGCTCTGGGAGCATGATATTGTGTCTTTTTGCTATTGTTGGGAGGAGTTATAAAATGTGATTTTTTTTTAATAATAAGATGTGTTTTGGTGATAAACTCAGCTTTGTTTTAGTGCCATGCGGTCGCTGGGTGTGAGGGGCTTGATGGGGTTCTGTGTTTGTCAGATTTTAGCTCAGGGTTGAGCAAGTAAAATCTTGGGGGAGGTGTGACGCATGTCCAGTGTGAGCATGCTGTACAGAACGCCTAGTCATGCCCCACTCTCGCTAGGATCGTCAGGGCAGGAACTTTGGCTGTAGTCTATGTAGAGTTTCCTAACTTAGTTCATGTGAGCCGTTGTACTATAAGTATTATGAATATGTATTTTGTTTTCATCTGAGTCAACGAGTTCTATTTTATATCATTAGTTATAAGTATTGTGTGTAAAACTTATTTGTAATGATGGGAAGAGAAACCGCCACAGTTGGGGGTCAGTGGGTGCGCCAGGCGGGAGGTGGGCCTAACTCACTAGCACTCCCCCCCCCCCCCCCCTCAGTGCTAGGGGAGCCTTTGTCTATCCCAGAGGAGAGAGAGAAATTACGTAATGGTTGTCAGTGGGCGGTCCTTAGTAGTTCATGTTGGGCTCACTAGAGGGCCGGGTATAAAAAGGGAAGTCTAGCCATTTTTTCATCAGAACTCATTAGGCAGAGCGACTTCTCATTTCCCTTGCTAACTATATATATTCTTCTGACTGATGTGAACTTTCTCTACTACCTTACATTCTTATCTCCTCTTTTCCCTGCCTGTTTAACTTCCATGGTCCCGTTGGTGCAGAGCTAGTCAGCCAACGTATTATCGCTTGAGTTCTCACGAGATACTTGCCTATTAGATAGCCTATTTTGGAAGGGTTAACTTAGAATAGGATTGATTTATGTTTGTTGCACTTGTATATGCATTTCCCTGTGTGTTATTATTATTATTCCTGTTTTCTGCTAGTCTAGGTAATGCTAGACTGGGGTAAGGCTTTTCTGTGTTACGAGTTGTTGTTTGATGCAGTGGTTAAGCGATAAACCTGCATACTCGTTTCGGTTCAGTGAAGCCTAGGTTGTCTTCGCAGCTGACTGTGTTGAGTTAATAATTTACAGTGCGTGAGGGCAAGAGCCTAACCACCCTGTATTTTATTAACAGTTTGTTTTTACTTTGTCAAGGAGCCGGGAGAAAACCAGATACAAGGGATCTGGATTTCTCAAAGTGCACTTGTTAGTTTTAACGTAATACTTTAAACAGTTGTGAGGACTTCGCTAGGCTACGAGCCGTTTTTGCTCAGTCACTGCTACCTTTTGCTCACAGTACCCCAGCTAGACTTTACTCGATTAGTAGATACAGAATAGTATTGAAGCTTTCCTTATGTATGATATTGTTTATGCACTATTGATTTCATGTGTTGCAAGCTTGGCTACTTTAGTGATTAGTGGCCCACGAGCACAATCCGAGTAGGCTATTGCCGTTGCATTTGCGGAGTACTTCTTTTTAATGTTTGCCATTTACTATTGCATATTCTTTTAATTATTCTTATGCCAATTTAAACCTTTAATAGTATTTAATTGCCAGTGTTTTTGCTTATTGAATTACTGTTCAAAATCCGATACGTACTTCTTACGAGCATCCGAGAAGCATCTAACTTTTTTCAGAAGATTCCTTGCTCGATGCTTAGGGTTAAGGACTATTAATTAACGTAACGTAATAGTGCCGATCTGAAGTAGAGGGTGGAGGACTTCTTAAGTTCTTAGTCAAGGGTGGATTACTTCGGCTTCGGCCAACACTATTCTTTGGTGTTGTTGTTTCTTACTTCATTGTTTGATTGTTGACCAGACTAGATAATTCCTGTCTCTTTATTAGTCTGTTGTTGAACACTAGTACCGAGTTCTTGTATACCCCGTTATAGCAGATTGAACTCTGGAGGGTATTGGTGTTTTTTGTTCGGCTGGCAGTACTCAGGGGTTGGGATCGTGTGTTTCCGTTGTGGCAGCGAGCCGTATTCGAGTCCTGATTGAGAGCCCTTGTGTACCCGAGTGCCAGTTCGTAACACCACTATTACCTCTTCCTCTGACAAAGCTGATCTCTTCGCTCAAACTTTCGCTAAATACTCCACCTTGGATGATTCCAGCGCTACTAGTTCCTACCTCTACACCCCCTTCGCACTAACTTATGCCCAATATCATAATCTCTTCTATAGGATGTACTTTCTGCCCTCTTTGGGCTTAATAATAAGAAGGCGTATGGATCGGATGGTGTTCTGCTGTTGTACAGAAAAACTGATCTTCCGTGCTGACTCTCTGCCTAGACAAATTCATTCTCTTTTTTCTTTCCTCTAACATCTTTTCTTCTTGTTGGAAGTTTGCTCTCATTCAACCTGTCCCAAAGGAGGGTGACCGCTCTCAACACTCCAACTGTCATCCAATTGTTCTCATTTCTGGCATCTCTAAAGTTTTCCAAACTATCCTTAATTCATTTTTTTTTAGCATTTATCTTACCATAGCAAAGGCGGCAGTACGTGTGGAGAATGAGGAGAGCGAGTTCTTTGACCTGAGTGTTGGGTTGAAACAGGGGTGTGTAATGTCCCCGTGGTTGTTTACTGTATATATGGATGGAGTCATGAAAGAAATACTAGGAAGAGCAGTGGATGTTGGTGTATCGCTGAAAAGGGAGGGAAATGAGTGGAAGCTGCCTATACTGCTGCTTGTGGATGATACAGTTCTGATGAGCGATAATAAATGGGAGTTGCCGGGTCTGGTAAATGAGGTTGGAACAGTGTGCGAAAAATGGAATTTGAAGGTAAATGCGGGGAAGAGCAAGGTTATGGTCTTCGAAAAGGGTGAAGTTGAACGGTCAGGTATGGATTTCGTCAGCTCTTTTAAGTATCTGGGCAGTGTGTTGAGTAAAGATGGGACTATGGATGAGGAAGTGCAGGAGAGGGTACAACAGGGGAAGAGGGTTGTAGGAACGTTGAAAGCAGTAACAAGAAATAGGGTGGTCAGTATGGAAGTGAAGAAGTCCTTGCATGACAGTGTGGTAATCCCGACACTAACTTACGGAAGCGAAGCATGGACGTTCGGGAAGAGACTCAGACCAAGAGTGAGAGCGGTGGAAATTAGTTACTTGAGAAGTGCGTGCAGAGTTACATGGAGGAATAGACAGACGAATGAGGAAGTAAGAAGGAGGTGTGATGTGGAGGTAGATGTGCTGGAAAGTGTGAAAAGGAACAACTTGAGATGGTTCGGCCATATGGAACGTATGGAAAGCGAGAGATTGACTAAGAGGGTGTACGAGAGCGAGGTGGAAGGACAGAGAGGGAGAGGTAGACCGAAGGAGAGGTGGGAGGATGGAGTGAGGAAGTATATGAATGAAGGCGGTGCTGGTTGGGAGGAGGGGCATCAACTGACTGGGGACAGAGGTGCATGGGGGCGGTTCGTTCGTGGCCATCACACCGTCAGGCAATAGATAGATAGAGTACTTTCAGATCGCCATTATGATTTGCTTATGGGCGACTTTACTAGTGATCGTCTAGCTTATCTTACGAACTCCTTTCGGGATTTTGGTGAAACTTTTTCTACTACGCTAGACATATTGAAAGCCTTTGATAAAGTCTGGTACAAATCTCTAATTTCCAAACTACCATCATTCATTTTCTGTTCCTCTATCTGTGCCATTATATCTAATTTCCTTTCTGACCATTCCATAGCTGAAGTTGTGGATGGCCATCACTCACTTCCTCAACCTATCTGATATACCAGGATTTTACTGGGGTTGTATTGACTAATTAGGTAGATTCTTACTTGATTGGGGAAAAGGAGACCAACACAAACACAAGTACGAAGGCAATAGAGGATAATATAACACAAATTACAAACATAGATTATTCTTATTCCACAGTAACATCTGACTATAAGTGCAATGATACATCAAACATTGATAGGTAATTATATAACAGCACAAACGAGGATCCACTAGGCTTCTCAAGGGGAAGATATTTGGCAGGTTTCGACAGTCTTTCAAGATGCGGCTGTATTGTATTTCTAATGACGTCCTGGTCCGTGGTGGTAGTCGTGCCGTGTGACGGTTGCAAAGTTGGCGAAGACTTCCTTGGGGTCTTCTGAAGATCTATGGGGGTTGAGATCTTTTATGAATAGGAGCTGTTCCACCAGTGTCTTAAGCTCTCGTATCGTAGGACTTCAGTAGGGAGTCGTTTCACCAGTGTCTTACACCCTCCACTACAAGTATCTAACCCAAACTTCCTTCAGGAGTCTCTGTAAGCACTTTGATGTTGGATCTTGGGCTTAACAAGTACGAGCCGTTTCACCAGTGTCTTACGCTCTCGTATCGCGGACTTAAGTAGGGAGTTGTTTCACCAGTGTCTTGCACCCTCCACTACGAGTCCTGACTGAGAAGGAAGCCGTTTCACCAGTATCTTCACGCTCTTCCAACCAGCCCTACTATTGTTGTAGGTTTACTAGAACTAGAGCGCTTGTTGGTACTGCATAGTGCATACTCTAAGTATAGTAATTCCTGTACCAAAGCAATGTAAAGATGTTGGGTGTCACCAGTGTAGCCCAACAAGAATACAAGCAAGTCTGAGAAATGCGTTGAGTAGTTTCATCAGTGTCTTACTCCCTCAAGGCAAATTCTCAGTTAATAGTCCCAAGTCTTCTGATACTATCCCTACCGGTGTGATAGTATCTGTTCAACTTTACTGATGATGGGGTAGGCTGAGATGGTCTTACCAATTCCGTCGTTCTCCTCGGTAAGGCATTTCGCTACTAGAGGGGCAGCTGTGCATGTGTAGCTGGCGGTTTATGGTTGAGGCACTGAGCGGAATGGTTAGGGTTAAATTATATTCTTACCTCATATTTCCTGAACACTGTTGCAGTACTCTGTAGAATTATGTAAATTGTTTTATGTATTGGATAATATTTGAAGAGGTCTTAAATAAACAAGCACAGGCTTTTGTGTGGTTTATTTTAGAAGAAAAATATATGTCTTTTAGCCCTTAATCCTAATTTTGAGATATTAGAATATATTACACTAGACGTCCCTTGCGTTGGGGCAATGTAATTATAAAGTACTTCTTAATGTGCTGTATACTCGATGTTGAGTGTGTACCGAGATAAGTACTCTACTTAATACTTAATGATAACACTTTAATAATAGCAAACCTAGAACTATGAGCTGTTTTCCAAGTAATAATGATCTTCCTGTAAAGAGAGAGAACAAATTATTAGAAGGGAATCACTAGAACACTTGTATGTCACTGCGTACATGTATGTCACTTATAAGGTACTTCTACAGGTCACTAGTTTTACCCAGAGGGCTGGAGAGAGATACCCTCCTTAGGGCGTGGTGGTGTGCTGACTGACTCGCCCTCTGCCTCTTGAGGGAGGGGCGCGGTTCAGCAACACCATGTGACAACTGGATGTGACAATGTTTCTAGCAATTACTTCTCGATATCTTGGCAACGGAAGTGTGATACCATTTGGTGATCGTGGGATCCGTGCTTGCCTTAGCAGAGTGGAAAGTTACCAGCTTTTATTGTGATGGTGTGAGCTTCTATAGGGAGATCACACCAACACACTTACAGTTGTTTTTAAAAGGTAGTTATAATGGTGTGAGTTATATATGTGATTATATGGTTTATCTTAGAAGTGTACAGTCGCTCAAAATGTGCGGTTACACCGCTCGGCCACGTCAGCTGAGGCCCTCCTCAGGTTGTAGGAAAGAATAACTCATATATCTAGATACACATTGAATCATCCCTATGCCTTATCTAACCCTGTACCCAGTGTATAGCAATGAGGATCAAAACTTACACGTTAGCATTAACAGGTGCTTAAATTTTACCTCACGCCCAAGCAACAGGTGATCAACCCTGAACGGAAGACGAAGGGAGAGACTTACTAGGATAAGCTTGCTGACGAGAGTCATGGAAAGGGGTTAGTGTAGTAGGAAAAATTATTTCCTGATTAATTAATAAAACTAAGGTTAGTAGTACTCTGAAGAATTTATGAACTTCATGAGGTTTAAAGAATTACCTGTGAAAAGAATATGTTAATAGGAATGAACTCTGAGAAGAGGTTTGTTATCGAGGCAATAAGTTGACGATAAGGAAACGTGAAGATTAGTTAAATCCGTACTTCGCAGTGAACAGGTGCCTGACACATCCCATGATTATTAACTATTACTCTAAATCTAAACTATGAACCAGTCAGTCACAGATGCTTGAGTCGAGGTAAGGTCGCATGCATTTATGTCCGGGGAGAGAGGGAAAACACATACTCAGGACGCACAGCCAGGGGAAGATACGAGGACGTACATGAATAAAGGCGTCTTTGTTTGTCACAGTCACAAGTTGAAGTTCGTCGGGGACGAGCAACATGTCTGCTGTTTCAGTAAAGGTTAGTAATCATCCGTGTATAAGAAACGGGTACGGCATAATACTACAGTCATTGTTAAATGTGAGGACTCGAACTGAATGTGGACTAAAATGGTGAGTGGAATAACTGTATCTATTTATGAGAAATAGAGTATACAATTTTCTTACTCAAAAGCAGAGACAGGGCAAACTGTTCCTTCTCTATGGCTGATGCTGTACGGAGATGAGCAACAGGCAGTAGATCAATGATGATCCATCTCTGATAACACCGTACTCAATGAATTCATCACATTCATCTTACTTGTGAGTCGTACATCTATACTTGTGAGTCTTACATCTAGAATTCTAGACTCTATAGAGCTTTTGCTGCATTCTCCAGGACAGTGAGTCTCTTTCTTAGCGTTTGTACTTCAGAAGCGTGGGCTGTTCTAAAGAGCTCATAGGAGAGTAGGTCAGCAAATATAACAGTCCTCTCTTCGCACGTGTGTGAGTGCGAGTGTCTGCTTACCTGGGTAAAGTCATCAGGTAGTACCAAAATGAATCATCCGGAGATTACGATTTAATACAAGCTACGTTAAACGTGAAACGTAAGTGTAAGTCGCAAATCATTAGGCATCATCTGATTAGTTAGTAGGGAACACACTAACCAGCTCATCTTTCTCGGGAGAAAGGGTAATATTCTACTCGTAGGGTTACTAATAGAATACTTCACACGCCCAGTAGGATGTACGTGGGGAGTGGCTTGCTCTGTCAGTTATATGACGTTAGCAGAACGAAGATTTGTATTGATTACTTCACTCTCTAGCTAGAGTAGTCTTACTTGAGTGGTCTCACTTCACTCTCTGTCTAGAGTGGTCTTACCTACTCAACTTATTACAACTGAATTTGTAAGTTGTTTTAGAATGCTCTCTTTTTTTTTTGCAAAAAGAAGCTTCCGCCTATACTCATGTATCTGTGTGGAGTAAGTTGTGGTAGGTGCATTTGGCTGCAACGCTGAAAGTTATGGTTCAGGTATAGTATGGCCATCTACGGAGTGTTCTGGACTCCTCCGTTGTAACCTGTCACCATTAATTACTTCTACCTTATTGGTGGTAGGTTCTCGAACCACAAATTGGTTACCGGATGCTGTGTCCGTAACGACATAGGGTCCATTATACTGCGGCGAGAGCTTAGACATTCTTGTCGGATCTAGGCACATTGCTTTGTGACCTACGTCAGGACAGTTTGGTGTGTCCTTTTATGCGATTTCCTTATCATTTCAGTCCGGGATGTCTGTAAATGATCTCGGATTTGCTGGTGGATCTTGCTGAAGACTTTGAAGTGTCTCTTAGCGTCTGATTTGACTTGATAAGAATAATCTAGAGGAATATAGATTTCTGCATAGCTTAGCTGTTGCCAGAATTTACGTCAGAATCTTGTCTTTACCCTCAGAAGCTAGTCTTTTGTACCTGTCTGTAGGTTTTGGAAGACTCTTCAAGGCAATGTAAAGCCTTTTAGGTTTTCCTTTACTTCTAGATTATGTTTAGGTTTACATGATGTTCCAAGATTTCAAAGATAGCTATGGTAGCTGAGGTACTTTGCAGTCAACTAGCCCAATTTAGAATGGGAGCTGTTGTGCAAACACATGCTTTCTCAAGTAGATATCACTCATTGATTCTTTCACATTGTGCTTGGTTTCCATCCTGTTTTCGGCGAGGATGTGCCTAGGAGAGGAATAGCGAACAAGTGAGTAATGTACGAGCCTGTTGGTAATTTGGTCTGTTGCATCCATCTTTAAGCAGGAATAGGACAAACTAGTCTGAAAGATTATATTCAACACAAACCAGCTGGTACTGCTTACATCTGGTGTCGCCTGGGGCATTTCAGCAATTCCAAAGAAACAGTGTCAAATGGATGTGAAGCCTTCGGGTATTCCAGGAGTGTCACAGGTTATCTTTTGGCAAAGTGTTGTTTACGATCCTTCTTAATAGTTTTCCAGTAGTAGCTTACTTATTGGATATGTAGTGGTTCTAATCTTGCCCGTCTTTCACTTGGCTTCTTTTTAGGTCGGTAACGAGAACACCGGGGCAACTTGCACAATCCTGGAGAGTGCGTTAGCAGCTATGTTAGCTCTTACCGTAATACTAGAAGATACCGGTTAATCCTGGTGACTCTGCGGCAACTTCAGCATATCCACTGATACAGTGTCGAATGGAAGTGAAAGCGTTGGATACTCCAAGATTGGTGCGGTTCCATCACGTGTCGGGTTAGCTGTAGGAATGTCTCTTACCACCGCTTTAGTCTGCCAGTGAGAAGTTATCACCTTTGAGTACCTTTTTGTCCTTGCCTGTCTGTCTGAGTAGAGGTCGAAGGAAGGCTCAAGGCTAATAATTCACGAAGGTTACTACTCCCAAGATGTTAGAAGGGTTAACCATTCCGTTTTGTGATATCTGGTCTCTACGTTATTCATCACTTTCCTTATGTAACCAATGACTAGCATCTTGACTATGTCACTTGGCATTTTGAATGTTGTACAGAGTTCTTGTGAGAAGAGTTGTGTGTATTAGTGTGAATGTTGAGCATGTTTTGACTGGAATTTAGGCAAGCATTTGGATGAGCTCTGCCTCGTAAGACTTGGAAACATCTTATATAATTCTAACCTTAAGTTTGTATTTTAAGTGCGACTTTAGAAAGGTAAATAGGATAACTGCACAGATCATACTATTCGATGAGAATCCTTTCTGCTCGACTCGAGATTGGCTTACTTGGACATCTCAGATACTGATCGTGAATGTACAGTCAAGTCTTCTGGTGTCTATCCATGAGGTGATGGAGTTCCACTTAAGAAAAACTTAGACTTTTGAGTTACTTTGAAAAACTTTATTCCCCTTATTCCTATGTCGTGTAGGAGTTCTGATGGATCAGACTGTGGGAAGTATTTCCTTAACTTGGCTAGAATATGCTGTGTGGTTGTCTTTGTGGCGATCAACCACCTAAAACTGTCTTGTTCTTGATTACCAATCGGGTTGGTGACAACCAAAGGAAGAACGTGTGTTTTAGACTTACCTAGGATTACTTTGAGGGATATGTAGTGCTTTGGTTAAATTCTTTAGTGTTGTTAGTCGTACACTGCGGAAGGCGACTACAATCCTAAGTGTAGGTCTTCGTAGCTTCAGGAGAATGTTTACTTATGCGCTGAAATACCCGAGTAGATGCGCAAGTCATTCTATAACTCTACGGCAGTTCATATCCTCTACAGGGTTTGCCTGCAGGATGTGTTAGTACAAAATGGATCTGAATGCCGTTGGTAATGTACTTACTTGTGCTGTAAAAGGTCTTTCCACATCGGCTATAATTTTCGGGTAGTGTTCTGGAAGGCATACCCTATTTCTCTCACAATTCCGTTCTATTCCAGATACTACTAAGGGAAACTATCCATGAAACCCAAGTGGAAGGTGTGCACCTTCTTTAGTACGAATCCTTCTGAGCTGTGGATACGAGCGAGAGTAATCTTGGTTTGCAATATGGCTCTTGATCCTAGCACTCTTAGGATCTTGTAGGTGAAACTGGTCATGCTTGTTGACACAGTCGCTGCTATAATGATCGATTGCAGGAAAGAACGCGTAATGTGTGTTGTGTATGTACTTCGAGAGTGTTGACCCAACTGAGACATATGCACCATCGACTTGGAAAAGCTTCCAAGGATGCGTAAACTAACTGCCCATGCTTGTTGGAACAGCTGTTACTAAATCGGTGCTGGGGATAAATCAGATCGAACACAGTACAGAGTACCGGAACAACTATGGGTGAAGCTTAATCTGTGAGACTTCATGTTGATGTGGTTATCCTTCAGATTCAGCATGTCTTGGACATAGATGATTTGTGCTTGTGCGGAACCTTTCTTTGCTTAGGTGCTTCTGCTATGCAATCTATCTGTGAGTTTCGTAGGAGACCTGTGTCAAAAGGTGTCTACCGCCACAAGAATGTATTGGGGACTACGTGTGGGACCTTTGTGTGAGGCTTAATCCACCACGTAAAACTGGCTTAGTCACGTATAACCTTAGTGTAAGGTGTTGATTGTGACACAAAATGTCGACCGTGGAGGGGTCTCGTTCTCTGCGACTCAGGGGAGTTTGTACTGCAGAGGGTCTGCCAATTTTAGTCTTGGATCTAAAGGATCGGACACGCTGGTAGGGACCAGAATCGCGAAGGAGGCGACTTATCTCTTGGTCTACGCGGGGTGTCTACACGAGGACAATTCTTGGTGTCTTGTCCATATACTGTACAAACGAGACAATATCCTCTCCGTGCGGGCCTCTCACGTTGTGTAGGGCGAGGGTTCCGTTGTGGTTTTCCTGCCCTGCGAGGTCTTGTCTGCACTCGGGATTTGCGTGGTGACGTTTGTTTCTGCTTTGGGAGTAACTGTGGATGGAGTTTCCAGCAATTTCTTCTTGTATGACCAACTTTATGGCAGTGGCCACACTTCTTAGGAATTGTACCAGTTCTTCTCGGAGGCGAAGGCGTCGGACTAGGTCTGCGACTCGCCCCTCAAGAGTGGTTTCTCTTTGCATGATGATTGCAGTAGGTACATACTGTCTGTGATACTGTCACTATCTCACGAGCTCTTCTTGGATTGGCAAGAGGAATTAGCTCGGGGTCTGGTCTACGAGCTCTTCTTGGCTTGACAAGAGTAATTTGCTCGGGCTTTTTGTTGGGGTAGAGCCTTGGCACCAACTTGAGAAGAGATGCGGGAACAGTCTCTGCTGTAGCGCCTGGAATCTCGGGAGCTGGGTCCGACGAGGTCTCAGAAGCAGTATCTGTGTCCGCAGCAATGCTCGCATCAGTGTACGAAAGTTAACTCCGGGGACTCCGGGATAATCTCTAAACTTGGATGAGACCTTGGAGTTTGTTTAGCGACTGGTGTGATGGATTTCCTTGATTGGTGACCATCGTGACTTCCAGTGCTAGCGAAGTTTGCGAGTTTTACCCATAAATCCTCGTAGCTTGATGTCTGAAATGGAGTGGTTGCTTGAGCAAGGTCGATAGCAGTTACTGGTTTCAGATGTAACAAAGGCAATTTTGTTTACGGCCTTTTTGATGTTTCGGGATTTCATGTACTCGTCTATTCTGTGTAGGAAAGAAAACGGTCCAGCTGGGTAGTTAGGAATTTTTTTCCCAGAAAACATAGGCAAGTGGACTGTAAGCTGTGTCTGAGCATCCACGTGAGGATTGCCTCTGGCTGTAGCTGTAGTGATAGCTGGCATAGCTGTAGCTGTCATAGCTGTAGCGGGAGCTGTAGCTGTAGTTGTAGCTGTGATAGCTGTAAGTGTACTAAGTTCTTCTGAAGACTTCTCTACATTTGCCTCTATCTAACTTACCCTAGTCCTGGAAATTTATATATATGAAACTTACCTTTGGAATGCAGGTGTTGTACACTAATGTTTGTACAAATATTTAAAATGTCGGACGTTTGTAGTGGAAAAATTCTGATAAGTGCATGGCACAGTCTCAGAATAACATAACCGTGGTGCCTGGGCGACACGAAGGGCCTTATATTTGATGTGCAAATATTGTTAGAAGTTCGCTTGCGCTAAGGATGTATCATGGTGGCCCGATGTCTCCTTGAAAAAGTTAGCTAGTCTATCAGTCAAGTCGTCAATGTAAGAATCCAGTTTTGTCCCTACTTCTTTTCTCAACTCTGTGTCTGACTGGGGCTCAAACTTCTATTCCTTAAATTCCACTTTAAATTCAAGAACATTTTACACGCATTGAAACAATCCCCACCTGAAATGACGTAACATTCAAGGTCACTAGCATAGAATATAGGTCGTAGGAGTTTCACTTTAACGTCACACCTCTATCCAAATTGAAGGATGAATTGATGTTAGTTAGACTAGGAGTTCAGCAAAATAAAAATTATACAAGGAAGTTTAGGAAAAATTCAAGTTAGCAAGGCACTGTATAGGGATACTCTCTTACTAAGAAATTCAGATTAGTAAGGCACTATAGGGATAGCCTATTCTCTTACTAAGAAATTGAAAAAGACACACACAACACGAAATAACAGAAAGAAGGGTTTGATCACTGTTAGAAAATCTCTTAATTTTGTACTGTTACTGCAAATAAAATATATTACTGTGAGACCTTTAAATGTAAAACGTCTAAGGGCGAACTATTTAAGGAAGTAAGTATATTTTCTATTAGTGTGAGATTAAAGTTCTTGAAACAATACTTGAATTGACTAAACCGAAAATATGGTTAAAATGTACGTACAGTAACACTTCAAAATTTGTTAAGTAATTTGTAGTTAGATATCAAGAAAAATAATTCACTGTGGCATTGCTGTGTTGTAAGTTTTACTAGTAGGCTATTAATTCACTAGTATTATTAAGTGTGTATTGCAGTGTTACACTAATCACTAACCTAATACAATAATTAGTACTGCTTGTAGGTTGTGTTGCTTGAAGACTTCTATCAGCTGTGTTGATTGAAGAACGTAGTGAAATATCCGTAGAGTTTTACTCTAGGCCACTCTCTCTCTTTCTTTCCCTTCTCTGCTGTGACGTCACCGCCACGTCAGACCTTGAAGAGAGCGTGAACTGAGGTCTGAGGGGTGAGTAGGGTGACTCAGTGAGTGACTCCGGTGAGTCAGTGGGGTGAGTCTGGTCACAGACTCAGCTCACAGAGTTTTGCGCCAGAGCACCTAAGACCAGGAAGCGTTTTTGTATCCCTGGTGGTGGTGTGGACGACGTAGTTGCTGCAGTTGACGAAGTATCTAAGCTGGCCCCTGCTAATACAATGTACATCATCCACGTTGGATCCAACGATGTACAGCGAACCCGGTCGGAAGATTTGCTTTTAAAGTACCAGCAGCTGATCAAGTCGTTTAAGGAGAAGTCATCAAGGATCATCGTCTCAGGAATCGTCCCCCGGCTTGGTGTAGAGAGCCGATTTTACAACATAGCCACCAGCACAAATCGTTGTCTAGCAAACCTCTGCAGGAAGGAAAACGTGGGATTCGTCGACACCTGGGACAATTTCTACTACGATGACTATTTGTTTTCGGACGATGGAGTTCATCTGAACCAGGTGGGAGCAGCACGTTTTGGGCGTCTTCTCAACGATGCGGTGAAGGATTTTCGGAGAAGAAATCGACTCAGCACAGGACAACCAGGAAGGAGGACCGAAGACAGCGAGGGCGGCAACCTGCGAAGGAATTAAATGCTAATCTGTCAAGAACCGCGAATTTGGATAAAGCTCCACCAACACGACCCAAATTCAAAACCGCCAGGGATAACGACCGAGGACCGATGTCAGCCATGAATGTAAATGTAGATCCGATCAGAACCAAAAATTTGATTAAAGAACGTTCTGTGAGTTCTAAAACCGCAACTTTAAAGGTTTTCTATGCAAACGCTCGTAGCATACGCAATAAATTTTCAGATTTAGAGGAACTAGTGTTTACTGAAAATTATGATGTGATTGGTATAACAGAATCTTGGCTCAATACAGTAGATAGAGACTTTTTAGCAGAGTATTCACTTCCCGGTTATGTAATGTTTGAGAAAAGCCGAATAAATAAAAATGGAGGTGGCGTTTTATTTTATATCAAAGAAAGTCTTAACCCGACCCTCTTGTCAAAACCTCAAATTCTGAACGTCGACACATCTTTTGTGCTAATAAAGAATAATAAAGGTACAAAACTAATACTTGCATTAATATACAGACCTCCAGCTCAATCAGTGCAAACTGACCGAGAAATTTATGAACAAATTGCAGATGTAAGTAACTCGCAAGATACCGTATTTTTTGGCGACTTTAATTTACCTGTGACCAAGTGGGGCGATACTCTTACTTCACACTCCGGACATGACTTGTATACGAACTTGCAAGAGAGTTCGCTTTATCAATTTGTTCGAACACCGACCCGTGGTAATAACGTTCTTGACATTGTACTTGCAACAAAAGAAGAATTAATAGAGAATTTGAATGTTGGTGATGAATTCAGTAACAGCGACCATCGTACGATAACTTTCACTTTAAACTTTACTAGTAACGAACCAAATAGTAGCATAGAAAAAGTCCCTAATTTCAAGAAAGCAAACTTTCATAAACTTAGAGCTATGTTTAAAGAAACTGACTGGAGCTTTTTAATTAACAATAACGACATAAATACATCTTGGAAGTTATTCGAAGCCACTTACCTAAAAGCAGTGCAAGACTGCATACCATCGAAAATACGGCGTCCAGGCCATAATAATAAGCCCAAATGGTGGAATAAAGATATTTCAAACTGCCTGCTTGCTAAAAAATTTGCTAATGATAGATTAAAATCCTCACAAAATGACGAAGAACAGGTGAAATTTGTAGAGCTACGACGCAAAGCCAAAAAGCTAATTAAGCAAAGTAAAAAGACCCTAGAGTTACATATTGCGAATCAAAGTAAAACAAACCCGAAAGAATTCTATAGTTATATCAGAAAGAAAAAAGTAGTTACTTCAACTGTTGGACCGTTAGTCGATGAACATGGAGAATACACCAAAGACGAAGTACAAATGAGTAATGCCCTCAATACCTTCTTTGCATCAGTTTTTACAACAGAAGACCTCAGTGATATCCCTACACCATCGCCGATTCAGATTGATAATTCAGATGTTCTAAGCAATATCACCGTTACAGAGAGAGAAGTATTGAATTGTTTAGATAAACTCAAGGTAAATAAAACGCCTAGACCTGATACAATCTCACCTAGAGTTCTAAAGGAAGCTAAGGATGAGCTCTCCAAACCACTGACATTACTATTCAATAAATCCTTGCAGTCTGGAACTATGCCTGATCAGTGGAAGATAGCCAACGTAACACCGATATTCAAAAAAGGCAGCAAATCCCTACCCAATAACTATCGTCCAATTAGCTTAACCTCAGTTGTATGTAAAATGCTAGAAACGGTCATAAGAGACAGACTCGTAAATCACTTAGAGGAAAATAACATACTTAAAGATACTCAACACGGCTTTCTGAAAACGTTCCTGTTTAACAAACCTCTAGACTTCTTCCACGATATCCTCAACCTCTACGATGAGAGTAAAGCTGTAGATATATATACCTTGATTTTCAAAAGGCCTTTGACAAATTCCCCACAAACGTTTACTGCTAAAACTAAAAGCGCATGGAATACAAGACGGTGTGTTGAAATGGATAGAAAATTGGCTCAGCGACAGAAAGCAAAGAGTAGTCATAAACGGTAAGGCATCTAAATGGACCAAAGTAGCGGGGTACCCCAGGGATCGGTACTAGGACCAATTCTCTTTCTAATTTACATCAACGACATAGATGAGGGTCTCATCTGTACAATATCAAAATTTGCTGACGATACAAAAATTGCAAATAGCGTACTCTCAAAAGATCAAGTTGACGATATGCAACACAATCTAGATAAATTGTCACATTGGGCCCAAATTTGGCAAATGAGTTTCAATGGGGATAAATGTAAAGTACTACATATCGGATACCTACATGAGAAAGCAAACTATTCGATGAATGGCACTCAGCTTAAGAATGTAAACAGAGAAACCGATCTGGGAGTAACAATATCGAGTAACCTAAAACCGAGTCAACAATGTTCAGAAGTTGTTAAGAAGGCAAACAAAATAATTGGCTTTATAGGCAGATCATTTGAGCATCAATCCAAAGACGTAATCCTAACCCTTTACAATTCCTTATGCTATCAAGCTGACATTACCGCTAAAACACTAGAACAAGTTCAAAAGTAGACCAAAGTTCAATAAAGATACAATAGATCTAAAGAAACTATCTAATAGTGACAATTCAAGTAAAATCAAAGGCATCGACAATGAACTGTATAACCACTAATTACAAAGAAACGGTTGCAAAATTATTGGTAAATCTTTTAACTCACACGAATCTAAGAATTTCGTCTTCAATCGAGTTGTCAACTTGTGGAATGGGCTTCCCCAAGACGTTATAGACTGCAGCACCGTTGATTCATTTAAATTCCGCCTAGACAAATATCTCGCATCAAACCCGCGACTGACCGCGTTTGTAAATGAATAACTTTATTTTATCCTCCCCTCAGTTACTAACCCATATGTCCCCTACTAACTTCCTAGTTCTGCCACGTTAGTGGCAGGGCAGTAGTTCCCTTTCCAATGTTCCCTTACCCACTCTAAACCACTGTTTGGACACTTGATCCTCAGTGTTTTGGAGGACAAGCAGCCTAGAAGGGTCACTAGATCTGTTGTTGCTTGATTTCCTTTGTACTCCTTTGTAGAGTTTGCCTGCTGATGCGCGGTGCTTAGTGGGGAGTGTCTGGTCAGCGATTATTGTAGCTAACGTCTGTAATCTACTCCTCCAGTACCACTTCACTCTGATATTCACTGTACATCTTTCTTCACTGAATACTTTTGTCTTTGTACACTACTTTTTCTTTTGTTATTTCCTTTTTGCTCATGTATTATATATTGTCTAATTGTTTTTTTCTACGTTGCTATGCGGTTATTAAGTGTCTAATTAGTTGTTCTTCGGACGCTTATTTTTGTACTTTAATGGTTCGTTTTACTTTAGGGGTTAATCGTATCCCTTTTACGCTGCCAACCAATATGTAGCGGGCGGTTTATGGTTGAGGCACTGAGCGGAATGGTTAGAGTTAAATTATATTCTTACCTCATATTTCCTGAACACTGTTGCAGTACTCTGTAGAATTCTGTAAATTGTTTTATGTATTGGATAATATTTGAAGAGGTCTTAAATAAACAAGCACAGGCTTTTGTGTTGTTTATTTTAGCAGAACAATATATGTCTTTTAGCCCTTAATCCTAATTTTGAGATAATAGCATATATTACACTAGACGTCCCTTGCGTTGGGGCAATGTAATTATAAAGTACTTCTTAATGTGGTGTATACTCGATGTTGAGTGTGTACAGAGATAAGTACTCTACTTAATACTTTTCACTTTAATAATAGCAACCTAGAACTATGAGCTGTTTTCCAAGTAATAATGATCTTCCTGTAAAGAGAGAGAACAAATGATTAGAAGGGAATCACTAGAACACTTGTATGTCACTGCGTACTTGTATGTCACTTATAAGGTACTTCTACACTTATACAGGTCACTAGTTTTACCCAGAGGGCTGGAGAGAGATACCCTCCTTAGGGTGTGGTGGTGTGCTGACTGACTCGCCCTCTGCCTCTTGAGGGAGGATCGCGGTTCAGCAACACCATGTGATAACTGTATGTGACAAAGTTTCTAGCAATTACTTCTCGATATCTTGGCAACGGAAGTGTGATACCATTTGGTGATCGTGGGATCCGTGCTTGCCTTAGCAGAGTGGAAAGTTACCAGCTTCTATTGTGATGGAGTGAGCTTCTATAGGGAGATCACACCAACACACTTACAGTTGTTTTTAAAAGGGAGTTCTAATGGTGTGAGTTATATATGTGATTATATGGTTTATCTTAGAAGTGTACAGTCGCTCAAAATGCGCTGTTACACATGGGGGAGGGTCTGGGCCGGCTGCGGTAGCCCTTCTGGGAATCCGCACCACGGTGGTGGCGCGTCTCCGAGTAAGAAGGGCGCGTGGTGTGTTGGTTTCTATGAACGGATTTCCCATCACGACGTCTTGAGGGTTTATCTTGATTTGATGTATCATCAGTAGGTGCCATCCTCACAGGTAAGTTCTTTCCTGGGGTCGGGGGAAGTGCCTGAGTGATGCAGGTGACCCGAGTGAAGCGTGGTGAGGAGTCGCTTGTGTCCTCTTGTCTTGGTGGCATGGTGGCAGTGGTTGTTGGTGCGTGCGGGGCCTCATCTCTGTGGTTTGTCTCCTTGAAGCTCTTCTTCCTTATCTCACTATCAACTTCAGTGTTCCTCAGGGTTCTGTCCGGTCTCCAGTTCTCTTTCTAATAGTCATTAACCCAAGAAGTACGAGCATCCTCTTGAGAGGATTTGCTGGTGGACGGCGAGCATCCTCTTCGAGAGCCAACGCATACCCAAACAAAATAAAAACACCCCACTGGCACTCAATACAAAGCAATATGTGATTAGGTGAGATAATTCCCCTCCGACCCACCCCCCACCCCACCCTTACTCCCCCCTCCTTAATTATCAGATATTTTCCCTATTATTCCCGATATTTATCAAGTATTTTTGAACAAGGACGGCTGGGAGTCTTTCTCCGACCCTCTAGCAAGTCTCAAACCTCCCCTATTCTCCATAGTAGCATGAGAGACGGTGGAGATAGTAGATGCAAGTCTCTCGCCGGTCCACCTCAGGTTACGACCGCGGGGCTAGAATATAAGTTTTTCACCAGCCAATTGCTGTTACCACTTCTTTTATTGCTCTTCACTGTCCATATGTTCATATTAAGTCAAATAGGCACATATTGAGAAGTAAAAATGCTATATATGGTAAATATGACGATTTTTGTCAGAATTTAAGCCAATATCTTCGCCTGGCGGGCACTTTGAACTGCCATAGCTTCGCGCTTCTCGAGTTAATGATCTCCTCAACTGAACCTCTAGTCCTATCCACTCATATGCTGATGACTGTACCTTACACTATTCAACTAGTTTTCACAACAACCCAAAATGCAATCACTCCAAATCTCCCGTATCTGGGCTATGGCACACCTATCTTCTGATCTATCGATTATTTCTTATTGGGGCAGACCAAATCTTGTTATCTTCAATCCCACCAAAACCCAATTTCTCCCTACATCTACCCGTCGCAATCTTCCGCAAGACTATCAATTACTCTTCAACAATACACAAATCGACCCTTCATCTTCTCTCAATATTCTTGGTGTAATTTTTCATCCAACTTTTATTGTAAAGAACATATTACCACTCTTTCTAAAACAGCTTTCCAAAACTTAAGTGTGCTCAACCGTCACTGTGGGTTCATCACCCCCGCACAGCTTCTGGCTCTTTATCGGACCACAGCGTGCCCTTGTATCAAATATTGTTCACATGTGCGGGGAGGATTTACCCATACCTCACTTCTCAAAAGAGTAGAGTCAAAAGCATTCCGCCTCGTCAACTCACTTCCTCTTACTAGTTCTCTACTAATTTGTTCTATGCGCCACAATGTTGCTTCTCTTTCAGTCGTCTATCTCTATTACAACAATCAGTATTCTGTAGAGCTCTCTCAGTGCTTACCTTCTCCATTGCAGCAAGTCTGAGGCACCCGCCTTTCAACACAGTCCCACTACTATTCTGTCCAGCTCCCCAACCCAAGAATTAGCAAAGATTCTCAGTGTTTTTTCTCTTCAACAAGCGAACTCTGGAAATCTATCCCTCACTCAATCTTTTTTTCATCTAATGATTTAGACTGCTTCAAACTTCATGTGTCATGGCATGTTGACCCCAACATTCCTTGAATTTGGCTCTTTGTCTCTTCGCTTTATGAGGGCACTCGTTACAGGTCACCTGCCTGTATAAGATCACGTAAAGGAACAGAACTTATGTTGGCAATTTTACTGGATCTCTAAATGGTATTGCAGTCTGTCCTTCAGTGTCCATGGCTTTTCCAGTTCTTTCTCAGCTTAAGGGGAAGGTAGTTGCTTTTTCTCCCTCATGATTCGCATATTATTTTTGAGATTTTAAGACGTTTTGTCCGTTGCTTTGGCGATTTTGAAACTTTTGCCCCATTTCTTTGTCAATATTCAGACCTTTCATGCCATTTAGGTGTCAAATTTTTCCTGGCAAGCGATGCAAGCCTATATTTTAAGAACAAACCGGCCTCGGCCGGGATATTTTTCCACCAAAGAAATTACAAAATTATCTTGAAAGGGGGTGTATTTTTAAGCATGATGGAAGTCTAGCGAGGAAACTCAAAACTATATTAAACTGTAAGCACAAGCTTTTGGTAGTGCACACCCTACCGCCAAGCGACGATATTAGGCTTCATTCCCGCCTAAAATCATAATTTTATGATAAATATCGTTATTACTTATTTTCTGCGCCTATTTTACTTTTAATATGAAGATTTTAACATGTAACAGCAATAAAACAAGTGGGAATAGTATCTGGGGGCTGTAAAAGACGTATTATTGCCGACCCTCCAGTCATGAAGTGTGAGGCAAACGAGACGTATACCCTCTCTCTCCGAGGCCTGGAGGCCTCCCCACGCACTCGATATGCGCAGGAGAACACCTTGGAACCGGGTTGGAGAGATTTGCGCGATAAATAAACCAATAAATAAGGGAATAAGAGGAAAAATAGATGATAATTGAATGGGGGGGGGGGGAGAGGGTTTTTAACACATGTGGAGGGGTGATAGTATATCGTCAACTTGTTCTTTTGAGAGTACGCTATTTGCAATTTTTGTATCGTCAGCAAATTTTGAGATTGTACAGGTGAGACCCTCATCTATGTCGTTGATGTAGTAGCTCTAGTTTGAAATATCTTTATTCCTATGTACATAAGTACATAGTAGGTATGGAGGGGAATTATCTCACTTAATCACATATTCCTTTGTTTTAAGTGCTACTGGAGCCTTTTAAAAGTCTTTTTCCAGGCCTTGGATCTTAAAAGGTTCGTCGCCCTTCACCACCGAAGTTCTCGGATTTATATCTAATATATAGAGCAAAAAACAAGCACTACCCCTTTAACATAGATACACTAAAATATTACTACATATTAACTGGCATTTTTCTTTGTAACACTGTATTATTTTTATTTCATTTAACATGAAATAAGTGACACATAATTTGACATACATTGGCCTTACATCGTTGTCAATGAGCAATGTACAATAAATGATCTTCAATAACTACAATAGAGTGGCCGATTATCACTCTAATTAGACGGACACTACATAATCTAAATATTCATAGCCAGGACACCATGTAAATACGTGGTTGTATCCAACTAGTGTTAAAAGAACAATGTTAATTGTATAATTGTATTGGTGTCTGGTATCCACTTTAATTGATTAGATAATTTTATAAATATTTTAATATTTCTATAATGGCCATGCAGGACTATTAACAACCAGGTGTAACCTCAACAACAAAAAACATAATAATCACAATAATATTAATATTAATATAAATAATGATAATAACAATACTGCTGATTATGAACGATGACTACTTTAAACAGCTAAGCTGCAAATGGCAAGAGGAATTCCCAAGAACGATAAGTGAATGGAAGACGGATTCCCCTGAACCCATTTAAGCCAAAGCCACCCTAAGGCAACGACGCCCCTATAGCAGCCGACGACGAGAAGGCAAGGGAACAATCAAGAAAACTGGCAATTCTGCTGAGTCTCTTTTTCTCTTCCTTTCTGTTCCCTCCCTCCACCCTCTCTCCCTTCGTCAGTTGCTCCTCTGACACTGTCACGGCAGGCCGAGACCCTTCCCTAAGATACCCAACAATCGACGCCCTTAGTCAAGTCTGTATCCACACAGCAACACCTTAATACTTAACCCAATTGCCATAACTCCCCCTGTAGACCACTGGGCTAAATACCTCCTCAGTACACACCCTATAGACCCCCCTTCACTGGCAGAATAGACTCACCCAATTAAACTGTCAAACACAAGGAGAAGAGAAGCAGCTTGCACGACAGGAAACACCTGGACTAGCAATTCTAAGAATCTACCCCGAGGTTATGAGTACTGCTATGCCAAGTTAATCTTCTCATTGACCTGACAACCAGCCAGCCTACACTACCAAGTTCCTAGGTGTCTACCACGAGTTACTAGGGACCATCAGGGTCTCCCTACTATGCTGATATTGTATTTACCTTGTGTATAACTGTCGCTTGAACTGGTATTGTATAGACTTATTTATGGCTCTTTGTACAATAAACCATATTTTGTGTTCGTATTTCTTTCTCTCAGTTAAAGACTCCACAATAATTCTCTAGAGGTCCTTGCAATGTAAGCACCTCATATATATAAATATTTGTTTTTATTATTCCAGACTCATCAGAATTTAACGGTATAGTCGATCATAGACAACAAATTATATGTTCCTTCCTGTGGTCGACATTTATTAATCCTAAACCATTATGATGTAAGTACATATAGCATGGAACATTAGGAAAGTACAACAATTATGCGTTATTTGAGTTATATTTGTTGTACTTAAATTTCTAAGTTCAAGCACACTAGTAAGGTGGGGGAATAATTAGACAGTTGTTGGAGTTTTGTATATTTATTTAACAGCCCAACTCTTAAGCTAACACGGGTCCAGTAACCCACTTCCTGTTCGGCCCGAAATGAGTTCAATACACGAATTGAATAGTTCGTTGACCCACACCAGATAGTACATTGGAACTCGAGAGCTCCCGTTACCATCTACTTGGATTCCCGCTATTCAGGTAATGACTCACTTCGACTTCGATCCATTGCAGGTTACCAGACTCAACTAATCATTTTACAACGCCCTCGGATGTCAAACTAGGAGACCAGGGCTTCTCTGATCAAAGGCTCTTATTCGTAAATCTAAATCACAAATGTTATTTCCTAAATAATATAACCTTTACCGAACCCCTGGATGTCTATCTATAAGACCGGGGCGTTACGCACATAAATTCTCCTAATACAATACAACACCTGGATACAACACTGGCCCGTAGACCACTGGCCACTTAATTCCCCACAAATAATATAATCTTTATCTCACCACCCCTTTACAGCATCGAACGCGTAGTCCGTTATACCTGAACATAAATTCTCTTAATACAACGCAATATTTTAACCCTAATACAATACAACACCTGAATACAACACGGACCCGTAGACCACTTAATTCCCCACAAATTATATAATCTTTATCTCACGAGAGGTTCCATAATAGTATCAGGACATTAAAAATCGTATATCACTTAACCGAGTTAGGGGGGGGGGGGGAGCGTAAAAATAGTCATGGTCGAAGTCTAATAAACTCACCGCGTGTTTGAAGTCATAATCCTCCACGAGACTAAAAACCTGGTTCTTCAAATAAGAACTAAGGTTGCTTTCCTTATATCCGCTCATGGCCGAGTGGTTACGGTGCCCGACTCTCCCAAATATACCTGGAGTGAGTGGGTTCGAATCCTGGTGAGGATACCTCTTACCGAACGTACATAATATCTTAACGCAATAGGTACGTCCTTACTAATTCAAAGATTCAACTTTAGGCTTATTCTCTATCGCCGCTCAACCTACGGACTAACCATTAATAAGATTATTAATTCAATTTCCTCCCCAACATAAGTTATAGCCCTTTAATTGCAGACTTATTTTTGCTTGCTTTAGAATTTAAATATATAAAAGACTTAGTTGACAGTAGCAAGAAAAAGAAAATCCCAGAAAAATTAGCACTTGCTAAATTGTTAAGTAATAATAGTAGATATATTGATGATATTCTCGTTTGCAATTTGTTAAATTTTAATCAAGTTGCTAAACTTATTTAGTTGAACATTTTCTTGATATAAATATAGAGATTGTTAATGAACAGTGCATACTTAAAGTAGATCACAAAGTTGATGATTTTAATTTTAACGTAATTAACTTTCCTTTCCCTAGTAGTAATATCGATAGTAAAATAACTTATAATTGTTTTTATTCCCAGTTAATAAGATTTTGTAAAATCTGCACTAAAGTAGATGACTTTTGGGCTAGAGCTAGGTTACTATACAGACTCTTAGTAGACAGAGGTTTTGAGGCAAGTAAATTGTTCCATAAATTTAATCTTTTTAGGGTCAATTATTGGGACTGTATTCTAAAATTTGACATCAATAATTTTAATCAAGCATTTTTAACTTGAAGTTTCTTGTATAACCTCTGCTTACTTTTTGTCTGTATTTATTGTTTATCCTTTTCTTTTTCTATTATTAATATTAATATTGATGATTTTTTAAATTGATTGTTCTTGTTAAAAGAGTACTCTTTGTTTAAATCTGTTGTTACTTCATATTTTGCAATTATTTGTCTTTATATTATATGTATTCATTGTCGATAGTATCAATTGCTTGCTTTTGCGATTTCCTTAGTTTATTTGTGCGATAAATGTAGGTTATTTGTAGGGTAGTTATTGATAGGGGTCACTTGAGGCATGCTATGCTTACAGGTACCTACCCGATAGCACTATCGTTAGTGAGTGCTGTACTGTATTTTATATATTATTTTGTAATAGTATAGATATCTTATCAATATTTGTATTTTGTACTATTGTTAATGTCTTGTCATGTTGCAAATTTGATTTAAAATAATATTTTGACATTTAACATGTAGTTTCTTTATTCATGCAGAGTTTAGTAAAATTTACCAGAACGTCACTGACTTCCCAAACTTGACTAATTCCTTTAACGTGACGATAGTGCGTTGTTATATGTGCGATTAGTTTGCTTGGGAAACAGATTAACTTGCTCATGTAGTAATGTACACCCTATGTGGTGGATTGTGTTCTTTTATTTAATAATTTTCATTTTAGTAAGCGTTGTTTCCACATAGCAATTTTGATAATTGAATTTGACTTTATATTGTCCTTGTCCCAATTTTGGTTTGTTTAGTATGCAAGTTTTACATTTTAACTAGTGTCCTTCCTATATATATTTCCCTAATACTCGGACTAGTGTCCTTCACATATATATATATATATATATATATATATATATATATATATATATATATATATATATATATATATATATATTTCTAAGCTGAAGCTCATCTATCCGCAACTATCTATTATTCCCACTGAACCCTATAGTTGCTTTCAAATCTCAATCCCTCTTACTTTAATTAATTATCGTCCTATAAGATCCTATCTATTTGGTAGCTAATGGCATGGAGCCTTCTCTATCAATTAACCCTAATACTCTATGAACACATCATCCCTTTATTTTGTTTCGTAAGTCAAGTCTATTTCTCTTTAGTCTGTTCTAATAAGAACACATTAATTATTTAGGGGTAACCACTGGGTCAGTAAACATGATCTCTCTCTCTCTCTTTCTCTTTATCTCTTGGAAACGGTCACTCTCAGCTACTACCTGTCGCCCCTCTTGAATGGTCTGGCTACAGGTGTGTAAACCAGCAATGTGGCACCAGGCTGAGGGATACTGGTGGTGTAATCCCCACGTAGATGAGAGTGAGGCCAGGCCCGAGGAAGTATTCACAGGAACTGCTGAGGTGGGCTGGAAGGCTGTAGTAGGGTAAGCCAAGTTTCCTGAGGTGCCCTGGGAAGAGAGAGAGGCTGGGCTGTGGCAAGCTGCCTCAGTGGTGCCGGGTGCCTGAATGAACCGGGAGCTCCTCTCCCCCCCCCCCCTTAATATAGGCATGCCGCCCGGCCCGGGGCACTGTGATTGGCGGGCACTCGCGAGCTGCATATTCACTTTTGTCTCTTCTTCTTCTCTCTCTCCATAGTATGTCCCAGGAAGTCGTTTGCAATTATCTTTTAGTGGCTTACGGAAGTCTAGGGCTGGCACTGAATTATTTGACATATTGCAATCCGAAGGGACGCCCTGTGGAGAGAGCGATAGCGAGTTTTGGAATTAGGCTGTACGGGCATATTTCGGCTCCGACAATGGAGCCTTTTGATTGGCAGAGCGAGGAGGAGTGCAGATGGTGGAAGTCATGCCTGGAATGTCCACGTTATCTGGCCACAAGGCTCTGCCAAAAGGAGCACGCTGATTGGCCGGCCGTCTTTCTATTTTATCAACTCCTACTAAATTAAGGCGAGCTCCTGATCGCCGCAACACTACGCCCTTGTAGTCGTGGCCCTCGCTCCGCCACTCCACCATTTCACCATTTTCGCAAATGCACTTGTGTATCTGTACTGCAGGATTCTGGTTCCCAACCGCAGTTTTAGCCAACAAAATTTGCCCGGCTTACTGAGAAATTGCTTAAAAGCTCGGGTAATCTGCACTCTTTGTCCTTTTCCGTCGACAATGGATATTAGTCGACGGAGCCAGTATTGGGGATCAGTTGGGAGAGGCATGGTGCCTTTCAACTGGCAAGCTCACGCCTCGGGTGTCTTATTTGTAGTCTCGTCCGGGTACCGTATTGGTGGACGGCTAATTCTACCACTTCGGGTAATAGTTTCCGTGGGGCATATTGGCTGAGAGTTTTCCGGAGAGCCTATCGGTTGGTTCCCTCGTGTTTTATCAAACTTAGGTACCGACGAATCCGGTGGAGTTTTATCCCCAGGGAATACTGTCTCTTTACTCACTTCTGCCTGAAAATTTTCTTCCTCACCACTTAGTTTCATAAAAATCTCCCGGGGTAACTGAAACTTCGCTGTCTGGGACTTATCGTCGCGGGTGCGTCCAGAATATTCCCTCTCTCCACTCGTAGTAACCTCCTCAGCTTCTTTGCCCCCCTCCGACTCGGAAAGACTCTCGGTTTGCTTATTATTGAATGACCCCAAGTACGGGAATACCTTATTGTCTCTACCTCTTGAATTAGTACCTTCCCGGTGGTGACCACTTGAACAATTATTTGAGAGATCTGCCCAAGATTCTAATTCTCCCTCACTTTCTTCCCCCTCACTCCAGTCGCTCAGGTCTGTGGGTAAAATACCCTCGTACCTTTTGGTATGGCGGATGTGCGTAGCCGACACAATACCTCCGTGATGTACATATGGCCCGTTTATTTCAACAATCTTGAAAGGGCCATCGTACTCCTCCTCTAGTTTCCCTGTTCGGGTGGGATTATGTCTCTTCACTAGAATATATTCCCCCAGGCAATATGGGTTATTAAGATTCATTTTTGTTTTTCTATGTGATTGAGGGAGGCAAAAGGCATAACTGCCTATAGCGAGTGCCTCCCCCATAGTTGAAAGAGTGACAGGGCCAAAATCAAGGGACGTTCGAGCCAAAATGCCTGGACACACGGAGTTTGAAGCAATTTAAGTCATAGGAAGAGGGAAAGACTGATTCTGGGAGAGAGTTCCAGAGCTCAGCTGTTCAGTAGAAGAAAGTTTGAGAGTAACGTTTCACTCTTGGGTTGGAGAGTTGCACAGAGTAGTGGTGGGATTGAGTTCCAAGACGGGTACCACGTGCCCTACGTAAAGGAGGTGGTTTTACGGTCACGGTGGCCGAGCGCGCTTAGTACTCTGTATTGGTAGTGCTAGCCCTGGTGTCGGGGATTCGATCCCACGCGCCGGCAGGGGAGGTTCTCTCAAAAACTTTCCCTGGCCGTGAAGGCAAGGTCTGGAAGGACCGTCTCGGGGGACCCACAAAGTCACCTGCCCACTTCCTACTCCCTCGGGGGTATGTAGGCGCTCTCGTTAGCAGCCAGGATCAGTCTGTTGATCACATAGGTTAAGATATAGGTTAAGTCTGTGTATGTTCAGCCCCATTGGCTGCCGGCTTGAAATAAACCGATTATTATTTTTTTATTTTATTATGCACTGGGATAGCTCTGAGGAACACTGATTATTATAGTAGCGATAGAATAGCGAGAGAGATGCAACATTGCGGCGGAGAGAGAGAGATTGCAGAGAGTTGGTGAGTGGACGGGAGTTAATGATACGAAAGGCCTTCCTTTCAACTTTGTCTAGGAGAGCGGTGTGAGAGGAACCTCCCCACACATGTGAACAATACTCAATACAAGGGCGCACTATGCCCCTGTACAGAGCAAGAAGCTGTGGAGGGGAAAAGAACCCCCTAAGGCGGTTGAGCACACCATTCTTCTGGGAGGCTGCCTTAGCAAGACTGGTAATATGGTCCTTTCAAATGAGAGCAGAAGAAAAAGAGACACCAAGAATATTGAGAGAAGATGAAGGGTTGATTTTTGTATTGTTGAAGAATAAGGGATAGTCCGCTGGGAGATCCTGACGGGTAGATAGATGGAGAAATTGGGTTTTGGAAGCATTAAAGTTAACAAGGTTTTCTCTGCCCCAATTGGAAATAGTATTTAGATCAGAATTTAAGAGTTCTATGGCTTCATTACGTTTGTCGTTGAGGGATTGCTGGCTGGGGCGTTCTAAAAACTAATGGAGTAGTGTAAGGTTGAGTCGGCTGCGTATGAATGGATGGGAATTAAGGTACAGTTAAGGAGATCATTTATAAAAATTAGAAAGAGAATAGGAGATAGGACAGAGCCCTGAGGAACACCGGAGTTTATAGGGTGAGGAAGTGAACAATGGCCGTCCACAACCACGGCTATGGAACGGCCGGAAAGGAAATTAGAGACAAAGGCACAGATGGAGGGATAGAAGCCGAAGGAGGGTAGTTTAGAAATTAAAGATTTATGCCAGACTATATCGAAGGCTTTCGATAGTCTAGTGCAATAGAAAAAGTCTCACCGAAGTCCCGGAAGGAGGATGATCAAGAGTTAGTAAGATATGAAAGAAGATCACCAGTAGAGCGACACTTAAGGAAGCCATACTGGCGATCTGAGAGCAGATTATGAGAAGAGAAATGCTTAATAAATTTGGAAGCAAGAATAGTTTCAAAAACTTTAGAAAGACAAGAGATGAGAGCAATTGGACGATAGTTGGTGGGTTGAGAGCGGTCACCGTTCTTTGGTACAGGTTGAATGTGAGCAAACTTCCAGCATGAAGGGCAGACGTTCGAGGATAGACAGAGACGAAAGAGTTTGCCTAGGCAGGGAGTCAGCACGGAAGCACAGTTTTTGAGAACAACAGGAGGAACACCGTCCGGACCGTACGCCTTATTAGTGTTAAGCCCAGAGAGGGTAGAAAGTACATCTTTAGAAGAGATTAGGATATTAGGCATAAGTAAGAGAGAGGAGGGCGGAGAGGGAGGAATAGCACCGGAATCATCCAAGGTGGAGTTTCTAGCAAAAGTTTGAGCGAAGAGTTTAGCTTTGTCAGAGGAAGAAGTGATGGTTGTGCCATCAGAGTGGGAAACGGGAGGGAAAGACGAGGAAGAGAAATTGTTGGAGAGGTTTTTGGCTAGATGCCAGAAAGCTTGGGAAGAGCTAGAGTTGGATAGTTCAGTGCATTTATTATTGATGAAAGAGTGTTTGGCAAGTCGAAGAACAGATTTGGCTTGATTCCGGGCAGAAACATATGAAGAATGAGAGTCTGGAGTTTTAAGGCGTCGGTACCGTTTGAATGCTTCCTCCTTATTGCGGACAGCAGTAGAACAGGCATGAGTAAACCAAGATTTTTTAACATTAGTCTTAGAGAAAGAGAATGGAATGTATGCTTCCATGCCCGATAGGATTACCTCGGTAATGCGTTCAGCACTCTCCGAGGGTCCTCGGCCACGGAAGCAGAAATCATTCCATGGGAAATCAAAGAAGTACTGCCGAAGAGCCTCTCAGTCGGCAGCGCCAAAGTGCCACAAGCGCCGCTGGCTAGGAGGATCGGGTGGCCGTACTGGAGAGATAGGACAGGTGACAGAGATAAGTTTATGGTCGGAGGAGCCCAAAGGAGAGAAAAGATCGACAGTATAAGAAGAAGGGTTAGAAGTTAGAAACAGGTCAAGAATGTTGGGCCGATCTCCGATGCAATCCGGGATACGGGTGGGTTGCTGAACTAACTGCTCTAGGTCATTTAGGATAGAAAAGATGTAGGCTTGTTCACCAGGTGGATCAGTAGTGTGAGAGGAGAGCCATTGGCGGTGGTGAACGTTGAAATCTCCTAAGATGGAGATTTATGAGAAAGGAGAAATGGATAGAATGTGTTCCACTGTAGAGTTTAGATAGTCAAAGAATTTGGGAAAGTTGGTAGAGTTAGGGGAAAGATAGACAGCACAGAAATATTTAGTAAGAGAATGACAGGAAAGTTTGAGCCATAGTTGAGAATTCAGGAGTCTAAATCGGGAACAAGTGAGTTTGTTGTGCACAACATCCGCCTTTGGCTTTGAAACTAGGATAGAGAAAGTAGGAGGATACAGAGTAGGGGCTGCTGGATGTTGCTACAGACACCTGAGTTTCGGTGAGGAAGAGAAGATCAGGTTTGTAGGACGAGAGATGGTGCTCAACAGAGTGAAAGTTAGAGGAAAGTCCGCGAATGTTGCAGAAATTAATAGAAAGAGTAACAGGCCGAGGTCCAGGTAATTATGTGGGGTCGTCAGGGGATGGTCGGTCGGGTGTGGGGGCATTTATGGTCACCCCCCCCCCCCCTGGGGACTCCGAGGCTGGGATACAACTCATAATTTTTTTTTTTTTAAATTTTGGTGTGGAGGAATGAAGTGTGGTGTGCATGTTTAGTGTAGTGAAGTGGATAGGAGGAGGAGGTGTTTGTGAGAGCTAGCTGGATTGCTCTCAGTGTAAATGAGGCACAAAGAAAATCAGTAAGAGAGGCCAAGCAAATGAAACAGGAGTTCCAGAGACTCTTTATCACATGCCTATAACCTCACCTGGGTCTAGCCCTGATCGATTGGTGCCTACAATCTCCCTACCCTGTAGTAGGCTGTTGCTGCGTCACATGAGTGTGAATTTGTAGTCTTCGCTCCCCCTTCTCTTTCAGATATTGTTCCGGTTGTGAGTACTTGGTGGAATGAATGGGATAGGGAAAATTTCTTTCCTGAGGCAATTCTGGAGTGACTCCGAAAATAATTTTGTAGGAAGAATACCCAGTAGTCTTAAAATCGTGGTATTCACTCCCCAGATAATTTCGGGTAGTAGTTCCAGCCAGTTTCGGGATATTTCTTCCCCCTGTGAGCTCAGACTAGCCCGGACACAATTAGCTAGTACCCTGTGGTTCCTTTCACACACCGCATTCCCTTGGGGATGATACGGAGACGTATGTTGGATCTGGTAGCCCTCGGTGTCCCCCAAGTGTTGCCAAATTTCATTATTAAACTCTTTCCCCCTATCACTCAGAATACAGCCCGGTGTCCCATACACAAAGATAACTTTCTCAAGGATAACCTTAGCTACGGTTTCGGCTCTCTTGTCCAAGATGGCACAAGCAACCGCGTACTTAGAGAAGACGTCAACACAGGTCAAAATATACCTTTTGTTCGTCTGTCTGGATAGAGGTCCCATAATGTCCACCGATAATTTCTCCCATGGTTTCCCTGCAAGAATATGTCCAGGTGACTGTTTAGGTCCTCGGCCATCCTTCCCTCTCTGACATCCCAAACAATTTTGAATGACTTCTTTGACAATTTGGTCAGCTCTTGAAGTCCAGTACCTTTCATTAAATTGCTTCAGGACTCGAGACTGTCCCAAATGAGCCCCCCTCCCCTCTTGACCGTGAAGGAGTTGTATCATGTGTTTGGCCTCAAGATAGTCTAACACCACCCGATCCTTGGAATCCCTCAAGGCTCCCTCGGAAAATTTTAACTTGTCTCTACACCCCGGATTAGTCTGTTCCTGGCCAGGTAAAGGGGGTTGAACGGGGGCTACCGGTATTCTAAATTGGCCATCGGCGTTAGTGTGCAATTTTCCCGGTCTATGTCTAACGTCAAAGGAATATTCTTCCAAGATCCCCTTCCACCTAACAAATAACCCATCTTCCGTTTTCATCTTTCGGAGCCATTGCAAACTATGGTGGTCCGTGATAACTTCGAATGGACCCCTGCTAAATCGGAACGGAAATACTGAACAGCCCAAATTAGAGCTAAACATTCCTTTTTGGTGACGCTGTAATTTTTCTCGCCCTTGTTTAGCGTCCGGCTGGCATGCCACATGCCCTCTTTCCCGTCAACTCTCTGAGCTAAGACAGCGCCTAGTCCTTCACCGGAAGCATCGGTATATAGTTGAAAGGGCTTGGTAAAGTCGGGGTGACAGATTACAGGGTTAGAAGTGAGTTTTTCCTTTACGTGATCAAATCCTGTTTGACAATCCTGATCCCAGTCAAACCTTCGCCCTTTTTCCAATCTCTTGGTCATGGGTCGAGCAATTTTCGAGAAATTTGCTATAAATCTCCGATAATAGGAAGCCATCCCCAGAAACGCTTGGATCCCTTTTACAGTGGTAGGGGGTGTAATTTCTGCGATAGCTTTGACCTTGAAGGGGTCCGGTTGGATACCCTTTTTTGAAACTACATGCCCTAGGTATGCCACCTCGCGTGCCCCTAGTTGGCATTTAGACAGCTTCAATTTTAGTCCCGCCCTCCTAATTCTCTCCAATACCTCTTTTAGTCGGTTCATATGTTCTTCCCAGCTATTTGAAAAAATAATAATGTCATCTAGGTAAGCTAAGCAAGTCTTCCATGCCAACCCCCTCAGTACTTCGTCCATGACCCTAGTACAACTGGCTGGTCCATTACAAACTTCAAAGGGCAAAACCGTAAACTGATACAGTTTCCCTTCGCTCGTGGAAAATGCGGTTTTCTCCTGGTCCTCTGGCCTAACTGGTACTTGCCAATACCCACTTTGTAAGTCTAGGGTAGAGAACCAGGTTGACCCATTTAATAATTCTAGCGAGTCATCGATGCGAGGTAGAGGTTTGGCATCTTTGATGGTGACATCATTTAATTTCCTATAGTCTACACAGAACCTAGTGGACCCATCTTTCTTTTTTACCAAGACTACGGGACATGACCACGGACTGTAGGATTCCACTACTATTCCTTGTTTCAGCATCTCTTCGACTTGTTCTTTTTCTGTTTGTCTCATGATGGGATTTTGTTGTCGGTACGGTTGTCTAATAGGGGGACCTTGAGTATGGATCTCGTGGGTGTGTCGGGTTCGGGCTGAGCCGTGGTCCCCTTCATCTTGAGCAAAGATGTCTCTGTAAGGCCAGAGTAGTTCATGTAAGGTAGTGGCCTGGTCGGACGTCAGTTGTTTCGGGATTTCAGGAAAGTTAACAGGTCCGTTTGTTCCAATGGTGGTGGGTTGTGCGGGTGTAACTTGTCCTAAGAGTGTTCCCTTCTGATAATTGATCGTCTCATTACCAAAGTTAGCAAGGACTAGTCTCCTCTGCTCGGTAGTAATAAAGGTGGTGGATATTCTTACTTTATTCTGGGTATCAGGTTCAAAAATCCTGGCTGTCATTCCCTGGGGCTTAGGAATCTCTATCATTCTCCAAGATCTAGGGGGAATAGAAAGTTTTCCCGCGGTAGCTACCATCTGTGGTCGGACGGTCGTTATTGTCTCTTTAGGCCCACACTGTATAGTTACCCCTAACTGGCTCATAAGGTCAATTCCCTGGTACCCATCAATTCCGCTATTAGATTTCCCCGATAGTACACACAAATTAGTGGTGAATTTAATTCCCTGCCACTGGATCACTACCGAATTAGTTCTCCCTAGGATAGTCAATGGTTGACCCCCAGCTCCTGACAACTGAATACTAGTCTGCTGTAATGTCCCTATTTCTCTCTGGTTGTTTCTCCAAAAGCTCTCCAAAAGACAGCTTCTATTAGCCCCCGTGGCAATTAACATGTTCGCGGCTTTCCAATTGATCACGATAGTTTCACAAGGCGTATGTCTCTCCAAGATATTAACCTCACTATATCACCCTTCTAAGCGAGGTTTAGGGGAAAATTTACTTCCTCTTCCGGCATTGTGACTTCCGGTTTGGTTTCCATCTCTTGGTACTCGACCGGGAGCAATCTTCCCTGGTTTTGGTCGCTCACCCTGGGTAGGGGTCGATCATTTTGGAGTGGGGGCCTTGAGTTAAATCTAGGGGTTTGAGTTTGGGGTCGGTTAGAACAGTTCCTAGCTAGGTGTCCGGTTTGCCTACATACAAAACATCGGACAATTGTTCTTGGATACTCTTTGTTCAGGTTCTGCTCTTCCCCATTCTTTTTCTCCTCTCTTACTTCTCGGGCTTCCATCACTTTTATGATCACCTCCATGAGTTCCTTTGTGGTAGTCACTTCATGAATGATTAAGTGTTTCTTCACTTCCACAGGACACGCTTGAATCATGATCTCCCTAATTTCTGTTTCCTGACTCTCTTGGTCCATGTGTGGATACGCGAGTTTGACATACTTCGTGATTCCCCACTTCAGGGTTCTCACATTCTGGCCGTCCAGTTTCATCGTCTTTATTTTCTCTCGGGCCTTCCTTGTGGAGGTTTCTCGGCCAAACTCCTCGATTAGAGCGGCCTTCACTTATGCCCACGATACTAGTCCCTCTAGACGTACTCTTACGTCGTTTAGGGCCTTGCCTAAGTGTGCATTTCCATAGGCGATTTTTGTCCCATCATCAACCTCAAGTAGAGTGAATTAATATTCTATTTGTTAAATTCATAGCTCAATTTCTTCTTTCCCCTCTTCCCATACTCTGAACGGTAATACTGTCGCCATTATGTCGGTTCTGTTAGATAATTTATACTCAACCCAACAATTTGTCTAATCCCACCGCTTGAAACCAAAATGTTGTACTTACATTTCTAAGTTCAAGCACACTAATAAGGTGGGGGAATAATTAGACAGTTGTTGGAGTTTTGTATATTTATTTAACAGCCCAACTCTTAAGCTAACACGGGTCCAGTAACCCACTTCCTGTTCGGGCCGAAATGAGTTCAATACACGAATTGAATAGTTTGTTGACCCACACCAGATAGTACATTGGAACTCGAGAGCTCCCGCTACCATCTACTTAGATTCCCGCTATTCAGGTAATGACTCACTTCGACTTCGATCCATTGCAGGTTACCAGACTCAACTAATAATTTTACAACGCCCTCGGATGTCTAACTAAGAGACCAGGGCTTCTCTGATCAAAGACTCTTATTCGTAAATCTAAATCACAAATGCTATTTCCTAAATAATATAACCTTTACCGAACCCCTGGATGTCTATCTATAAGACCGGAGCGTTACGAACATAAATCCTCCTAATACAATACAACACCTGGATACAACACTGGCCCGTAGACCACTGGCCACTTAATTCCCCACAAATAATATAATCTTTATCTCACCACCCCTTTACAGCATCGAACGCGTAGTCCGTTACACCCGAACATAAATTATCTTAATACAACGCAATATCTCAACCCTAATACAATACAACACCTGAATACAACACTGGCCCGTAGACCACTTAATTCCCCACAAATAATATAATCTTTATCTCACCACCCCTATACAGAGCATCGAACGCGTAGTCCGTTACACCTGAACATAAATTCTCTTAATACAACGCAATATCTCAACCCTAATACAATACAACACCTGAATACAAC
This sequence comes from Paralithodes platypus, assembly GCA_032716605.1. Lineage (NCBI taxonomy): Eukaryota > Metazoa > Arthropoda > Malacostraca > Decapoda > Lithodidae > Paralithodes > Paralithodes platypus. Next base: position 26,352,407 of record CM064531.1, on the reverse strand, counting down.
ACTGGCCCGTAGACCACTTAATTCCACACAAATGATATAATCTTTATCTCACCACCCCTTTACAGCATCGAACGCGTAGTCCGTTACACCTGAACATAAATTTTCTTAATACAACGCAATATCTTAACCCTAATACAATACAACACCTGAATACAACACGGACCCGTAGACCACTTAATTCCCCACAAATTATATAATCTTTATCTCACGATATTGAACTCTTTATCCGTTACACATATTCCCGGATACGTACATAATATCAATTATGTACGATTATGTACGACAGGTTGGGTAAGAGTTATCCTCACCAGGATTCGAACCCATTCACTCCAGGTCTATTTGGGAGAGTCGGGCATACATAATTGATATTTGTCATTTCAGAGAGGTTCCATAATAGTATCAGGACGATTAAAAATTGTATATCCCTTAACCGAGTTGGCGGGGGGGGGGGGGGGGAGCGTAAAAATAGTCATGGTCGAAGTCTAATAAATTCACCGCGTGTTCGAAGGCATACTCTTCCACGAGACTAAAACCCTGGTTCTTCAAATAAGAACTAAGGTTGCTTTCCTTATATCCGCTCATGGCCGAGTGGTTACGGTGCCCGACTCTCCCAAATATACCTGGAGTGAGTGGGTTCGAATCCTGGTGAGGATACCTCTTACCCAACGTACATAATATCTTAACCCAATAGATAAGTCTTTACTAATTCAAAGATTCTACTTTAGGCTTATTCTCTATCGCCGCTCAACCGACGGACTAACCATTAATAAGATTATTAATTCAATTTCCTCCACAACATAAGATATAGTATAATTCTTGGACTAGTGTCCTTCCTATATATATTTCCCTAATACTTGGACTAGTGTCCTTCACATATATATATATAGATCTATATCCCTAAGCTGAAGCTCATCTATCCGCAACAATCTATTATTCCCACTGAACCCTATAGTTGCTTTCAAATCTCAATCCCTCTTACTTTAATTAATTCTCGTCCTATAAGATCCTATCTATTTAGTAGCTAATGGCATGGAGCTTTCTCTATCAATAAACACTAATACTCTATGAACACATCATCCCTTTATTTTGTTTCGTAAGTCAAGTCTATTTCTCTTTAGTCTGTTCTAATAAGAACACATTAATTATTTAGGGGTAACCACTGGGTCAGTTAACATGATCTCTCTCTCTCTCTTTATCTCTTGGAAACGGTCACTCTCAGCTACTACCTGTCGCCCCTCTTGAATTGTCTGGCTACAGGTGTGTAAACCAGCAGTGTGGCGCCAGGCTGAGGGATACTGGTGGTGTAATCTCCACGTAGGTGAGAGTGCGGCCAGGCCTGAGGGAGTATTCACGGGAACTGCTGAGATGGGCTGGAAGGCTGTAGTAGGGTAAGCCAAGTTTCCTGAGGTGCCCTGGGAAGAGAGAGAGGCTGGGCTGTGGCAAGCTGCCTCAGTGGTGCCGGGTGCCTGAATGAACCGGGAGCTCCTCTCCCCCCCTTAATATAGGCCTGCCCTGCCCGGCCCGGGGCGCTGTGATTGGCTGGCACGCACGCATGGCTCGCTGCTGCTGGGCACGCGCGAGCTGCATATTCACTTTTGTCTCTTCTTCTTCTCTCTCTCCATAGTATGTCCCTGGAAGTCGTTTGCAATTATTGTTTAGTGGCTTACGGGAGTCTAGGGCTGGCACTGAATTATTTGACATATTGCAATCTGAAGGGACGGCCTGTGGAGAGAGCGATAGCGAGTTTTGGAATGAAGCTGTACGGGCATATTTCGGCTCCGACAATGGAGCCTTTTGATTGGCAGAGCGAGGAGGGGTGCAGATGGTGGAAGTCATGCCTGGAATGTCCACGTTATCTGGTCACAAGGCTCGGCCAAAAGGAGCACGCTGATTGGCCGGCCGTCTTTCTACTTTATCAACTCCTACTAAATTAAGGCGAGCTCCTGATCGCCGCAACACTACGCCCTTGTAGTCGTTGCCCTCGCTCCGCCACTCCACCATTTCACCATTTTCGCAAATGCACTTGTGTATCTGTACTGCAGGATTCTGGTTCCCAACCGCAGTTTTAGCCAACAAAATTTGCCCCGGCTTACTGAGAAATTGCTTAAAAACTCGGGTAGTCTGCACTCTTTGTCCTTTTCCGTCGACAATGGCTATTAGTCGACGGAGCCGGTATTGGGGATCAGTTGGGAGAGGCATGGTGCCTTTCAACCGACAAGTTCGCGCCTCGGGGGTCTTATTTCTAGTCTCGTCCGGGTACCGTATTGGTGGACGGCTAATTCTACCACTTCGGGTAATAGTTTCCGTGGGGCCAATTGGCTGAGGGTTCTCCGGAGAGCCTGTCTGTTGGTTCCCTCGTGTTTTATCAAACTTAGGTACCGACGAATCCGGTGGAGTTTTATCCCCAGGGAATCTCTTTACTCACTTCTGCCCGAAAATGTTCTTCCTCACCACTTAGATTTTCATAAAATATCTCCCGGGGTAACTGAAACTTCGCTGTCTGGGACCGTAGACTTCTCGTAGTAACCTCCTCGGCTTCTTCGCCCCCCTCCGACTCGTTAAGACTCTCGGTTTGCTTATTATTGAATGACCCCAAGAACGGGAATACCTTATTATCTCTACCTCTTGAATTATTACCTTCCCGGTGGCGACCACTTGAACAATTATTTGGGAGAGCTGCCCAAGATTCTAATTCTCCCTCACTTTCTTCCCCCTCACTCCAGTCGCTCATGTCTGTGGGTAAAATACCCTCGTACCTTTTTGGTATGGCGGATGTGCGTAGCCGACACAATACCTCGTTGATGTACATACAGTACCTGATATGGCCCGTTTATTTCAACAATATTGAAAGGGCCTTCGTACTTCTCCTCTAGTTTCCCTGTTCGGGTGGGATTATGTCTCTTCACTAGAATATATTCCCCCCGGCAATATGGGTTATTAAGATTCAGTTTAGTAGGCTGTTGCTGCGTCACATGAGTGTGAATTTGTAGTCTTCGCTCCCCCTTCTCTTTCAGATATTGTTCCGGTTGTGAGTACTTGGTGGAATGAATGGGATAGGGAAAATTTCTTTCCTGAGGCAATTCTGGAGTGACTCCGAAAATAATTTCGTAGGGAGAATACCCAGTAGTCCTACAAATTGTGGTATTCACTCCCCAGATAATTTCGGGCAGTAGTTCCGGCCAGTTTTGGGATATTTCTTCCCCCTGTGAGCTCAGACTAGCGCGGACACAATTAGCTAGTACCCTGTGGTTCCTTTCACACACCGCATTCCCTTGGGGATGATACGGTGACGTGTGTTTCATCTGGTAGCCCAAAGTGTCCCCCCAAGTGTTGCCAAATTTCATTATTAAACTTTTTCCCCCTATCACTCCGAATACAGCCCAGTGTCCCATACACAAAGATAACTTTCTCCAGGATAACGTTAGCTACGGTTTCGGCTCATTTGCCCAAGATGGCACAAGCAACCGTGTTCTTGGAGAAGATGTCAACACAGGTCAAAATATACCTTTTGTTCCTCTGTCTGGGTAGAGGTCCCATAATGTCCACCGATAATTTCTCCCATGGTTTCCCTGCTAGAATATGTCCAGGCGACTGTTTAGGTCCTCGGCCATCCTTCCCTCTCTGACATCCCAAACAATTTTGAATGACTTCTTTGACAATTTGGTCGGCTCTTGAAGTCCAGTATCTTTCATTAAATTGCTTCAGGACTCGAGACTGTCCCAAATGAGCCCCCCTCCCCTCTTGACCGTGAAGGAGTTGTATCATGTGTTTGGCCTCAAGATAGTCTAACACCACCCGATCCTTGGAATCCCTCAAGGCTCCCTCGGAAAATTTTAACTTGTCTCTACACCCCGGATTAGTCTGTTCCTGGCCAGGTAAAGGGGGTTGAACGGGGGCTACCGGTAATCTAGATAGGCCATCGGCGTTAGTGTGCAATTTTCCCGGTCTATGTCTATCCCAGTCAAACCTTCGCCCTTTTTCCAATCTCTTGGTCATGGGTCGAGCAATTTTCGAGAAATTTGGTATAAATCTCCGATAATAGGAAGCCATCCCCAGAAACGCTTGGATCCCTTTTACAGTGGTAGGGGGTGTAATTTCTGCGATAGCTTTGACCTTGAGGGGGTCCGGTTGGATACTTTTTTTGAAACTACATGCCCTAGGCGTGCCCCTAGTTGGCATATAGACGGCTTCAATTTTAGTCTCACCCTCCTAATTCTCTCCAATACTTCTTATAGTCGGTTCATATGTTCTTCCCAGCTATTTGAAAAAATAATAATGTCATCTAGGTAAGCTAAGCAAGTCTTCCATGCCAACCCCCTCAGTACTTCGTCCATGACCCTAGTAAAACTGGTTAGTCCATTACAAACTCCAAATGGCAAAACCGTAAACCGATACAGTTTCCCTTCGCTCGTGGCAAATGCGGTTTTCTCCTGGTCCTCTGGCCTAACTGGTACTTGCCAATACCCACTTTGTAAGTCTAGGGTAGAGAACCATGTTGACCCATTTAATGATTCTAGCGAGTCATCGATGCGAGGTAGAGTTTGGGCATCTTTGACGATGACATAATTTAATTTCCTATAGTCTACACAGAACCTAGTGGACCCATCTTTCTTTTTTACCAAGACTACGGGAGATGACCACAGACTGTAGGATTCCACTACTATTTCTTGTTTCAGCATCTCTTCGACTTGTTCTTTTTCTTCTTGTCTCATGATGGGATTTTGTCGTCGGTACGGTTGTCTAATAGGGGGCCCTTGAGTATGGATCTCGAGGGTGTGTCGGGTTCGGGCTGAGCCGTGGTCCCCTTCATCTTGAGCAAAGATGTCTCTGTAAGGCCAGATTAGTTCATGTAAGGTAGTGGCCTGGTCGGACGTCAGTTGTTTTGGGATTTCAGGTAAGTTAACAGGTCCGTTTGTTCCAATGGTGGTGGGTTGTGCGGGTGTAACTTGTCCTAAGAGTGTTCCCTTCTGATAACTGATCGTTTCATCGCCAAAGTTAGCAAGGACTAGTCTCTTCTGCTCGGTAGTAATAAAGGTGGGGGATATTCTTACTTTATTCTGGGTATCAGGTTAAAAAATCCCGGCTGTCATTCCCTGGGGCTTAGGAATCTCTATCATTCTCCAAGATCTAGGGGGAATAGAAAGTTTTCCCGTGGTAGCTACCATCTGTGGTCGGACGGTCGTTGTTGTCTCTTTCGGCCCACACTGTATAGTTACCCCCAACTGGCTCAGAAGGTCAATTCCCAGGTACCCATCAATTCCGCAATTAGATTTCCCCGATAGTATACAAAAATTAGTGGTGAATTTAATTCCCTTCCACTGTATCACTACCGAATTAGTTCTCCCTAGGATAGTCAATGGTTGACCACCAGCTCCTGACAACTGAATACTATTCTGCTGTAATGTCCCTATTTCTCTCTGGTTGTTTCTCCAAAAGCTCTCCAAAAGACAGCTTCTATTAGCCCCCGTGTCAATTAACATGTTCGCGGCTTTCCAATTGATCACGATAGTTTCACAAGGCGTAAGTCTCTCTAAAATATTAACCTCACTATATCACCCTTCTAAGTGAGGTTTAGGGAAAAATTTACTTCCTCTTCCGGCATTGTGACTTCCGGTTTGGTTTCCATCTCTTGGTACTCGACCGGGAGCAATCTTCCCTGGTTTGGGTCGGTCACCCTGGGTAGGGATCATTTTGGAGTGGGGGCCTTGAGTTAAATCTAGGGGTTTGAGTTTGTGGTCGGTTAGAACAGTTCCTAGCTAGGTGTCCGGTTTGCCTACATACAAAACATCGGACAATTGTTCTTGGATACTCTTTGTTCGGGTTCTCCTCTTCCCCTTTCTTTTTCTCCTCTCTTACTTCTCGGGCTTCCATCACTTTTATGATCACCTCCATGGGTTCCTTTGTGGTAGTCACTTCATGAATGATGCAGTGTTTCTTCACTTCCACAAGACACACTTGAATCATGATCTCCCTAATTTCTGTTTCCTGACTCTCTTGGTCCATGTGTGGAAACGTGAGTTTGACATACTTCGTGATTCCCCTCCTCAGGGTTCTCACATTCTGGCCGTCCAGTTTCATCGTATTTAGTTTCTCTCGGGCCTTCCTTGTGGAGGTTTCTCGGCCAAACTCCTCAATTAGAGCGGCCTTCACTTCTGCCCACGATACTAGTCCCTCTAGACGTACTCTTAAGTCGTTTAGGGCCTTGCCTAAGTGTGCATTTCCATAGGCGATTTTTTTCCCATCATCTACCTCAAGTAGAGTGAATTGACATTCTATTTGTTCAATCCATAGCTCAATTTCTTCTTTCCCCTCTTCCCATACTCTGAACGGTAAAACTGTCGCCATTATGTCGGTTCTGCTAGATAATTTATACTCAACCCAACAATTTGTCTAATCCCACCGCTTGCCACCAAAATGTTGTACTTACATTTCTAAGTTCAAGCACACTAATAAGGTGGGGGAATAATTAGACAGTTGTTGGAGTTTTGTATATTTATTTAACAGCCCAACTCTTAAGCTAACACGGGTCCAGTAACCCACTTCCTGTTCGGTCCGAAATGAGTTCAATACACAAATTGAATAGTTCGTTGACCCACACCAGATAGTACATTGGAACTCGAGAGCTCCCGTTACCATCTACTTGGATTCCCGCTATTCAGGTAATGACTCACTTCGACTTCGATCCATTGCAGGTTACCAGACTCAACTAATAATTTTACAACGCCCTCGGATGTCTAACTAAGAGACCAGGGCTTCTCTGACCAAAAGACTCTTATTCGTAAATCTAAATCACAAATGTTATTTCCTAAATAACATAACTTTTACCGAACCCCTGGATGTCTATCTATAAGACCGGGGGGTTACGAACATAGTCCTCCTAATACAATACAACACCTGGATACAACACTGGCCCGTAGACCACTTAATTCCCCACAAATGATATAATCTTTATCTCACCACCCCTTTACAGCATCGAATGCGTAGTCCGTTACACCTGAACATAAATTCTCTTAATACAACGCAATATCTCAACCCTAACACAATACAACACCTGAATACAACAGTGGCCCGTAGACTACTTAAATCCCCACAAATTATATAATCTTTATCTCACGATATTGAACTCTTTATCCGTTACACATATTCCCGGATACGTACATAATATCTTAACGCAATATGTACGTCCTTACCAATTCAAAGATTCTACTTTAGGCTTATTCTCTATCGCCGCTCAACCGACAGACTAACCATTAATAAGATTATTAATTCAATTTCCTCCACAACATAAGATATAGTATAATTAGTAGACTAGTGTCCTTCCTATATATATTTCCCTAATACTCGGACTAGTGTCCTTCACATATATATAACATATATAATTATATCTATATACCTATGGAGCCTTCTCCATCAATAAATACTAATACTCTATGAGCGCATCATCCCTTTATTTTGTTTCGTAAGTCAAGTCTATTTCTCTTTAGTCTGTTCTAATAAGAACACATTAATTTTTTAGGGGTAACCACTGGGTCAGTTAACATGATCTCTCTCTCTCTTTCTCTTTATCTCTTGGAAACGGTCACTCTCAGCTACTACCTGTCGCCCCTCTTGAATTGTCTGGCTACAGGTGTGTAAACCAGCAATGTGGCGCCAGGCGGAGGGATACTGGTGGTGTAATCTCCACGTAGGTGAGAGTGAGGCCAGGCCCGAGGGAGTATTCACGGGAACTGCTGAGGTGGGCTGGAAGGCTGTAGTAGGGTAAGCCAAGTTTCCTGAGGTGCCCTGGCAAGAGAGAGAGGCTGGGCTGTGGCAAGCTGCCTCAGTGGTGCCGGGTGCCTGAATGAACCGGGAGCTCCTCTCTCCCCCCCCCCCCCCCTTAATATAGGCCTGCCGCCCGGCCCGGGGCGCTGTGATTGGCTGGCACGTGCGAGCTGCATATTCACTTTTGTCTCTTCTTCTTCTCTCTCTCCATAGTATGTCCCAGGAAGTCGTTTGCAATTATCTTTTAGTGGCTTACGGGAGTCTAGGGCTGGCACTGAATTGTTTGACATATTGCAATCCGAAGGGACGGCCTGTGGAGAGAATTGAATTGATAAGATTTAGGCACAAAGGCCAAGCACTGGGACCTGTAGAGATCATTCAGCGCTACATCTAAAAATTAAAAGATCACAGGAATTTCAAAATTTAAAACGCATTAAGATATCAAGTAGCGGTACATTAAACGGATAAAATATCAATAAAGGAATATCAAAAGTAAAAATCACTGGATAATTAAATATCATAAAAAATACCACAATCCAATAAATACAATCGGAGCTTAAAAACATCTGCATCTTGGCCAAGAATGTCAGACAGGGAAAGGAAAGTAAAACCTACAGAGCATCTGGGAAATGAGTAATTACAACAAGAGGTTAGAATGTGGCTTACAGACAGGACCTCGTCACACACAGCACACAGCGGTGGGCGATCATTATGTAATATTGTGACGTCTACCAGCGTGGGCAGAATCGCCTCTCGTTAGCCACTAGCGCTCGCCAGGATAATTAAATATCATAAATCGAAATATCAGGGACATCGAAATGGGCTACAGTTATCCGAGAATGTTGTTCTTTCTTTCCTTGTGCTCGCATTGTCACACACAGTCCAGTGGTGGTCTTTGTTTTCGTCTGTGACAACGGGAAGTATTTAAAATCATTAGTAGAATATAAGATGCATGGTGTAAAGTGAAGGAGAAAGAGCAATAGAGGCAGCGTGGTCGTAGTGTGTGCGTGTGTATGTTGCTGCCTCCCTCGCTCGGAGGAGTTTTCCCGCGCGGGCTTTCCATCGCCTTTGATTAGCTGGCGGTTCCTGGCGCGTCCTAGGGGCCTGCTGCCTTGTGACGTATCGGTCCGTGATTGGCTGACCATCGCGCCTTTGTGGGCTCCTGTGTGACTTGCTTCCTGTGTGAGGGTCAACAGGAGCTGTTCTCCTCAGGACAGGCTAGGCGTGCATGCATCTAACATCCCTTGCTTACTCTCTCCCCCGATCACCACCTTTAGAACCGTTTCTCTCTCTGAACTTCTTCTTTTCCATTACTTCTCATCTTTATTCAATTGCTTATCCCCTTGGGGTCTGCATACGGTTTCCATAGCCGGCCCATTGTATTGCATGCGCCGTCCTCTGAGATATTTACATGTACTTAGAATAGGTTTTGAGGGTTCTTAGTTGGTATAGGTTATGAACTCTGTGTGCCTCCATCATTGATTTAGTGTTTCTGCTCTTTTATTTAATGCTAGACTGGGATAAGGTATCTGTAGTCGTTGTCATCGATGTGTGTACGGTGTGCTTATACCTACACGACTTCGACCGTTCCTGTGGTAGCCTGTGCTGTCTTTTCGGTTGTGTCCTTTGCGAGTGCAGCTTTGTGTTGACTGAGGGCTTTGGCCTGTGCTAGTTCCACACTTTGCTGCCTCTTTGCTTGGATTTAGAGGGTCGCCAGGATAGAACCAGATACTTGTGATCTGGATCTATCAAGAGAGCACCCTAGTCAATTAACGTAACTTAAAGGATGCAGTCTTAAGGACATCGTAGGCTACGAGCCTGTCTTGCTCAACCCCAGTTCCTTACCTAGAGTATCCCAGCTAGACATTTTTAATTGAGATGACACTTATTAGTATTTAATATAAGCTCTTTGATATGTATGCATTATTATTCACAGCATTTATAAGTCTAGGTTGTTGCTGAGCCGCACAACCATAGTAGGCTGTTTCGTTGATGAGGAAGTACTTCTTTTAGTGTCGAGCATTACTACCGTTGCGCATTTATAGTATTCTCGTGTCAGTTAACATTATATGTCCTATCTTTTAGTGTATTCCATTTACACGTGTGGTGTCCTGCCTCCTGCCTTTATATAGTTTAAGATACGAGCATCTTATGAGCATCAGACTTTCTTCAGAAGTTTCCAGGTCTATGCTGTAGTGTACCAGGTTTTGTTGAACCTGTACAATCGCAACGGATACGTGGGAAGCCTAGGTTGTCTTTCTGACTGTGTGCCTTGTGAGTTTAGCACTGTGTTGCGAGTGAGGGCTTTTGCCTCTGCCACCCAACACTGTGCTAACTCGTTTTGCTTTGACTTTGAGAGGGTCGCCAGGAGAGAACCAGATACTAGCGATCTGGATCTCTCAAGAGAGCACCCCGTCATTTAATGTAATTTGGCCGTACAGTCTTAACCCTTAATTAGCGGCGAGCAACATAAGTCGAGTTAAAAAAAGCTGGACTATGTGGCGGCGCTCGACATAGGTCGAGTGGCAATTTCAGCACGTAATGTGGCTGAGAGAGAGAGACAAGTGGTGGCAGGAGACTAGCGAGCGTATGACTGCTCCAGACCACCGCGGCGAACCTACTGACACAAATCTCAGCTCCCTCCTCCCTCTCTCACTCGCTACATACTCAATTATGTACCGAAAGTACCGAATTACCTGCTTTTTGCACTCGCGTTGCACGGTTATTGCAAGAAAACTATCCATCATACAAGGATCGTTATGGTGTCATTCGAAAGCTCTGTTTATGCCCTTTCAGGGATAGGTACTTGTTTTACGTTCTGGGTCTTATTTAGGCATGAAAATGATCACGTAAACAGCCCTATTTTGGCTAAAAACACCCCGCTGTGCGGTACATATAAATAAACCGCATAGGCCGCTCGTAAGGTGTTAAGGACCTCGCTAGGCTACGAGCCGCTTGCTCAGCCATTGTTGCCTAGCCTACTACATCCTAGCTAGACTTTATTCGCCTAGCAGACACCCGATTAAGATTATAAACTCTTATGTTATGTATGCAGCATTTTTATTACACATTGATTGCAAGCCTTGGTTGTTGTTGAGTTGCACAACCCGAGGAGGCTTTTACGTTGCCTGAGGAAGTACTTCTTTTGTTGTTGGAGATAATACTATTGCGCATTTATTATTATTCCCGTGCCAGTTAACACTGTATGTCCATACACTTGTCATATCTTGTTCCTGCTTTATATAACGGTTCAAAATCCGATTCGATCATCTTAAGCAGCATCAGACTTTCTTCAGAAGATTCCTGTTCGATGCTTTAGGACTTTCATTCACTTTCTTTAATATAGGAGTGACAGTTTATTATTGTTTAGAGTAACTTTAATTATACGTTCTTCTTGTTTGCATTAAATCATTTCAGTGAGTTAATTACGCTCTCTATCTTTTTCCTTTTATACATTATTAACGTAATTGTATGTTGTTGTGATCAAGCAGTTCCAGATATCATCAGCCTGTAGTAGTAGTGCATTTATACCGAGTTATAGGATACCCGTTATCGCAGATTTAACTCTGGAGGGTATAGGTGTTTTTGTGCGCCAGCATTATAAGTTCGAGGGTTGGATCTAGTGTTACCATTGTGGCTGTGTGCCTTTCTAGTCCAATGATTAAGAGCCCTTGTTTTATACGAGTCCCGGTCGTAACAGGCTATACCAGTGTGGGTTAGCCTGAAGTAGAGTACATTTATGCCCAGTTAAGGATTCCCTGTTATCGCCGATTAACTCTGGAGGGTATAGGTGTTTTGTTCGCCGGCATATAAGTTTGAGGGTTTGGATCTAGCGTACCGTTGTTGCATAGTGCCCCATTACTAGTCCAATCATTAAGTGCCCTTGTTTTATTCGTAGCCCCGGTCGTAACAAATGGCGACCTTGCCTAGTATCTTATCTTAGTCGTCATACCAAATGAACTAAGAAATAATTGCAGGATTTTTGGACATTTGTTTTTTGAGGAATATTTTGGACAAGTTGGAATTTTTTTGGCAACATAGTATAGCACTTGAGTTGCCTTCAAGCATTTTTTTGAGTGAATAGTGCTACATGAGAGTTTAGGTACTTCTTTTTATTTATAAACGTTGAGAATTTTCGGTGGACACTATGTCGAACGACGGATCAATGCACAGTAAGGACACAGTACGGGAAGCAGACTCTGAGGTGCAGCAGCTGGGTTTGTTAGAAGGCATTAGAGTAGTAACTAGTGAGGAGGATGCAAGAAAGTTTCTGGAGATGCCTATTACTGTTGACCGGGTGTCGGGGATTGATCGGTATGGTCTCCAGTGTTTGGCCACGGTCATGGGGCATGTTGGCACTATCAGCATGACGAGAAGTGACCTGGTGGCATGTGTGCTTGGCGGGGTGCGTGGTGCACAGGGTGGAGCGGGTGCTTGGCACCTTCGGCCAAGCCCCCCCTCCACTCCACTCCCATTATGCCCTCTAGAACAGAGTATCCGAGTACGTTCCCGCAGGCCGATAGTCACTGGCAGCGTGGTTTGCCCCTGGGTGGGTCTCCAATTGTTGCATCTCCTCCTCCTCAAGGTTTAACTCCAGATATGATCTTCCAGCTTGAGATGGCTAAGCTTCAGCAGCAGCAGCGGGAATCTGAGCTTAGGATTCAGGCTGAGGAGAGAAAGGCCATACGTGAGGCTGAGCTTCAGGTTGAGGCTACGAAGTACTGTGCAGACAGAGATCTTGAGAAGTCTCGGGTGGAGTCGACAGGGCAGCGTCTCGGTTCTGGGAATCGAGGTCTTGATCAGTCTTTATCGCATCTTCTTAAGTTAGTCCCTGCATTTGACGAGTCGGGTGTCACCGAGTTTTTCCTACGTTTTGAGAAGAAGTGCCGGGAGCACCAATGGCCCAAGATTAAGTGGGCAGCCCTTGTTTCCTCTAGGTTGGTTGGCAAAGGACTCAAGGCATATGATGCATTGCCCTTGGAGTCTTGCATCGATTATGAGGTACTGAAGGAAGCTGTTCTGCGGGCATACGAGTTACAACCAGAGACATATAGGTTGAAGTTTCGGGGTATTACGAAGGGTCGTGAGTGCACTTTTCTAGAACATGCCCGGGACTGTCTGATGCTTTGAGAAATTGGCTGAGGTCAGAG